>CM042141.1:84583725-84651225 GCA_023376005.1 Doryteuthis pealeii | reverse complement strand
TGGCTTTTTCATTGGCCTTTTTCGCGGCCTTTTCGCTGGCTTTTTCGCTGGCTTTTCGCTGGCTTTGCTTTTCGCTGGCCTTTTCGCCGACTTTCACGCTGGCTTTTTTTGGCCTTTTCGCTGGTCTTTTCGTCGGCTTTTTCGCTGGCCTTTACGCTGGTTTTGTCGCTGGCTTTTTCGCTGGTTTTTCACTGGCTTTTTCGCTGGCTTTTTCACCGGCTTTTTCGCCGACTTTCACGCTGGCTTTTTCGCTGGTTTTGTCGGTGACTTTCTCACTGCTCTTCTTAGCGTCCGGTTGACGACAATGCTTTCCTGAAAAAACAACAAAAAGGTGACATTAGTATAGTTTCCAAAATGTCATTTTACCACATTCAGATTTTCCCCCTATCGGCTGGTGCTGTTAGAATACACCGACTGCACCTCTTCAGAGGGGTAAGACCCCCTTAGGGGTCCACCTGTTGGCCATGGGTGGCGACCATAATGTCTAAGGACGGAATCCTGTTTGGTGAACAGTCCATGACATGCAACATTCCACTTTGGCCCTTACTTGTGACTAGATGGCGATCTGGCTGTCACACTCAAGCCCTAATACCTATATGATTGTCCCGACCCAATTGCTTTTATGGCAAATCCCCAACCCTTTTTATCCTATATGTGCTAGAATGCGGCGACTTGGAATCCTGGGTATACGTTAAATTATATCTAGTTGTGAGGTTCCAATTCTGGAGTTCTGGGGAGTGAGGTATCCCTTCATCACAGTTACTCCCATGTCCACTCTGACACGGAGTGGCAGTACCTGTTAAGGTGATATATGATATAAAAAAACAGAATTTGGGTTCTGTTTTTTTTTAGCTGGTAGTCTGCATCAGTAATTGTATATATAACAAGGTGACCCCCCAAAAAAACAAAAAAAAAAAAAACACAGAATCTGGCTCTGTTTTCTTTGGGTCACCCTGTAGATTAAAAGAAAAGGAGTAAAAAACGAATACCCAACAAGAATAAATAAATAAAGACGTCTTCGGCATAAAATAACCAAAAGGTTAACATGCCGTAAAATCCAAACAATCAACCAGCATTCAGATTTCTATCAAGACAGGCATGTCATGATAAATAGATTTTACACAGAAAATAGAGTCGGCAAACCGAGTTCAAATCCCGGCTGAAATGATGTATTCGTCGCACTAATATTGCTAGGAGAGGCATGTAACCACCTCATGATAGCAACACTGTGAGTGGATGGAAACAAAAGTACTCATTGTTACATCCCTGCTTTGTCTGGTGGAGGTTAGAATACGCGACTGTATCCCCTGCAGAGAGGTGATATACCTCTCCTCAACAGGTTGTTCTGACTATGGTACTAAACTGTATCTGGTGGTAGGCTCCAGTTCTTGAACACTTAGGAATGTGGAGTATCCCTTCATTGCTATTACTCCCAGGTCCACTCTGATCTGGAGTGATATAATATATATATATATATATATTATATATATATATATACATTGGAATTTTTGTGACCACGTGTTTCATGCTTTTACGCATTCATTAGACAGAGTGAAAGTTTTTTTTAAAATTCCGATTTGTTAAAAAACCTTGAAAACATGAAACCCGGGTCACAAAATATATTCCCAATGTTATATATATATATATAAATATATATATATATATATATGTGTATATATATGTGTGTGAGTGTGTGTGTGTGTGTTAGTGTGTTGTGCTGCGTGCGCGTGCGTGGTAGTTAAGAGTGACTATTCATACTTGTGTGTTATCTCTCTTCCNTAGAAGCATTCGTCTAGGAATCGCAACGTTCTGGGTTCGATACTGGTCCCCGCCAACTCAGTGCATGAGTAGCACAGCTTGGGTAATCTGACAATATAGACATCATTATTTTATCATTTAAGTTTCGTAAACTGAGGGGCTGGTGGTGGCTGTGATGCTCCACCTCAGCCAAAAACAATCCCCGTGTGCTCGGCAAGCAAAAAGGAGATAGACTCCCTCACTGTCCGGCTCATACTGATAATAGACCACTCCGCTAACTTTTACTTTTATTTTTTATTTATTTGCTTATCAATTTTTATTTGATTGTGTGTGGGGGGGTATATAAAGTTCGAAGCCTTTTTGCGCCAAGGTATAGTGTTACATATCACAGGATCACTTAGTATCTGGTTCACGAACCGCTCAGCCACCACGTTCCTGTCCTTGGTCGCCACCCATGGTCAACTGGTGGCCTCATTGGGAGAAGTCCTATCCCTCTACAGAGGTGCAGTCGGTGTATTCTACAGCCACACGCTACATATGCTTCTTCTTCTTCTTCTTCTTCTTCTTTTTTCTTCTAAATTCCGAGGTCTATGAATGATAGGGACGGTTACCGAGAGATTGTCATGGATATCCGTGCTGCTTGCGCGACATGATAATGATGATGACATTAGATACCAAAGGACAAGTCTCCGTGTGTAGTGGCTAACGTGCTGGACAGACATCGCAGTCAGTGAGTTCGAATTTCAGTGTCGCTATTACGTTCATTTTCGGACTAATACACATAGAAAATGTATGAACTCCCTTATCCCTCCAGCTATGGGGTGAATAGTACCACTACTGTTCTTCCACAAGGATGGCTTTTGAATTAGATAACTCACGAAGGGTGGTATGCTATTAAACAAAGAAACAAACATTAGATCCAACACATAAAATGTCTGTGTCATTTGCGGATAAACTTAACGTTTCTTTTTTGTCTTTTTATTTATTTATTTACTTATTTATTTATTATCTATTTATTTTCCCGTATTTTTCTCCACAGAACAGACAGAATCCAAAAGGAAACGATCTCTCCGAACGCAAAACAGTGAAGAGGTAGTACTACCCAACCCGTTCGCCAAGAGTAAGATGCGACACAAGGTCACCAAGTATGGGGCATCCGGCGAAGATAGTAATTACTATTCAATAGCAACGAGTCTGCGAGACTAGCTTGCAAACCATTACACCACGAGGGACGCCCTAAACAACAGTGAAGAAGATGTGTGAATATTGATATAGTCTAAGCTTTGTTTAGAATGTCACAAGGGTAAATGGTAATGAGCATGTTCATTGAAACAGAAGATTGTATCACATCAATTTTCCTGTGAATGTTATCTGCCTGGAAAATCAGCATTCAAATTTATATATTTACCTAATTTGAACACTAATTAATAATGGTGATTCGGCCTCCATTTGTTTGTAACCAAAACTACGTCACTGCTTACTACGTCACTGCCGAAAATCGTCAATACATAGAATAAAGATCAACCCTGTAATCAGTTTAAAAAGTATTTTTTACTCTCGCCCTTTTTTTTTTCAGTATCAAGAGTGTGACGGCAACACCCAGGCAAGGAATGAGTAATGACAGAGTCAACTGGTAAAGACACTTTTATTTGTAAAAAAACAGGAGTTGTCACTTGTCCTCCTGTTTCGCAACTGGCTTCAACGTGAAACTACAATAGAATACAAAGACTATGTAGTTTCTCTAATACACAACTAATAAAATCGAAAAAGGAGGACAAGTTGTACGTTGACACTAACCTTCTTGTCCCCTCGTTCTCTGCCTGCTAAAAGAATTGAAAAGCTAGCGCCATATGCACATGTGACTTTTACCGGTGTCGAACGGCGCTTGTACCCACGCAATAGGATGGCCGAACAAAACAAGGGAGATAATTATCTTGCATTTACAAAGAGGTTAACTAAAAAGTTTACAAATAGTAAAATACCAACGATTTTGTGTAAGATTTATGTGTAATATATTAAAATGTTAAAATTTGAATGCTGATTTTCCAGGCAGATAACATTCACAGGAAAATTGATGTGATACAATCTTTCTGTTTCAATGAACATGCTCATTACCATTTAACCTTGTGCCATTCTAAACAAAGCTTAGACTATATCAATATTCACACATCTCTTCACTATTGTAAAATTATTTCAAAATAATTATTTGATTAATAATTAATAGATGCATGCAACATTTTATTTGAGGGGAAAGAACTAAGTTTCCATTTTCAAATTGATTATGCTGTAAATTGTTCATGAAAGCTACTTTAATAGTATGAAATGTCTGTTTACCTTACACAAACCAAGTCCAGCCCTGCAGAGGGAAGACACCCCTCTAATTGAGCCACCAGTTGGCCATGGGCAGCGATCCGTGATGCTTAAGGACCCAGGTGGATGAGCAGTACATGACATGTAACACTCCACTTTGGCCCTTACTTAGGCTAGACGGTCGGTCGGAGATGCCTCCTCGATATCAGTCGGCTGGTCACGTCAAGCATTAGCACCTATATGATTGCCCCAACCCTATTGCCCTTATGGCAAGCCCCAACCCTTTTTATCATATATGTGCTAGAATGCGGTGGATGAGGATCTTCATGTTCTGGGAATGATGTTAACTCTATCTGATGGTGAGGTTCTAGTTCTGGAGGTCTGGGAAATGTGAAGCACCCCTTCATTACCATTGCTCTCTGGTCCACTCTGACCCGGAGTGGTAGTACCTTAAGGGTCCCATCTATGTTAAATTGTAAAATGTTATAAAAAAATTGAGTATCCATTAAGAATGAATTTAAATTTAAATTTTGTCGGCATTAAATGACCCACCGAGGTTGATATGCCGTAAACAAACCAAAACAAACAACTGTTGTAATGGAATATTCCACACACACACACACACACTCACTCTCTCTCTCTCTCTCTCTCTCTCTCTCTCTCTCTCTCTCTCTCTCTCTCTCTCTCTCACACACACACACACACACACACACACACATACATACACATACACACACTCATGTGGTCTGACTATATATATTATAGTGAGCACGTCATTATGCTGAGCTGGCTTCGAGGATTAGTAGCGTACCTCACTATTCTTTGTTTGTCTTATTGTATCTCTCAGCAATAAAATCATCTATTTAAATCTACGAACGTGTTGACTGGTCCTTTCCACTCGGCTACAACCTTGTCTGATTGTATCCCTTTTAAGGACACAACACAACACAACACAAACCACCCAAAACAGTAGAGAAATGAACAACATTTACTTTTGACGATTTAGCGTTAAAAGTCTTGTATAATTTTCCCTTGCATATTTTGATATTTCTTTCAACGTGTGACGTTGTGATAAAAGCTTTATCTTCTCGTTTCGTTTTTCAGGTGGATTTTGTCGATGCAGAAGGCGAAGCTCAAATTCTGGAAACTGATACACAAGAGACAGAAGAGGTAAATAATTATGCACTATTTTATTTTATTTATTCATTGTGTTTTTTTCTTTCTTTTATTTTTTCCTTCTTTTTTTTTTTTTTGGGTGAGAGGAGTCATATACAAAATGTACACGTGGAAATTACACGTTTTAATTACTATATGCAAATGATATTATTAATATATATATATATATATATATATATATTATATATATATATATATATGATGAGTCTAATTTTCTGTGTATATATTATATATATATATCTGAACTTTATTTTATTTTATTTTTTTTTTGTAATTTTTTATCAAGCAATAGCAATACTCGAACACGAGTTTGCTGCCATCATTATATATATAATATTATATATATATATATATATATTAATATATATGATGGCCGCAAAATATATATATTATATATATTATAAATTTTTTTTTTTAAATAAAATAAAGTTCAGAAGTTCAAAGAATACAACAATGAGCTTCAAAAAGTTCAACAAATTCAACGGTGAACTGCACGAATGTGGCTTTTTAGTCCAGCTAAAAGCTTCACTACCCCACATTCACAAGTTATTCCAGGAAGCACAGGATATTTTTATTTGTCTATTTCGGCGATCCGAATGTGTGATTCATCAGGCCAGCTCTGCTCAGACACGGCCTTCCACACTGTTCACATAGTAGACCGATTTGAAGCCCTTGGGCGTCTGTTTTATTAACGTTTCCCTTGCGAACATCTCGTTTTAATCGTTCATGTTGCCTACGGTTGGTCTCAAATTTCTTTGTGCCTTCCAGCAAAGTTTTTTCTCCATTATATATATATATATATAATATATAATATAATATATATATATAATATATATTCATTTATTATTTTTTATTCCGGGAATAAAAATGGAATTAAATACATAATATCCCACTCTATTTCTCATTTATTTAACACATTTCACTCATATTTCGCATTAAAACCCAAAAGAAATTTTTCCCAGAAACATATATTATAGACATAATTCATAGCACATATATAGAGTGAGGATATAATATATAACACATATAAATTAGACTCATCAGATATACTAACAAAGAAGCATACGTGGACTCGATAACTATATATATATATATATATATATATATATAAAGAGAGAGAGAGAGAGAGGGAGGGAGGGAGAGAGAGAAAAAGGGGGAGAGAGAAAGAGAGAGAGATGGGTGCTTTATTTATACGTATATATTGCCCAATATAGTGGATATAGCATTTATCATTATTATTATTATCATTATTATTTTATAATTATTGATAAATATTATATTATCATATTATATATATGATAATAATAATATTTACATATAATGATATTTATAAATAATATTTATATAATAATATTTTATACAATTATGAATGGCATACATTAAAACGTTGTTTTGTTTTCCACAGGGAAAATTCGAAGACGCTATCGATGATTTGAACACGTCCGGCTCATTGCCACCAAAACAAGTAAGTAAACTGACTTTCTGAAAATATTTTAGCAATGACTTCAATCGATAAACGGTTTACTCACAGTGCTTGTTTAAAGCTTCTTTAGTTATCATTTCTAGTGGAACATTATGTAATGGATATTATTAGGTATTATTTATTACCAAACTCTACAGCATTGAAACTCTGTAAGCAAAAATAGGAATATTGAGGAGCTCAAAAATGAATAAAATCCATATGCCAAATTCTGTTTGGTTTGGTTTGTTTTACGCATATCAACCTCAGTGGGTCATTTAATGCGATAAAGTTTTGAAATAAATCATTCTTAATTGGTACCAATTTTTTTATAATACATTTTTCTATTTAACCCATAGATGGGACCCTAACAGGTACTACCACTCCGGGTAAAGTGGACCAGAGAGCAATGGTGATGAAAGGGGATCCACATTCTCCAAATCTCCAAAACTGGAACCTCACCATCAGTTAGAGTTTAACGTCATTCCCAGGACATGTAGACCCTCAGCCACCCTTCTAGCACCCTATATACAAAGGATTGGGGTTGCCATAAGGGCAATAGGGGCATATGTGGGTTGGGCAATCATATAGGTGCTATGCTTGAGTGCCAGCCGATTGATCGGAGGGGCCTCTCTGGCCGCCCCTCTAGCCCAAGAAAAGCCCAAAGTGGAATATTGCAAGTCATGGACTGCTCAGCCACCTGGGTCTATCATTTAATCATCACGGGTGCCACCTACGCCAACAGGTGGCCCCATTGTGGAGTCTTACCCCTCTGCAGAGGTTCATTCTAACGCCCCAGCCGACAGGGCGGGCCAAATTCTGTATAGTAAGCCATACGTAGCCTACAGCTGCCTCATTGTGGGATGCTGTTTCCACGACTTGTTTAGAGACTCACGCAACATTCTTATAAGGCATGCATCTTTGACAAGAATAGACTGACCATATTTGATGTCTTGTAGAATCCATCTTCCCCATTTGGCTTAGTTATTCAAATACATTTTATTTCATATTTATTATGAAGTTCAAACCAAAAAATGGGGTTCTACAAGGGACATCAAAAATGGTCAGTCTATTCTTGTCAAGATGCATGCCTTTTAAGAATGTTGCGTTGCATCTTAAACAAGTCGTGAAACAGCATCCACAATGAGGCAGCTGTAGTTATGGCTACCGTATGGCCTTACTATTACAGAATTTTGGCGCCCTGTCGGTTGGGCGTAGAAGTGCACCTCTGCAGAGGGGTAAGACTACCCAAAACCCCAATGGGGCCACCTGGTGGCCGTGGGTGTGTGGCGACCTGATGAATTAATGCATAGAACCCAGCGTGGCTGGAGCAGTCCATTGACTTGCAAATATTCACTTCTTGGGCTTTTCTTGGGCTAGAGGGGCGGCCAGAGAGGCCCCCTCCGATCAATCGGCTGGTCACTTCAGTCATAGCAACCTATTTGATGCCCAACCCTATTGCCCTTATGCCCCAAACCCTATGTTCCCTTATGGCAACCCTCATCTCTTATTATTATGGGTTGCTAGAAGGCAGTGACTGAGGGTCCATGTCTGGAATGACGTTAAACTTAACTGATTAGGTGACGGTTCCCAGTTTGGCAGTTTGGAGAATGGGATACCCCTTCATCACCATTGCTTCTCTGGTCCACTTTAACCCGGCAGTGGTAGTACCGTTAGGTCCCACTCTATGGGTTAAATAGAAAAAATGTTATTTTATAAAAAAAATTGGATATCCATTAAGAATGAATTTATTTCAAAACTTTATCAGCATTAAATGACCCAACTGGAGGTTGATATGCTGTAAAAACAAACCAACCAACAGGAATTTGGCATATGGAGTTATTCATTTTTGAGTCCTAACATTCTATTTTGTTACAGAGTTTAATCTGTTAGAGTTTGTAATAATAATACCTAATAATATCCATATACATAAATGTTTCCACTAGAAAATGATAACATTAAGAAGCTTTAAACAAGCACTGCTATGTAAACCGTTTTATCGTGAAGTCATTGCTAAATATTTTCAGGAAAGTCAGTTTATTACTGTTTTGGTGGCAATGAGCCGGACGTGTTCAAAATCATCTATAGCGTCTTCGAATTTTACCCTGTGAAAATAAAACAACGTTTTAATGTATTAAGCCATTCATAATTGTATAAAATATTATTATATAAATATTATTATATTAAATATCATTATGTAATAATTATTATTATCATATATTTTAATAATATGATAAATATAATTATTATCATATATTATAAAATAAATAATGATATAATTAATAATGATAAATGCTATATCACTATATTGGGCAATATATACGATAAATAAAGCACCATCTCTCTCTCTTTTCTCTCTCCCCCTTTTTCTCTCTCTCCCCTTCCCTCACCCCCTTCTCTCTCTCCTTATAATATATATTATATATATACGTTATCGGTCCACGTATTGCTTCTTGTTTAGTATTCTGATGAGTCTAATTTTATGTGTTATATTATATATCTCACTCTATATATGTCTATGAATGTCTTATAATTATGTTTCTGGCGAAAAATTTTCTTTTTGGTTAATGCGAAATATGAGTGAAAATGTGTTAAATAAATGAGAAATAGAGTGGGATATTATGTATTTAATTTCCATTATTATTCCCCGGATAAAAAATAAATAAATGAATATATATTATATATAGATATATAATACTATATATATATTATATATATATATATGGAGAAAAATTTGCTGGTGAAGGCACAAAGAAATTGAGACCAAACCCGTAGGCAACTATGAAACGATTAAACGAGATTGTTCCAGGGGAAACGTTAATAGACAGACGCCAAGGCTTCAAATCGGTTCTCTATGTGAACATGGAAGGCCGTTGTCTGAGCAGAGCTTGGCCTGATTGGAATCACCATTCTGTGCATCGCCCGAAATAGACCAAATAAGAATATTCCTGTGCTTCCTGGAATAACTTGTGAATGTGGGGAAGATGTGAAAGACTTTAGCTGGACTAAAAAGCCACATTTCGTGCAGGTTCACCGTTGAATTTGGTTGAACTTTTTGAGCTCATTGTTGTCATTCTTTGAACTTCTGAACTTTTATTTTATTTTAAAAAAAAATTTATATAATATATATCATATATATTATTTTGCGCGCCATCTATTATATATATATATATCTATATATATATATATATATATTATATATATGATGGCAGCAAACTCGTGTTCGAGTATTTGCTATTAGCTTGCAAATAAAAAATTACAAAAATAAAAAATAAAATAAAATAAAGTTCACGTTATTATATAATTATATACACAGGAAAATTTAGAATCATCATAATATATATATATATATTATAATATATATATATAATATTATATATAATTATAATATGGCATGTGCATATAGTAATTAAAACGTGTAATTTCCACGTGTACATTTTGTATATGACTCCTCTCACCAAAAAAAAAAAAAAAAAAAGAAGGAAAAAAATAAATGAAAGAAAAAAAAACACAAGAATATATAAATAAAATAGTGCATACTTATTACCTTTCTGTTCTCTTGTGTATTCAGTTTCCAGAATTTGAGCTTCGCCCTTCTGCATCGACAAAATCCACCTGAAACACGAAACAGAAGATAAAGCTTTTATCCACAACGTCACACGTTGAAAGGAAATACTAAAATATGCAAGGAAAAAATTATACAACTTTAACGCTAAATTCGTCAAAAGTAAATTTGTTCATTTCGTCTAACTGTTTGGGTTTGTTTGTGTTGTGTTGTGTTGTGTCTCCTTAAAAGGGATGTACTCAATCAGACAAGGTTGTAGCCGAGTGGAAAGGACAGTCAACAACGTTTCGTAGATTAAAATAGATGATTTTATGCTGCAGAGATACCAATAAGACAAACAAAGCATATTGAGGTACGCTACTAATCTCGAAAGCCAGCTCAGCATAATGACGTGCTCACTATAATCTATATAGTTCAGACCACATGAGTGTGTGTATGTGTATGTTGTGTGTGGTGTGTGTGCATGTAGTGTGTGTGAGAGAGAGAAGAGAGAGAGAGAGGGAGAGGAGAGAGAGAGAGAATAGAGAGAGGAGAGAGAGGGTGTGTGTGTGGTGTGTGTGTGGGAATATTCCAGTTTACAACAGTTGGTTTGTTTTGGTTTTGTTTTACGTGCATATCAACTCGGTGGGTCATTTAATGCCGACAATTTAAAATTTAAATTCGATTCTTAATGATACTTGAATTTTTTATAACATTTTACATTTTACCATAGGATGGACCCTTAAGGTACTACCACTCGGGTCAGAGTGGACCAGAGAGGCAGATTGGTAATGAAGGGGTGCTCTACATTTCCCAGACCTTCCAGGAACTAGAACCCACCATCAGATAGAGTTTACATCATTCCCAGAAGCGATGAAGATCCTCATCCACCGCATTCTAGCACATATATGATTAAAAAGGGTTGGGGCTTGCCATAAGGGCAATAGGGTTGGCCAATATATAGGTGCTTAATGCTTTGAGCGTGACCAGCCGGACTGACATGAGGAGGCATCTCCGCCGACCGTCTAGCCTAGTAAGGGCCAAAGTGGAGTTTACATGTCATGTTGTACTGCCATCCACCTGGGTCCTTAAGCATCACGGATCGCTTGCCCATGGCCAATGGTGGCTCAATTTAGAGGGGTGTCTTACCCCTCCTGCAGGGCTGGACTTGGTTTGTGTAAGGTAAACAAGACATTTCATACTATTAAAAGTAGCTTCATGAACCAATTACAGGCATTAATCAAGTTGAAATGGAAACTTAGTCTTTCCCCCGAAATAAAATGTTGACATGGCATCTATTAATTATTAATCAAATAAATTATTTTGAAATATTTTTCAATAAGTGAAGAGATGTGTGAATATTTGATTAGTCTAGCTTTGTTTAGAATGCACAAGGTTTAAATTGGTAATGAGCATGTTCATTGACAGAAAGATTGTATCACTCAATGTTTCCTGTGAATGTATCTGCTGGAAAATCAGGCATTCAAATTTTACATTTTAATATATTTACACATAAATCTTACACAAAATCGTTGGTATTTAATCTATTTGTAAAAACTTTTTTAGTTAACCTCTTTGTAAATGCAAGATATTATCTCCCTTGTTTTTGTTCGGCCCATCCTATGCGTGACGGCTACAAGGGCGCCCGTTTCGACCCGGTAAAAGTCACATGTGCATATGGCGCTAGCTTTCAATTCTTTTAGCAGGCAGGAACCGAGGGGACAAGAAGGTTAGTGTCAACGTACAAACTTGTCCTCCTTTTTCGATTTTATTAGTTGTGTATTAGAGAAACTACATAGTCCTTTGTATTCTATTGTAGTTTCACGTTGAAGACCAGTTGCGAAACAGGAGGACAAGTGACAACTCCTGTATTTTTACAAATAAAAGTGTCTTTACCAGTTGACTCTGTCATTACTCATTCCTTGCCTGGGTGTTGCCGTCACACTCTTGATACTGAAAAAAAAAGGGCGAGAGTAAAAAATACTTTTTATAACTGATTACAGGGTTGATCTTTATTCTATGTATTGACGATTTTCGGCAGTGACGTAGTAAGCAGTGACGTAGTTTTGGTTACAAACAAATGGAGGCCGAATCACCATTATTAATTAGTGTTCAAATTAGGTAAATATATAAAATTTGAATGCTGATTTTCCAGGCAGATAACATTCACAGGAAAATTGATGTGATACAATCTTTCTGTTTCAATGAACATGCTCATTACCATTTAACCTTGTGACATTCTAAACAAAGCTTAGACTATATCAATATTCACACATCTCTTCACTGTTGTTTAGGGCGTCCCCTCGTGGTGTAATGGTTTGCAAGCTAGTCTCGCAGACTCGTTGCTATTGAATAGTAATTACTATCTTCGCCGGATGCCCCATACTTGGTGACCTTGTGTCGCATCTTACTCTTGGCGAACGGGTTGGGTAAGTACCTACCTCTTCACTGTTTTGCGTTCGGAGAGATCGTTTCCTTTTGGATTCTGTCTGTTCCTGTGGAGAAAAATACGGGAAAATAAATAGATAATAAATAAATAAGTAAATAAATAAATAAAAGACAGAAAAAGAAAAAGCGTTAAGTTTATCCGCAAATGACACAGACATTTTATTGTTGGTATCTAATGTTTTTCTTTGTTTAATAGCATACCACCCTTCGTGAGTTATCTAATTCAAAAGCCATCCTTGTGGAAGAACAGTAGTGGTACTATTCACCCCATAGCTGGAGGGATAAGGGAGTTCATACATTTTCTATGTGTATTAGTCCGAAAATGAACGTAATAGCGACACTGAAATTCGAACTCACTGACTGCGATGTCTGTCCAGCACGTTAGCCACTACACACGGAGACTTGTCCTTGGTATCTAATGTCATCATCATTATCATGTCGCGCAAGCAGCACGGATATCCATGACAATCTCTCGGTAACCGTCCCTATCATTCATAGACCTCGGAATTTAGAAGAAGAAGAAGAAGAAGAAGAAGAAGAAGCATATGTAGCGTGTGGCTGTAGAATACACCGACTGCACCTCTGTAGAGGGATAGGACTTCTCCCAATGAGGCCACCAGTTGACCATGGGTGGCGACCAAGGACAGGAACGTGGTGGCTGAGCGGTTCGTGAACCAGATACTAAGTGATCCTGTGATATGTAACACTATACCTTGGCGCAAAAAGGCTTCGAACTTTATATACCCCCCCCACACAATCAAATAAAAATTGATAAGCAAATAAATAAAAAATAAAAGTAAAAGTTAGCGGAGTGGTCTATTATCAGTATGAGCCGGACAGTGAGGGAGTCTATCTCCTTTTTGCTTGCCGAGCACACGGGGATTGTTTTTGGCTGAGGTGGAGCATCACAGCCACCACCAGCCCCTCAGTTTACGAAACTTAAATGATAAAATAATGATGTCTATATTGTCAGATTACCCAAGCTGTGCTACTCATGCACTGAGTTGGCGGGGACCAGTATCGAACCCAGAACGTTGCGATTCCTAGACGAATGCTCTACCGACTAAGCTGAACGGGACCCTAGTAAATAGAATAAATAATAAAAAAATTCTTTATCTCAACGACTTGTACCAACGTTGTCTCCCAAATCACGACCCCCCTTTTCCCAACGTTGTCTCCCAAATCACGACCCCCCCCTTTTCCCAACGTTGTCTCCCAAATCACGACCCCTTTTCCCAAATCACGACCCCCCCTTTTCCCAACGTTGTCTCCCAAATCACGACCCCCCTTTTCCGTTGTCCCCAAATCGCGACCCCCTTTTCTCCTCTTACCAAACAACCAATCACCCCCACCACTACTACCACCACTATTGCTAGCACAACGGTAAGTATTTGGCACGGTTACGTTTATAAAAAGAATTACCTCGCTCGAGGCACGTACTTCCGGGGACATCGTCGGTCCGTGTCTGACCGGCTGCCCACGGCCCCATGGATTCTTGGCCGGTCTCTGCACGTGCCGGAAATCAAGTCTTTCTAGTTTGGATGGAGCAGCGGATTAAGGCACTTCAGCTACAGAAGGCGGCCATTTTTTAACTCAAATGATCACGTGGAAGCGTGACGTTGCACGACACAAAATGCTTATAACATTGACACCCACCGACTCTACGTTAGCGATACACCTTAGACTTTCTTTTGTTTTATTTAGTATTACTCTTGATGGCACTTAACCCCGTTTTTATATGGGATAGAGTGAGTTTTTATATGAGATAGAGATAGAGTTTTTATATGAGACAGAGTTTTTATATGAGATAGCGTTTTTATATGAGATAGCGTTTTTATATGAGAGATAGCGTTTTTATATGAGATAGAGTTTTTATATGAGATAGAGTTTTTATGAGATTTTTATATGAGACAGAGTTTTTATATGAGAGATAGAGTTTTATATGAGATAGAGTTTTTTATATGAGATAGAGTTTTTATATGAGATAGAGATTTTATATGAGACAGAGTTTTATATGAGATAGAGTTTTTATATGAGAAAGAGTTTTTATATGAGACAGAGTTTTATATGAGATAGAGAGTTTTTATATGAGATAGAGTTTTTATATGAGATAGCGTTTTTTATATGAGACAGAGTTTTTATATGAGATAGCGTTTTTATATGAGATAGAGTTTTTATTGAGATAGCGTTTTTAGAGATAGAGTTTTTATATGAGATAGCGTTTTATATGAGATAGAGTTTTTTATGAGACAGAGTTTTTATATGAGATAGAGTTTTTATATGAGATAGAGACAGAGTTTTTATATGAGATAGAGTTTTTATGAGATATGAGATAGCATGGAAAGAACTGAAGGTGGTCGTTAGCTTACTTCACCACTGATGTTAACGATAAATACTGAATTTATATATTACTTAAATTCTCATTACATATATATATATACAATGTGTGTCAAAAAGTATCGAGATTTTTTGTACTTTTTGACACACCTTGTATTCTGAAAAATAATAAAAAGAATGGAACATTATTTATTTTTCGGAATACAAGGTGTGTCAAAAGGTACGAAAAAATTCGATATTTTTTGACACACCTTATATATATATATATATATATATATATATATATATATATATATATATATACTAGACAAAACGTTGGGTCACCCATTGACCTCTGAGTAGATAATTGGGATTAGGGAAAAGTGAGTTTGCAAAGCGAATTAGAATGAAAAAAACAAAAACAAAAACAAAAAATAAATAAATAAAAACATTAAAATCATTTTTAAAGATTTCTAAGAAATGGAACGTTTTAGAAAAAGAATACATTCAATATATATATATATATATATATATATATATATATATATATATATATAGAGAGAGAGAGAGAGAGAGAGGGAGAGAGATAGTGAACATTATATATATATATATATATATATATATATATATATATATAAGGTGTGTCATAAGAGTATCGAGATTGAAGCTTTATTTACCAAGATAGAAATTAACAATGAATGGAACGTTAATTCTTTTCATAATACAAGGTGTGTCAAAAAGTACAAAAATCTCGATACTTTTTGACACACCTTGTATATATATATATATAATATACATATGTATGTATATAATGTACACTATCGCAGTAAATACTGGGCGTTTTTCTTAAGTGCGATTCTATTTAGCGAATATTGCTAGAATCTTAGAAGTTGCAGAACCTTCAAGGCCCTGAAGATCCGGAGCCCATTCAGACTGTAATCTTATTAATGACCGCCCCAAAAACACTCTGAACAATGCTATTCAAAAATCCCCATTCAAATAATTTCGCCTTAAAACACAATCAAAGAGACATAACAGCGGCACTAGGCAAATCATTTATATGAATATCGCCGCTGGTAAGGGTCCAGCGTGATCAAATTAGTAATCAGTGACTGAGCTGCGCATGTAAATATGTGCGCATGCGTAGATAAGTCACTTGTGCGTATTGCGCATGTGTATCTAAATGTGCGAGCGATGTCTAAAAAAGTATCAAGATTGTTTACGAAGATAGAGAAAATAAATGAAATGTTGATTCATTTCAAAACAGTCTCCTTGCCATTTAAGGTGTTCCATCGAGTTTTTTATTGGTCAAAGCACTTCTGAAATTACCTCTCTGATATGATGTGAAACTCTGCCGTCATATTTTTTTAATGTCCCCCACGTCCTCAAATCTTGCTGTTGACAAGGAATTTTGAGTTCTGGTTAGTTGGTTGGCTGGTTGGTTGGAATTTACGGCATGTCAACCCTTGTTGGGTTATTTTATGCCGAAGACGTTCTTATTTTATTCATTCTTATTAGGTATTCAGATATTTTAAAACTCATTCTTTAACTCATTTTTTAAAATCTATTTAGTCCATAAATCGGACTAACTGGTTCTACAACTACAGGTCAGAGTTCACCTGGGAGTAAAGGCAATAAAAAGATAACTCCACACTCCCCAGAGCTCCAGAACAGGAACCTCACCACTAGATGCAGTTTAGCGTCATACACAGGATACTAAGACACAACCTTCTAGCACATATCTTACCCTTACGATAAATTTTCTCTTTCGAAAACAAGAATTTATGTTAAGTAGGGAGAGTGCTGCACTTTAAAAATCCTGTATTTGCCCCCCCCCAAAAAAAAAAGAAACCTTAAAACATTTCTTTCAAAAAAAATTTTGGAATTGGAAGCTCAAATTTATAAACATGTATAAACATGTATGAACAAAAGAACGTGTATGAAACTGTAAACAAAAATGTAAACAAAATAAATTGCTTGGTGGGTTGCGTATTTTCTCAGTCATTAGTGTTCAAATCCAGGTAAATACTAAGAATTCAAATTAATTCTTCTTATTAGAAATACAAATAAAACTTACCTCCATCATTTGTTCTTGCAGTTCTTGGCTCCATCGTCTCGTACGCGCAAGAGCAGCAGCAGCAGCAGCCAAGACAGCGGCAACTTCAGGATCTTCTTCAAATTCATCATCAGCTTCAACTACTTTACTTTCTTTATGTGTTTCCACATCTTTTGCTTTTTCGTTGGCTTTTTCGTCGACTTTCTCGCTGGTCTTCTCACTAGCTTTTTCGCTGGCCTTTTCGTTGGCTTTTTTGTTGGCTTTTTCGTCAGCCTTTTCACTGACTTTCTCGCCGACTTTTTCGCTGGCTTTTTCGCTGGCTTTTTCGACTTTCACGCTGGCTTTTTCATTGGCCTTTTCGCAGGCCTTTTCGCTGGCTTTTTCGCTGGCTTTTTCGCTGGCTTTCTCGCTGGCCTTTTCGCGACTTTCACGCTGGCTTTTTCATTGGCCTTTTCGCAGCCTTTTCGCTGGCTTTTTCGCTGGCTTTTCGCTTTTCGCTGGCCTTTTCGCCGACTTTCACGCTGGCTTTTTCATTGGCCTTTTCGCTGGTCTTTTCGTCGGCTTTTTTCGCTGGCCTTTACGCTGGTTTTGTCGCTGGCTTTTTCGCTGGCTTTTTCACTGGCTTTTTCGCTGGCTTTTTCACCGGCTTTTTCGCCGACTTTCACGCTGGCTTTTTCGCTGGTTTTGTCGGTGACTTTCTCACTGCTCTTCTTAGCGTCCGGTTGACGACAATGCTTTCCTGAAAAAACAACAAAAAGGTGACATTAGTATAGTTTCCAAAATGTCATTTTATCCACATTCAGATTTCCCCCTATCGGCTGGTGCTGTAGAATACACCGACTGCACCTCTTCAGAGGGGTAAGACCCCCTTAGGGGTCCACCTGTTGGCCATGGGTGGCGACCCATAATGTCTAAGGACGGAATCCTGTTGGGTGAACAGTCCATGACATGCAACATTCCACTTTGGCCCTTACTTGGACTAGATGGGCGAACGGAGAGGCCTGGCTGGTCACATCAAGCCCTAATACCTATATGATTGTCCCGACCCAATTGCTTTTATGGCAAATCCCCAACCCTTTTTATCCTATATGTGCTAGAATGCGGCGACTTGGAATCCTGGGTATAACGTTAAATTATATCTAGTCGTGAGGTTCCAATTCTGGAGTTCTGGGGAGTGAGAAGTATCCCTTCATCACAGTTACTCCCATGTCCACTCTGACACGGAGTGGCAGTACCTGTTAAGGTGATATATGATATAAAAAAACAGAATTTGGGTTCTGTTTTTTTTTAGCTGGTAGTCTGCATCAGTAATCGTATATATACAAGGTGACCCCCCCAAAAAAAAAAAAAAAAAAAAACACAGAATCTGGGCTCTGTTTTCTTTGGGTCACCCTGTAGATTAAAAGAAAAGGAGTAAAAAAACGAATACCCAACAAGAATAAATAAAATAAAGACGTCTTCGGCATAAAATAACCAAAACGGTTAACATGCCGTAAAATCCAAACAATCAACCAGCATTCAGATTTCTATCAAGACAGGCATGTCATGATAAATAGATTTTACACAGAAAATAGAGTCGGCAAACCGAGTTCAAATCCCGGCTGAAATAGATGTATTCGTTTCGCACTAATATTGCTAGGAGAGGCATGTAACCACCTGTCATGATAGGCAACACTGTGAGTGGATGAAACAAAGTACTCATTGTTACATCTCTGCTTTGTTGGTGGAGGTTAGAATACGCCGACTGTATCCCCTGCAGAGAGGTGATATACCTCTCCTCAACAGGCGTTGTCTTGACTATGGTACTAAACTGTATCTGGTGGTTAGGCTCCAGTTCTTGAACACTAGGGAATGTGGAGTATCCCTTCATTGCTATTACTCCCAGGTCCACTCTGATCTGGAGTGATATATATATATATATATATATATATATATATATATATACATTGGAATTTTTGTGACCGCGTGTTTCATGCTTTTACGCATTCATTAGACAGAGTGAAAGTTTTTTTTAAAAATTCCGATTTGTTAAAAAACCTTGAAAACCATGAAACCCGGGTCACAAAAATTCCCAATGTTATATATATATATATATATATATATATATATATTATATATGTGTGTGTGTGTGTGTGTGTGTGTGTGTGTGTGTGCGTGCGCGTGCGTGTGTAGTTATAAGTGTGTTTAGCAAGGTAATATGACAAGCCATTATAACTACTGAATTTTAATCTTTCCCGTAGCGTATTGGCTAATGTGCTGCGCTGTGACATCGCAGTAAGCGAGTTCGAACTCCAGTCCTGGAATAATGTTCACTTTCGGACTAATACCTTGGGAAATATTTGAACCCCCGCTGCTATGGATCAAATAATACCACTACTTCTCCAAGGATGCCTTTGGCATTAAATAATCCCCGAAGGTTGCTATGCCATTCAATAAAGAAACCAAACCAACCAACCTTCATTTGATGCGTCCTACTAATGGCCTTGTGTCGAACTTAGTTTAGTAAATACCTATTGGATGCCTTGCCACGAGGCAATGGTTAGCAATGCAATTGTACAGACCATGATGACTATAGTGAGTTCAATCCTCACTGGATCTAGTTGTCTTTTGAGGATACTTTGCCATAGAGCAATAGTTAGCAAGATTAGGAAATACCTGAAAACTTACCTCAACCTGGTCGGTCTTTTTGAGGGCCTCGCTTTTACTGACGTCATGTTTTTCTTGGCCTTTTTCATCGGTTTTTCTGAGGGCCTCGCTTTTAATGACGTCATGTTTTTCTTGATCTTTTTCATCAGTTTTTCTGAGGACCTCGCTTTTAATGACGTCATCTTTGTCTTGGCCTTTTTCATCGGTTTTTCTGAGGGCCTCGCTTTTACTGACGTCATGTTTTTCTTTATCTTTTTCATCGGATTTTCTGAGGGCCTCGCTTTTAATGACGTCATCTTTTTCTTGATCTTTCTCGCCAGTCTAGAAAAAGAAGAGCATACTTTTGTAATTAAGTGAACGACACTCATTCATAAATAAAGGGACGTTTTACACCCAATAAACATACGTGAAAATCTTGAATTTTGCTTACATCATTTTTGGAAGCCCTCTATGCAAATTATTAAAGTAAAATTAAAACCATTTTTCTCTCAAATAATTCTAGTTGGTTTTGGATTAAGAAAATGCACGAGCAGAGGCTACACGTGTTCACTTTGCACTAATGTATATAGAAAAGCATAAATCCACTTCTCCCTCTGCTCTGTCCTGTCATCAGATCTTTTGACAGAATGCTTTTTATCACAGATGGCTGACGAAATACTTTTATCACCACGGCTGACTGAAAAGAGTGCAGACAAATAAAGTTTTCCCTTCTATTGATGCCGTCTAACTAAATACTCTTATTTAATGTTATTTGAAGAGCAGATCGACAAGTAATCTCCAGCATGCATAAGAGATCTCATGAAGGAACCATGGTATCCAAATGGTCTTTTAGATCATGGAACCAACATCATATACCTATACGCTTCCGGTCAAGTCACGTTGAAAGCAACGGTTCTTAGTTGATCACCGCAGTTAACCATCGATAAGCCTGTTATGGGTGACCATTTAAGCAACTTCAGATACTGTAAACAACTTGATATTAAAATGACTTGATTCGGCATTAAACAGCCCGAAAAGGATTGATATGCCGTTAAACTAAACAACATATATATCTCTGTATAAACCTCGAAAAAGCAGTTTAGTCGAAAATCAGCATTGGAATTTCTACCTGGGCTCGAACAGCGATTATCCCAAACTCCAAACAGGCTCTACATAGACTTATGTATTTTGATTGTGTAAGCATGCATATATGAGTGGCGAGAGGAGCTGGTCGCTGACGCAAATTAAATGTCTGTTTTGATTATAGTAGGGATGAATTATAATTAACGCCGAATCCCATGTGGATGCCGTAAGGAGAAAAATCCAACCAATTATAGAAGAACGTCTCTCTGCGTGGTGAGAAGAGGCAGATCCAGGCGGCCATTTTGGAAAGCAAGCTTCGCGACAGTTTTTGAGACGAGAAGGCAAATATCAGAAGCGACATCCTCTTAATTAAGCAGGTAGACATCCAGCTAAATCTGGAGGTAACTGTTAGCGCGGTATAACGGGAAAGAAAAACGAAATACAGTCTTTTCAAATTAACATTTACTTGATAAGAATAATCCGCGTCTATAATGAATCGTCTGGCTTGATTCAATTATTACACTCAGATGCCTCGGACGCTTGACGTGGAGCGCCAGTCAACAATATAAACTTTCAATCTATCATTAATTATTTCGAAGAAAGTATAGACTGAGCGGCGGATTTCTAAACAACAAGGATCAGGATACTAGTCAGAACCATTTATAGAAGAAAGACGAACTTGACGAAGCTAAAGTTTTATTCATGAACATTATAACAGCACACACTATGTAACCTGTGATATCATATTTATATATTTACCCAACCCCTTCGTCGCGGACAGGATATGACTCTTATCTACATGATAAGCATATTAGCTTTCCAACTGATAAATACACAAAGGAAACACGTACACCACAACCACACAAATTCCAATTATCTATAAATGCTAGCAGTACGTACCCATGTTAATTATGAGTTGTAGGATGATAATTATTTAGAATAAATGGCATAGAGCCGTTGTTATTAATGTCTATGATAATTTTAAGCGGAGTAAAGCTGGTTTTGAATTCCTTCTCCTAGACTGGTTGTCTAAGCAAAGCTAAAGAACCATGTCTGTCCCAGTATTCACACATAGCTTGTGGAGAAGGGGGATATCAGGCGGATTAATGCATTTCACAAAGGCATCAGCGCGAAGTGAAACACAAACAGCCTCGTCCAGGATTTGAACTCGGGTTGTCGATTCTATTTCCTACGACAATAACCGTTATACTAAGGGCGCAATGTCATATCACATTTAAGGACGCGTAGGAAAGTAATCCAGCGGCCCGAGTCCAAATCCTCGATGAGACTGTTTACGTTTCTCTTTGTATTAATGCACTTGGGAAAGACATGAACCAATCTATTCTGTCACCCACTCAGCTATGGGTAAATAGTAGGGCAGACTGGAATCTTTAGCCTTGTTACGGCAACTGGTATAGGAGAAGGAAAATTCCGAATTCAAACCAGCTGTACTTTGCTTAAAACCTCATTTTATGTCGCATCCTGTCCGTAGCGGAGAAATTCAATAAATGAATACACCAGAGCTGACCCCCCCCCCAAAAAAAAAACAAAAAAACTGTGGAACATGAAAGTGACGTTGATAACATTTGTAGTTAGTGCCCTAGTAATGTTTTCCAAAGGCCTGGAAAAGAGACTTGAGGAAATGGAGATCAGATGAAGAACCGAGACCATCCTGACCACAGCACTATCAAAGCTAGATTACTTAAAAGATTACTGAGACCTGAGCAGACTTGCTGTGATTCGGACTTCGGTGAAAAACCATCAGTTAAACTGGCGCAAAAACCTAACATAGAGTAAAAAATCAAACACACACACACACACACGCACACACACGCACACACACACACTGTGGAACATGAAGGTAATGGTGGTACCAGTTGTAATTGGTGCCATTGGAACAGTTTCCAAGTATTTGGAAAAGAGTCTGGATGAATTGGAAATCAGAGGAAGAATCGAAACTGTCCAAACAACAGAATTGTTAAGACCGGTTAGAATACTCAGGAGAGTCCTGGAGACTTGCTGAAACTCAACCTCCAGTGAACCACCATCTAAGAAGGGCATGACAAACTCTCAGTGAAATAAGTACAAAACTAGACACGACTGGGTTGGGAAGGTGATCCACAGGGAATTATGCAAAAAATTAAATTTCGACCATACAACAAAATGGTATATGCATAAACCAGAATCTGTTCTTGAGAACGAAACGCATAAAATTCTCTGGGACTTTGAAATAAAAACGGATCACCTTATCCCAGCAAGAAGACCAGACCTAGTGTTGATAAACAAAAAAGAAAGAACTTGTCAACTGGTGGATTTTGCAGTGCCAGCAGATCACAGGGTCAAGCTGAAGGAAAATGAAAAAAATGGACAAATACCTGGACCCTGCCAGAGAACTGAAAAAGTTATAGAATATGAAAGTCAAAGTGATACCAATTGCAGTTGGTGCACTTGGAATGGCCCCAAAGGGATTGGAAAAAGCATTGGAAAATCTGGACACCAGAGGAAAGATTGAGACCATCCAGAATACTGCACTGCTGCAATCGGCTAGAATACTTAGAAGAGTCCTGGAGACCTGAGGAGATTTGTTGTCACTCAGACTCCAGTGAAAGACCATCAGCTAACGCTGATGTGAAAACTCAAAAGGAGTAAATAATAATAATAATAATAATAATAATAATAATAATAATAATAATAATAATAAATTGCTGCACAAAATAATGCAAATAGCTGCACAAAATAATGCCATAAGGACAAACTACATCAAAGCGAAAATTGATAAGACCCAACAGAATAGTAAGTGTAGACTTTGCGGTAATAGAGATGAGACTGTTAACCATATACTCTGCGAATGTAGCAAACTAGCACAACGAGAATACAAAGCTAGACACGACTGGGTTGGGAAGGTGATCCACTGGGAATTATGCAAAAAATTAAATTTTGACCACACAACAAAATGGTATATGCATAAACCAGAATCTGTTCTTGAGAACAAAACGCACAAAATTCTCTGGGACTTTGAGATAAAAACGGATCACCTTATCCCAGCAAGAAGGCCAGACCTAGTATTGATAAACAAAAAAGAAAGAACTTGTCAACTGGTGGATTTTGCAGTGCCAGCAGATCACAGGGTCAAGTTAAAGGAAAATGAAAAAATAGACAAATATCTGGACCTTGCCAGAGAACTGAAAAAGTTATGGAATATGAAAGTGAAAGTGATACCAATTGCAGTTGGTGCACTTGGAATGGCCCCAAAGGGATTGGAAAAAGCATTGGAAAATCTGGACACCAGAGGAAAGATTGAGACCATCCAGAATACTGCACTGCTGCAATCGGCTAGAATACTTAGAAGAGTCCTGGAGACCCGAGGAGATTTGTTGTCACTCAGACTCCAGTGAAAGACCATCAGCGTTAGCTGATGTGAAAACTCAAAAGGAGTAAATAATAATAATAATAATAATAAAAGTATTTTAACTTACTGGGACCGTCTCTGTCGGTTGGGGAATGCTTCTGTTTTGTATAGAGTCTTCGTTCTGTAAATTTTCCTGCGAATACAAAGTGTAAAAGATTTAGTATGAATAAAGTGATAGGTTGATATATATATATATATATATATATATATATATATATATATATGGAAAGATAGCTAATTACGTCAAACTTTTGATTTTTTGTCCATTCCGAATGTTCTGGGAGTAAAAGTGCTCTTATCTACATGATAAGCATATTAGCTTTCCAACTGATAAATACACAAAGGAAACACGTACACCACAACCACACAAATTCCAATTATCTATAAATGCTAGCAGTACGTACCCATGTTAATTACGAGTTGTAGCATGATAATTATTTAGAATAAATGGCATAGAGCCGTTGTTATTAATGTCTATGATAATTACTATTCTAATGAGTTTTACATTAAAACTTCTCTTTTGTGGAGTTGCGTCGTCGTATTTTTTAAAAGTGTCCGCCACGTCCTCAAATCTTACCTTTGAGATGGATTTTTAATTTAGGAAACAATGAAGATAAAGTCTAGTATTATAAATTCTAATTTTAAAAGATAAAAGAAAAGAACAGTAAACAATTAATTATAACACTAACTGATACTGCTTCATCTAAAGATGACAAAATAAATAAAATATGCTGTTAGGATTAGTAGTAATATTGTTAAATTGTTTTATCTCACCCCTTTTCTTTCATCTATTTTTGTTGTTGTTGAATTTTATCATTACGTTTAACCGATCCGTTTTTAACCATTAAAATACTTTTGCATTAATTAAGAAAGAAAACGAAATCTCGGATGAGACGTGAATTAGACTTCGATAGCTCCTGATTTTGTCTTTCTGAATTTCAAAGTTTCATTATGCCAAACATTCTCCATGTTAGTATATTTATTTTTGTTGTTTTCAATACAATGAAATCAGACATAGCTGATCATGTATGTCCCTTATGAAATAAATACAACATAACTGAAAATAAACCAGGATAAAAAGTCTACAAAGAGAAAGAAGTGGCACACACGAATTTGTCAAATAAATAAAATGAATGTATTAGTATTGTAATACTGTAATAAGTAATTGAGAGTTAACTCCCCTATTTTATGATTACCTCCCCTTTGGAGACCTCTCTAGCGAATATTAGACTATATAAACTCTCAGTAAATGTACTAATTATTCTAAGTAGAAGAAAGCTTTCCAAAATCTATCGGTGTTATCGTTTGTCATTACAAATACTAACAACAAAAATGACTAGTATTATCTGCGTTATTCGGACTATTGTCCTCATCTTTATTGTTATCTGTACAACGTTTCGGCCGATATTCCCTCCGACCTTCTTCAGGTATTTCTTGTCGGACTCGGGAAACTTCTTTTTACGACAAGAAAGTTCCAGAGTTCGAAAAGAAGGTTCCCGAGCCCGAGAAGGTTCCTGAGTCCGACAAGAAATACCTGAAGAAGGCCGGAGGGCATATCGACCGAAACGTTGTACAGATAACAATGAAGATGAGGACAATAGTCCGAATAACGCAGATAATACTAATCATCAAGCCTCATCTCAAACATTCAGAGAAATAGTAACAAAGATGACGTTAGGTTATTTGGTTAGGTTATTTTGTTTAATGGAATATCAACCCTTGTGGAGTATTCCACACGAGCAGAATGTGACACAAGGTCAATTTATTAAGCGAGGTTTAACAGGTTCGAAATCACAGTTTTCCTTCTCCTAGATCGGTTAAAGAGTATACCCTACTATTTACCAATAGCTGGAGGGAGAGTAGGATTCATACCTTTCCCAAGAGTATTAACGCTAAGTGAAACGCAATTACAATAAGAATAAATAATATATAATATGTACATATACTTGTATTGTTTTCTTTTGAGTACTGACCTCATGACTGTCATCCATTAGGCTCGATCCATTCATCTCTTCTTCAGATTCTGAGCTCGAGCTTGAACTCGAGGGCTCATGTAGTTCGTCAATTACGTAAAGGGACGAACGCCTCCTCGGCAAATATCGTGAATATCCGGAACCCGCCCTCGGGTCTGGTTTACTGGAATGTGTATTGTGGTCATCATCCGAGTGCAGCCTGTCATCTACATCAGCGGAATGTATTGTGTCGTTAGAGTTAAGGAGAGGATCATCGTCTTCATCTTTGAAGGCCTGGAGAAATTCGAGAGCTCTTTTTTTGCGTTTCTGTTCCCAAGTCTCTTCTTCGCTATCATCCTCATCAACGCTTCGTTTTTCGTCCATTTCTTTCACTCCATTTTGCATTCGTTCTTTTCTTGCTCTTTCAGCCTCTTTCTCTTTTCTCTCCCTTTCTTCCTGTTCTTTTTTCTCTTTCTCCTCTCTTTCTTTTCTCTCTTTTTCTTTCAACCTCATCTTTCTCTCCTCCCTTCCTTTCCTCTCTCTTTCCATTCGGCCCATCTCGCTTTCATTCAACGTCTCCTCCATCAGCTGTCTCTCTATTTCCTCTCGCTCTTTAATTCTCTTTGCTTCATTCTCTTTCCATTCCCTTTCCTTTCTCTCTCTTCTTTCTTTCTCTCTTCGTATAGCCCTTTCTTCTCTTTCCTTCCTTTCTTTTGCTTCTCTTTCTTTTTCCTCTATTTCTTTCTTCTTTCGTTCTTCTCGTTCTTCCCCCTCTTTCGATTCCCGTTCTATTTTTACACTCTCTTCTCGCTCCATTCTTTCTTTTTCTTTTCTTTCTCTCCTCTTTCTTTCTACCCTTTCTTCCTCTTCTCTCTGTTCCCTTTCATTTTCTTCTCTTTCCATTCTTTCTTTTTCTTTTCTTTCTTTCCTCTTTCTTTCTACCCTTTCTTCCTCTTCTTTCTGTTCCCTCTCTATTCTCCTTCTTTCTTCTCTTTCTTCCTCCTTTTTATCTACTATACTCTTTATTTCTACTCTTTCTTCCTCTACTTTCTGTCCCTTCTCTATTATCTTTCTTTCTTCTTCCTCTTTGTCTACCCCACTCTTTCTTTCTACTCTTTCTTCCTCTACTTTCTGTCCCCTCTCTATTATCTTTTTCTCTTCTCTTTCTTCGCTCTCTTTCTCAACAACTGTAATTCTCTTTCTCTCTTCTTTTTCTTTCTCCTCTTTCTCTTCTTCCCTTTCTAACCTCTTCCTTTCTTTCTCCTTTTTCTCCATTTCTTCTTCTTTCCTTTTTGTTTCATCTTTCTTTATTTTCTCCTTTTCTTCTATTTCTTTAAACTTTCTTTCTTCTCTCTCTTTCTTCTCACTCTCCTCCCTCTCTATCTTTTCCCTTTCTTCTATCTCTATTTTCTCCTTCTCTACATTTTCTTTCCTCTTTCTTTCTTCTTTCTCTTTTTCTTCTTTTTCTTGTCTTTCTATCATTTCCATTTCTTTTCTTTCCTTTTGCTCCATGTCTTCTCTTTCTTTCTTTTTTCTTTCATCTATTTCCATTTTTTCTTTTTCTTCATTTTCTTTTCTCTTTCTTTCTTCTCTCTCTTTCTCCTCTCCCTCTTCCTTTTCGATCCTTACTTTTTCTTCTCTCTCCTTTTGCTCCATTTCTTCTTTTTCTTTCTTCTCTCTTTCTTCCCTCTCTTTCTCTTCTTTCTCCTCTCTTTCTATTCTTTCCTTTTCTTCCCTCTCTTTCCGTTCTCTCTCTTCTTTTTGTCTTTTGTCTTTTTCTATTCTCGCTCTCTCTATCCTTTCTTGCGTCTCTTTTTCTTTCTCCATTTTCTCTCTCTCTATTCTTTCTTTCTTTTCTCTTTCTTTTCTCTCTTTCTCTTCCCTTTCAAGTCTTTCTCGTTCTTCCCGTTCTTTCTTTGCTTTTTCTTCTTTTTCTATTCTCTCTTTTTCTTTTCTTTCCTTTTCCTCTCTCTCTAATCTCTCTTTCTCTTCCTTTTCTTTTTGCTCCCTCTCTTCTTTTTCTTTCCTCTCCCTTTCTTTCCTCTCTCTTTCTTTCCTGACATTCCTCTCTATTTCCAACAATTCTCTTCTTCTTCGTTCCTCTCTCTCTAATTTCTCAATCTCTCTTCTCTCTAGTCTCTCAACTTCTTCTCTCTGCTTTCTTTCTTTTTCCTCCCTCTTTCTTTGCCATTCCCTCTTTTCTTTCTCTCTCTGATCCCTAATCAGTTTTTCTTCACGTTCCTTTTTCTCTCTCTCTTCTCTCTCTTTGTTCTCTATTTCTTCCCTTTCTTTTCTCTCTCTTTCTTCTCTTCTTCTCAATCGTTTCTCTTCCACTTTTCTCTTTTCCATTTCCTCCCGTTCCTGCCTCTCTCTTTCGATTCTTTCTTCTCTCTCTATTCTCTCTCTTTCTTTCCTTTCTTTCAACTCCTTCTCTAGTCGCTCCTCATGCTCCCGAAGCTCTCTTTCCTGTATCTCTCTTTCTTCTCTTTCTCTTTCTTCGCGCTCCTCGGGCGTTTCCTCTCGGAATTTTATTTCGATCTCGTCGGCAATCGTGGCTATTACAGCCTGTGATTTAATTTCTGAAGGAGTGCAAGATTCTTGAGGCGATGCAAAGATCTCAGCCGATTCCGCTTTATAATGATCCAAGAGTTCTGTGACGAACACCAGACAATTTCGCGATAGAATGCTATTCCAGATGTTTGCCGGAACGAAATACTTAGATAATTCCACGTCTTTGAAATTGCAGTTTTCTTGAGGAATCTCGTATTCCTCCGTCGATTGTGGGTCTATATTTTTCGATTCTTCGATTGAGAATACCAAACCTTGTTCAGCTATCTGGCATGTTCCTGCAGACACGAAATATTCAGACGGTTCGACCTCGATATAATTGCACAAGTCTTCGGAAACGGTAAATTCCTCGAGAGAATAAAGCTCATCCTCTTCCGACATGTCGTCTAAAAATGACTCCATCTCTGTTGATATCAGACCAAACTTGGCATCCCAGATTTCTTCGGATATGAAATAATTCGGTACTACTACGTCAGACCAGTTGCACATCTTTTCGCAAACAGTGAATTCCTCTGATGATATGAGGATGGAATCGTCAACCATTTCTGCTGAATATAGTTTAGTTCTTGATATTAATTCGAACTGCGGGTCCCAAACTTCTTGGGGTTCAAAATAATTCGGCAATTTGACTTCTGAGAAGCAGCAGTCCTCTCTGTTGATCCCCAATTCCTTGGCCGAATCTAATTCTACGTCATCCAACATCTCCGATGAAAACGTCGCTTCCCTTAACAGCAGACCAGATCTCTGATTCCACAGTTCTTCACATACCATATACTTGCCTGGTCCAACGTCCATAAAGTTACACTCTTCTTGTGGGGACGCCATCTTTTCTGTGGTTTCCAATTCCGTGCCGTTCAAGAGTTCAGCAAAAAGTATTTTGTTTGTCTTATCCTTATCTACAGTAGACACAGTTTGGTCGGTAAGCGACCCTTTTCTACTTGAAGAATCTCCAATAACATCGAAAAATTCGACGTCAAAGGTGTCACTCAAAATCGACTCTCTACGCGGATCGTAGAATTTTTCTTTACAGATTTCTACACATTCGCTTAAACTGTCGACTTCCTTTTCAATTCGAGTCTTGCTCGCATGACGAAGATTTTCTTCAGAGAGCACATCTTCCAGTTGTTTTTCCTCGCCTGATTTCCTTACCAATGACCCGTCTAAAGAATCCTTGAAGTGACCCTTCGAATCCATAACGTCTGAATTGTTCTCATCTTTGCTCTTAGGCTTAGAGGATCTAGACGTCGTCTTCGAGAGATTTTTGTCTAAAGGAGACCGCTTTCTTAATTCCTTACTCTTTGCAGACGAACTCTTAGATAAAATGGCATCGCCTCTGTCCTTTTTCCCCTTCTTCTTTTGGCACGGACTACCCTCTCGTGAGTCTGTGTCAGCGTCGTCGAACTGACCAGAGCCGGACGCGCTTTCGTGGGATTCTTCCGAAGCCTCGTCAAGATGATCGGTTTCGGGCGAGGTCCCACGAGAGCTCGTTCCTGATCCGGAGGAGACGTCATCGAACTGTCCCTTGATGACGCTGCTGGGAAACGACTGTAAAGACTCGTCCTCCAGCATGTCCTCCGTATTGATACTGTGTCGAGAGCCGACGGAACTGCTCTTCAGCCGGCTCTCGACCGAGGGGCTTTTGGCACGGCAAGTGCCATAGCCGAGCCAGTCTTCCACAGCGCCCTTTGTGCTCAGCTGCTTCTGCGAACCGAAGTAGCCCTCCTCGAGCGATCTGGTCATGTTGGACCCCAACGTACTCTCTGGATGTCTAAGCTCAAGAGACTTGCTCATCGGTGACTGGGCAAGTGTCTTGTCGAAACTACTTTCTAAGTATTCGCTCATCTGCTTCTTTTTACTTTCAGCTATGTTCTCAGGTGACTCTGGATCCATTGTCTTGCGGTCACCAGCGGAAACTTTAAGCGCATTGCTTGAAGGGTGGCCCTTACTGTTTTCGTCTACGTCATCGTCATCGTCGAATTGATCCACATCATAGTTCACCTTTGATGACCTCTGCTTCCTAACCTTTTCAGGCACCCCCTTTTCAGACATGGTTTCGTCTATTTCTTGATTACCCTCATTGTTTAACCTTGTTATATCCCGATAAAAACTAGACTGACGTTTATCCTCATTCTCAAATCTAACAGGCGATTTGACAGATCTTGCTCGGCTTTCACCCCTAAGAATTTCATTTCGCCGCTTCTTTTTACTTCTTCAGATCTTTCTGTATCTATCTTATCACTACAGGCATCATTCCTATTATTTAACAGATATTTTCTCAGCACTTTTAGCACTATCCCCTTTTTCATGAATAACTTCTTTTTGTAAATCTTTAGACTTTTGCACACCTCTATCATTAGAAATCTCAGACGTTCTATCTTTCTCAGATAATTCTATAAACTTATCGTCTTTTTCGACAATATTTTCTGTACGGATGCCTTTAAATGCTATTAGAGGACTTTCCTCAATATGGAAACTAGTAGACCCTTGCTCAACGCTATCTGATTGAAGGTTACTGTTAGTTGTATTCAGAGGCGATACCTGCGTTTCTTTTTCTGTTTCTGGCGACGTATCGTTAACATGCGAGATTTGAACGAGATTTGATTCAGGCGATACTGGTTTCTTTACGACTGTCGGGATTTCTTCGGATGGTAATGAGTCTATTGATTCCTTTGATGCCGTATTAGCAATGTCTGCAATTCTAGTTTCATGCGCCCTGTCTTCGTATTGTTCTTGGCTAGACTGCTAGATAACATCTCGCCCGGAAGCGTCTCTCTCTTTTCACTAGTTTTTATCTCCCTTTCTTTTAGTCCTTCATCTTCTATTCTATTTTCTCTTTCTTCAGTTCTTCTCATCACACTATCTTCTTTTCCAACCTTCTTCGTTTCCATTCTTTCACTCTCCTCCTCCTTCTGAATTTTCTCTCTGTCTTCTTTTACCTCGCTCACAATCACTCCCTTTACTTTATCTTCTATCTCTTTATTCTCTCTTCCCAATCCCTTTTCTTTCCCTCCTGTCTCTCTTTTCCTTCTTTTTCTCTTCTCGTCACTCCTTCCATCTCGTCCTTTTCTTTTTCCTTCCTTTAGCTTCTGTACGTGTCCCTCTCTCTCACTTTCATTCAATTCTCTTTCAACTTTCTCTTGTACTTCTCTCTCTCTTTCTCTGACTATGTTCTCTTTTTCTACTCGGTCAACCTCTTTTTTTATTTCTCCCTCTTGCTTTTCTACCCTCTCTCTTTCTACATTTTCTACACTTTCTCTCTCTTCTCTTGCTTTCTCTCTCTCAAATCTATTTCTATTCTGTCTCTTTCCTCCCTCTCTTTCATTTCTTTCTGTTCTATTTCCAACCCTATTTTCTTCTCTCTTTCTTTTTCCTTCTCCCTTGCTTCTCTTTCAGGACTTTCTTTCTTTTCTCTTTCAACTCCTTCTTTCTCTTCTCGTTCTATTCTTACTTTCTCTTCTTTTTCCTTTCTCTCTTTTTCTTCTTTCTTTCTACACTTTCTTTCTCCTTCCTTTCTTTTTCTTCTTTTTGTAACTTCTCTTTCTGTTCTATTTCTAGCCTTTCTTTCTTTTCTAGTTCAACCCTTCTCTCTCTCTCTTTCTACTCTTTCTTTCTTTTCTCTTTCTACTCTTTCTCTCTCTTCTCTTTCTACCCTTTCTTTCTCTTTCTCTTTCTCCCTTTCTCTTTCTACTCTTTCTCTCTCTTCTCTTTCTACTCTTTCTCTCTCTTCTCTTTCTACCCTTTCTTTCTTTTCTCTTCAACCCTTTCTCTCTCTTCTCCTTTCTACCCTTTCTTTCTCTTCTCGTTCAACCCTTTCTCTCTCTTCTCTTTCTTTTCTTTCTTTCTCTTCTCTTTCTTTCCTTTCCTTTTCTTCTCTTTCTTTCTTTATCTTCTCTTCTCGTTCTATCTTTTCCTTATTCATTCTTTCTACCCTTTCTCTTTCTAGCTTTTCTTTCACTTCTCTAATTTTCCTTTCCTTTTCTTCTTTTTCTTTTCTCGCTTTCTCTTCTCTTTCTAATCTTGCTTTCTCTATTTGTTCTAACTTTTCTCTTCTTTTGTCTTTCGAACTTTTCTTTCTTTTCTCTTTCTATCCTTTCTTTCTCTTCCTTTTCTTTCCTTGCTTTCTCTTCTCTTTCTCTCTTTTCCCTTTCTTCCTTCTCTTTCTTTTCTCTCTCCTCTCTTTCAATTCTTTCCTTTTCTTCCCGCTCTAACCTTTCCTTTTCTTCCCTCTCAAACCTTTCTCTCTCTTCTTTCTCTATCCTTTCTCTCTCCACTCTCTCTATCCTTTCTCTCTCTTCCTCTCTATCCTTTCTTTCTCTTCACGTTCTCTCCTCTCTTCTTCTTCTTTTTCTCTCTTTTCTCGTTCAATCCTATCTCTCTCTTCTTGTTCTTTTCTCTCTTTTTCTTCTCTTTCTTTCCTTTTCTTCTCTTCTTTTCTTCTAATTATCAGTTCTTCTATTTCTCTCTTTTCTCTTTCTATCCTTTCCTGTTCTTCCCGTTCTCTTTCTAACTTCTCTCTTTTAAGTCTCTCCGCCTCTTCTTTCAATTCTTGCTCGAGTTTCTTGCGTCTCTCTTTTTCCTCTTTAACTTGTCTTTCCATTTCTTCCATTCTTTTAGCAACTCTCTCTTCTCTCTCTCTTTTCTCTCGCTCCACTCTCTCTTTCTCTTTAATCATCTCTCTAATCCTTCTCTCTTCTTCTTCTTTCTCTCTTCGTTGCCTCTCTTCTCTCTCTTTCCTTTCACGTTCTTCAAGCTCCCTTCTCTCTCTTTCTTCTTTTTCTTTTCTCTCTCTCGCTTCTCTCTCTAGTCTCTCCTGCTCCTCTCTCTCTCGTCTCTCTTCTTCCTCTTTTTCCAGCCTGATCCTTTCCAGTCTCTGTCTTTCCTCCTGTTCCAGTCTCTCCTGATCTTCCCTTTCCCTTCTCTCTCTCTTCTCTTCTCTTCCTCTTTCTTTCTTCTCTTTCTCTTCTTTCCATCTCTTCTTTTTCCTGACGCTCTCTTTCAATTCTCTCCTCCCTCTCTCTTCTCTCTCTCTCCCTCCGTTCTCTCAGCTCTCTAGCAAGTCTCGCTTCTTGCTCTCTCAGCTCTCGTTCTTCTCTTTCTCTCCTTTCTTGCTCTACTTTCTCCAACCTCTCTCTCTCCTCTCTCTCTTCTTTTTCACGCTTTTCACGTCTCTCCTGTTGTTCTTTTGCTCTTTTGGCGCGCTCTTCTCGATCCCTTCTCTCTTTGTCTTCTCTGAGCTCTCTCTCTTTTCTCTCCAGTTCTTCTCTCTCCTTTCTCTTTTTTTCTTCGGCCGTTTTGCGAAGGGTGCTCAGGAAATCTACTTCCGTTTTCACTTTTGGTTTAGGCTGTGTAGTAGGTGGTACTAGCAAGCTTAAACGTCTTTTCATCACTTTGATCTTAAGGTCAGTTTCCTCGTCCTTAGGTTGCACCTCTTCAATATCGGCCTTCAAAGGCATACTTCGTCGACGCGGACCAGGAGACACGGCTGGTGCCACCGTCTGCACACCAAACTTTCGTTTGAATGTGTCCAGTTTGCTTTCTTTCAACCTATCATCATCTTCGTAACTTCGAGGATATTTAGGTTTGGCTTTCGTCTTTTCAGCTTCCTGTTTGGACGGTTCCGCTTCCGGTTTCGACGGTTCTGCTTCACATTTCGACACTTCCGCTTCCTGTTTCGACGGTTCCGCTGCATGTTTCGACAATTCTGCCTTCGCTTTTCGACACTTCCGCTTCCTGCTTAAGCGGTTCCGCAGCCTGTTTCGACAATTCCGCTTCGTATTTCGACACTTCCGCTTCCTGTTTCGACGGTTCCGCTGCATGTTTCGACAATTCCACATCTGTTTCGCCAGTTCCGGTGTTCGGTTCGGAGTTTCCGGTTTTTCGTTCGGTAATTCTAGGTCTAGTTCGACAACAGTGGACTGCTCGATTATACTTTCGTCGCCTAGGGTGAAAACAAAAGTGGCGTTGTCGTTATCACTTCCGTCATCTTCTTTCTGTTCTGATGTCGTGCTCTCTTCAACTGAGAACGACGAATTGTCTACGTCGGCAACGATGGTAAACACAAATGTTTCTTCTGAATCGATACTTGTCTCTGCGTCGCTAGTAACCGACTCGACTACAATGGAGGCGGTCTCTTCGACCTCTGTAGACACGACGAATTCCTCTTTGGGGATTACTGCCGGTTTTGGTAACGGCACTGGGGCTTTCTTTTTGTAATTGATTTTGGCTCCCATTTCGGTTGGTTGTAAGTTGAACATACTCCGAACATCAACTTGTTCTTCTTTTTCTTCGGACGAATCCTTTGTCGAAGAATTTTCCTTCGGCAGTGGAACAGGTGGCGTCTTTTTCAGATTTAACGTTGTCCCCGTCTCCAGGGTCAGAAGACCGAATTGTCTTTCAGATCCTTCGGTTCCACATCCTCATCAGGTTCCGGTGAAGATTCATCCAGACATATTGACACGGTGATTTCGTTCTCATCCGTGGAAGCAGTGATGATCATCTTCTCTTCCTTTTCTGAAAGGTGGGTCGGAGGTGGGGGCTTCTTTTTGTCCAGTTTGACTCCCATTTCGGAGGGTAACTTGCTCAACCGACTTTTGAGGTCTTTCAAATCTTCGGCTGTATCGATGGTGGGTGATGGTTCACGATTTTCTTCTTCCGGTTTGCTTTTCTCAGATTTCGTGGTTGGGACCGGTGGTTTCTTTTTCGGTGCTATTTCTGTCCCCATTTCTGGTGGTAGCATACTAAGACGGCTTTTCAGATCAGTTGTCTCTTCGTCTTGTACTTCGGGCGACTCCACAGATCTTTCTGCTTTATTTTCTGAACTCGCGGCATCACTCGAATACTGAGTATCGCCATCGTTGATAGACGCCATCTTTTCATGCGTCTGGAGTTCGCCATTTAGCTCGGAGACGTTTGAAGACGATTTCAGCTCACTGTCGGATTTTGAGTTGATTCTATCTTCCTTGTTAGAAAGCCGCGCGTCTCTTTCTCCGTCAATGAAAGATTTATTTCTGTCGTTTAAAGAAATCTTTTCAGAGCTCTCTGCTTCTTCGTAAGGATCTTTGAACTCTGGATCTTTGAAAGAAAATTCTTCACTGTCACCGACAGATTCAAAACTATCGTCGCTACTGTCCCCACTATATCTCTTGACAGATTTTTTCTGACGGCGGGACTTTGATTTTGTCTTATCGCCGCCTCGGTCTTTTTCGCTACTTTCCGGGTATTTCCGCTCCCACTCGTCTGTATCCGAGAATTCGATGGCGTCTTGTAATTGCTGGCTAAGAGATTTTCTTTGTCTTTGTTTCTGATGAAGCCGCGGCTCATCATCTGAAAAGTATTCCTCTTCACGATGTTCTATTGAAGACGCCTTATAATCATTACGATCATTCCATAATGATGACCCTTTATTCGTGCTCATGCCACTAGATTCTTTCACTGTACGAATTTGATCCTCAAATTCTTCACCCGAAGAGAAGTACTCTAGATCTTCTTCAAAGTCTTTTCTATATCGATTGTCGAGTTTATTTTCGGTGCTACTCTCGAACAAAAACTCGCCATATTTGGTCAAACCGCTCTCTGACATGTCACCCGTGCTCGCGTCTTCGAAGTTGAAATAATCGTTAAGTTCTTCATTTCCTTTAGTCTCACTTTTCAGATTATTTGGTTGTTCATTCTGGCTCATGTTCTCCGGTTTTCTTTCTTCGCTACTTCTACACCGGTAATCATTCTCACTGTGGAACTCTTCTTTCATTAAGACCGGTGACTCTCCAATGTCGTCCCGGTTAACAGAAGTTTCCGAGAGACGATCTGGGAATTCTTTGTCTTGGCTATGTTCCGTTGTTTTCATATTTGTCTGATCCCGAGAATCTTCTGGACACAGATTATTTACCTTTTCTTTTGGTGGCTTTTCTTCCTGTTGGATTTTAAAAGCATTATCACCCTGGCTTTTTCTTGTGTCCTTTTGTGAGTCTTGGTCAACAGCCAAGATTTCTTGAACCGGGGATGTTGTTTGGTTGTGTTGGGCTTCGGCCAATGTTACTAAATCCTCTTTGTCTTGTTTTTTCTCTTTACCGGAAGACTCTTCCGGTTTGTTATATGAATTTTCCTTTTTCTCAAGATCTTTGATATCAGGACATTTCATGTCTTGGCTCGGCGCAAGTAGTTCTTCAGAAGCCTCGTTATCAGATTTAGCCAGGACTTTTTGGTCTTTATCATTTTTATCAAATGATTCGCTATCAATTTGGTTAACGGAACATGACTCACTTTTGATGCTGAGATTTTCCCTGTTTTTCTGCTCTCCAATTACTTCGATCTCTTTGTCGTCTGTTTTTACAGCCTCCTTTTCAACACTCTCTTTTTCATTCGCTTCTTTTTCAAGATTGGTTGCAGAGGGCAATATTTCTTTGTCACTAGGGTCTTTCGAGGTTAAATCAGCCGTATAGTTGTCAGGACCTGAAACATTTTCTTTGTGAATCGGCAAAACCGTAGAATCTTTCTCGTTCCCAGAAGCTTTCTCTTCGTCTGTTTTTGATTTTTGTTCTTTGATTTTTGATGATTCGATATCTTTTGTTCTTGGTTCATTCTCCATTTTAATAGCGTCTTCATCTTTCTCGGGTGTCTTTGAAACCAAATCAGGAGAACAATCTGTGACAGAACTTTTAGATTCCGTATCCAGACGATTCTCCGATGAAGACAGGAGGTTATTGACAGAAGATACGTCTGAGACAATATGGTCCAAATTCAAATTTTGACATTTCTTGTCTGTACTTTCGGTTGACTTCTTTTCCTCGTTGATCCTTGATTCTTCCTTTTCTGGAAGATCGTTAGAGACGACTACGAAATCATCAGTAATAACATCAGCATCATTATCACCTTCCTTAAACGAAGAATTCTTGTTCATTTTATCGGTTCTTTCATCTTTGCTGGTATAAGATGACTCTTTGAGATCTGAGTTCTTACTACTTTCAGATTTTTCGATCTCTTTTCTTTCTTGAGAAAGTTTTGAGTCAGAACTGTTTGAACTTTTAACTTCGTCCTTTTTATTTGGTTTTGACGGAGTTTGGACTTCCGTTGCTGGCGCTGAAAATCCAAACATGCGTTTCAAAGCTGAAAAAACTCCAGGTTTCTTTTCCGCTTCACTTTTAGAACTTTTGACGTCACTCTTCTCTTGTTCAGCAGAGGGCGTTTCGCTTTCCTTGACGACGTCATCTTTGTGGATATGTTCTGAGAAATTTTTGTCCGGCGTTTGAATTTTAGCTGTTGGCTCTTTGTCGATTGTAACAATTTCAAAACCGTCTGCCTCTGATTCCTTCAAACTTTTAATATGTTTGTTGTCGTTGGAATATTTAATATCTTCATCTGGAACATCCTTTGGTCTCCCGGAATCACTTTTGACGTTGTCCGAGTCGGACACAAGACAAGAGTCAATTTTTTCGAAATCTGATTCCTCAGACGAAATTTTCCGACATTTTTCTAGAAGATCGGGTTCAGCATCTTGAATATTCTGCGATGTCTCTAACACGACGTAATCTTTCATGTCGTTATCCTTCGAACAACTGGCATTGTTTTGTTGCCCATCGCTGCTACCGTATTTGACCGTGTCATGATGTTCCTGATGTAAGTCTGTTTTCTTAGCTTCGTTCTTAAGATTTTTTGAGTTCTCATCAATATTTTCAACTGACGAAACTCTCCCGACAATTTCGAAATCAGAACTGTTGGCAGTGTCTTTGAAATCGTTTTTCTGATTTGGCGTCTCCGTGGCGTTGCTCAGATTCTGATTATGTTTCCTGGCAACGTCGACATCCGGTCCAGACACGGCTGGGTTCCTGACTTCTTCCGTTTCATGGCGGGCGTCGTCTTTTGAAACAATCTCAAATCCATCGACGTTAGAAAAATCAGCAGAGTCTCCAGTCTTTGATCGTTCCTGGGATCGATTCAAGTTATCTTCCACCTTTTCTGAGTCTTTAATAGCTGGAGAAACTTCATGGCTTTTTGAACTGTCCTGGTCTTTTAAAACAGTCTTTAAAGACTGAACCACTTCATCTTTGTCTTTCTCCTCTTCTGGACCTACTGAGCCCGTCCCCGAGTCTTTTTGCAGGTCAGCTATTTTCATATCTGCATCTTTCCTTACTTCTTTTTCACTCACTTCTTTATCTCCTTTATATGAAGATGTCTTTTCGGACAGAAGTGTCTCTTTAGCTGTAATATTTACATCTTCTTTTTTATCAGATGACGGAGAAGCCTTTTTCGCCCAGTCTTTAGCGCCTGATTCTTTCACATCTTTTTCTTTAGATGTCTCTTTTGTCTTATCATTCAGATCATTTTCCTTAGCTAAAGGCGAAGACTCTTTTACCTTATCTTTCACGCTTTTTTCTTTAATCAAGGAAGTTGTTTCTTTTGTCTTATCTTTCACATCTGAAGGCGAAGATGTTCTTTTTGTTTATCTTTAACATCTTTTTCCTTATCTGAAGGCGAAGACTCTTTTGTCTTATCTTTCACATCTTTTTCTTTAATTGAAGGCGAAGATGTTCTTTTTGTCTTATCTTTAACATCTTTTTCCTTATTTGAAGGCGAAGACTCTTTTGTCTTATCTTTCACATCTTTTTCTTTAATTGAAGGCGAAGATGTTCTTTTCGTCTTATCTTTCATCTTTTTCCTTATCTGAAGGCGAAGACTCTTTTGCCTTATCTTTCACATCTTTTTCTTTAATTGAAGGCGAAGATGTTCTTTTCGTCTTATCTTTACATCTTTTTCCTTATCTGAAGGCGAAGACTCTTTTGCCTTATCTTTCACATCTTTTTCTTTAATTGAAGGCGAAGATGTTCTTTTCGTCTTATCTTTCACATCTTTTTCCTTATCTGAAGGCGAAGACTCTTTTGCCTTATCTTTCACATCTTTTTCTTTAATTGAAGGCGAAGATGTTCTTTTCGTCTTATCTTTCACATCTTTTTCCTTATCTGAAGGCGAAGACTCTTTTGTCTTATCTTTCACATCTTTTTCTTTAATTGAAGGCGAAGATGTTCTTTTCGTCTTATCTTTCACATCTTTTTCCTTATCTGAAGGCGAAGACTCTTTTGCCTTATCTTTCACATCTTTTTCTTTAATTGAAGGCGAAGATGTTCTTTCGTCTTATCTTTCACATCTTTTTCCTTATCTGAAGGCGAAGACTCTTTTGCCTTATCTTTCACATCTTTTTCTTTAATTGAAGGCGAAGATGTTCTTTTCGTCTTATCTTTCACATCTTTTTCCTTATCTGAAGGCGAAGACTCTTTTGCCTTATCTTTCACATCTTTTTCTTTAATTGAAGGCGAGGATGTTCTTTTCGTCTTATCTTTCATATCTTTTTCCTTATCTGAAGGCGAAGACTCTTTTGCCTTATCTTTCACATCTTTTTCTTTAATTGAAGGCGAAGATGTTCTTTTCGTCTTATCTTTCACATCTTTTTCCTTATCTGAAGGCGAAGACTCTTTTGCCTTATCTTTCACATCTTTTTCTTTAATTGAAGGCGAAGATGTTCTTTTCGTCTTATCTTTCACATCTTTTTCCTTATCTGAAGGCGAAGACTCTTTTGCCTTATCTTTCACATCTTTTTCTTTAATTGAAGGCGAAGATGTTCTTTTCGTCTTATCTTTCACATCTTTTTCCTTATCTGAAGGCGAAGACTCTTTTGCCTTATCTTTCACATCTTTTTCTTTAATTGAAGGCGAGGATGTTCTTTTCGTCTTATCTTTCATATCTTTTTCCTTATCTGAAGGCGAAGACTCTTTTGCCTTATCTTTCACATCTTTTCTTTAATTGAAGGCGAAGATGTTCTTTTCGTCTTATCTTTCATATCTTTTTCCTTATCTGAAGGCGAAGACTCTTTTGCCTTATCTTTCACATCTTTTTCTTTAATTGAAGATGTTCTTTTCGTCTTATCTTTCACATTTTTTCCTTATCTGAAGGCGAAGACTTTTTTGCTTATCTTTCACATCTTTTTCTTTAATTGAAGATGTTCTTTTCGTCTTATCTTTCATATCTTTTTCCTTATCTGAAGGCGAAGACTCTTTTGCCTTATTTTCACATCTTTTTCTTTAATTGAAGGCGAAGATGTTCTTTTCGTCTTATCTTTCATATCTTTTTCCTTATCTGAAGGCGAAGACTCTTTTGCCTTATCTTTCACATTTTTTCTTTGTTCTTTTCGTCTTATCTTTCACATCTTTTTCCTTATCTGAAGGCGAAGACTCTTTTGCCTTTCTTTTCTTTAATTGAAGGCGAAGATGTTCTTTTCGTCTTATCTTTCATATCTTTTTCCTTATCTGAAGGCTCTTTTGCCTTATCTTTTCACATCTTTTTCTTTAATTGAAGGCGAAGATGTTCTTTTCGTCTTATCTTTCACATCTTTTTCCTTATCTGAAGGCGAAGACTCTTTTGCCTTATCTTTCACATCTTTTTCTTTAATTGAAGGCGAAGATGTTCTTTTCGTCTTATCTTTCACATCTTTTTCCTTATCTGAAGGCGAAGACTCTTTTGCCTTATCTTTCACATCTTTTTCTTTAATTGAAGGCGAAGATGTTCTTTTCGTCTTATCTTTAAGATCTTTCTCTTTCATTAAAGATGATGTTTCTTCTGGCTTATCTTTCACATCATTTTCCTTCAGTGAAAGAGTGACTTCTTTTGACTTATTTTTAAAGTCTTTTTCCTTCATTGAAGGAGATGTTTCTTTTGTCTTATTTTTCTCATCTTTTTCTTTAATTGAAGGTGAAGATGTTCTTTTTGCCTTATCTTTTGCATCCTTTTCCTTAATTGAAGGCGATGCTTCTTTTTCCTTATTAGAAGGAGATGTTTCTTTTGCCTTATCTTTCGTATCTTTTTCTTTGACTGAAGGTGAAGATGTTTCTTTTCCTTTAGGTGAAGGCGGAGATGTTTCTTTTGCCTTATCTTTTACATCTTTTTCTTTAACTAGAGGAGATGTTTCTTTCGCCTTATCTTTAGCATCTTTTTCCTTCATTGAAGGAGATGTTTCTTTTGCCTTATCGTTTGTATCTTTTTCCTTCTTTGGAGAAATTTCTTTCACCTTATCTTTTGAATCTTTTCCTTCATTGAAGGAGATGTCTCTTTCGCCTTATTCTTTAGCATCTTTTTCTTTCATTGAAGGAGATGTTTCTTTTGCCTTTATCTTTAGCATCTTTTTCTTTATTGAAGGAGATGTCTCTTTCGCCTTATCTTTAGCATCTTTTTCTTTCATTGAAGGAGATATTCTTTTGCCTTATCTTTTACATCTTTCTTTTAAGGAGATGCTTCTTTTGCCTTATCTTTAGCATATTTTTCTTTCATTGAAGGAGATGTCCTTTCGCCTTATCTTAGTATCTTTTTCTTTCATCGAAGGAGATGTTTCTTTGCCTTATCTTTAGCAATTGTTTCTTTTGCCTTATCTTTAGTATCTTTTTTTTCATTGAAGGAGATGTTTCTTTTGCCTTATCTTTAGGCCTTATCTTTTTCTTTCTTTCATTGAAGGAGATGTTTCTTTTGCCTTATCTTCTTTTGCCTTATCTTTAGCATCTTTTTCTTTCATTGAAGGAGATGTTTCTTTTGCCTTATCTTTAGCATCTTTTTCTTTCGCTGAAGTAGATGTCTCTTTCGCCTTATCTTTCACATCTTTTTCCTTCACTGAAGTAGATGTTTCTTTTGCCTTATCTTTCACATCTTTTTCCTTCATTGAAGATGTCTCTTTTGCCTTATATTTTGCCACTTTTTCCTTCACTAAAGAAGATATTTCTTTTGCCTTATTTTTCGCATCTTTTTCTTTCATTGAAGTAGATGTTTCTTCAACCTTATCTTTCACATCTTTTTCCTTCGCTGAAGGAGATGTCTCTTTCGCCTTATCTTTAGCGACTTTTTCCTTCATTGAAGATGTCTCTTTCGCCTTATCTTTCGTCTCTTTTTCCTTAACTGAAGATGTTTCTTTTGCCTTATCTTTAGCATCTTTTTCTTTCATCGAAGGAGATGTTTCTTCTACCTTATCTTTCGCATCTTTTTCCTTCATTGAAGGAGATGTTTCTTTTGCCTTATCTTTTACATCTTTTTCTTTCATTGAAGATGTCTCTTTCGCCTTATCTTTCGCATCTTTTTCTTTCATTGAAGGAGATGTTTCTTTCGCCTTATCTTTAGCATCTTTTTCCTTTATTGAAGGAGATGTTTCTTTTGCCTTATCTTTAGCATCTTTTTCTTTCATTGAAGATGTCTCTTTCGCCTTATCTTTCGCATCTTTTTCCTTTATTGAAGGAGATGTTTCTTTCGCCTTATCTTTAGCATCTTTTTCTTTCATTGAAGGAGTCTCTTTCGCCTTATCTTTCGCATCTTTTTCCTTTATTGAAGGAGATGTTTCTTTTGCCTTATCTTTAGCATCTTTTTTTCCTTTATTGAAGGAGATGTTTCTTTCGCTTTATCTTTTGCATCTTTTTCCTTTATTGAAGGAGACGTTTCTTTTGCCTTATCTTTAGCATCTTTTTCTTTCATTGAAGATGTTTCTTTGGTCTCATCTTTCACATCTTTTTCCTTAACTGAAAATGGCGTCTTCTCTTTTGCCTCATCTTTCACTTCCTTTTCTTTTGAAGATGAAGAAGGTGTATTTGACTTCTCTTTGATTGATGCCGGAGATAACTCTTTTGTTGTATCTTTAGAGTCCTTACTTTTAACTAAGGATGGAGACATATCTTTTGACGTATCGTTTAGGTCTTGTTTTTTAACTGAAGACAGAGACGATTCTTTTTCTTTTTCTTTTACGTCCTTCTCATTAGTAGACGTTAGAGGTGTCTCTTTGGCTCCATCTTTCTCTTTAATTAAAGACGGACTCGTCTCTGTTGCCTTTTTCTCTACATCTTCTTCTTTTGCTTTACTCTTAGCGTCTTTCTTTTGAGAAGACAACGGAGACGTCTCTTTGGTCTTAATCTCTGAAGATGTGCCTTTAGATTTATCCTTCACGTCTTTGTCTATTAGCGTCGTGTCTTTGTGCGACGTTGAAGTTATCTCCCCTGACTTCTCTTTCTCAGTTTTCGCGGGACTCGGCGGCTTATCGTCTACGCTACACTTAGCGTCTTTCTTTTGGTTTGCGAGTTGAGATTGTTCTTTTGTCTCGTCGTTCGCGTCGGCTTTCATTGCGTCTCTATTTGGAGGCGAAGCACTCTTACTTGAACTTCTCTTTTTCTTCTTCCGTTTGCTAGCTTCGTTCGACGTTTTCTCGCATTCTGTTGTCACTGAAACTTCATCGTTTTTCGATACGGTCAAGTCGTCGACATGTTTTTCACCGCCTTTCTCGCTTTTTGCAGTCTCCAGATTTCTGTCTGGAGTTTTCGCAGTCACTCCGCTGTTTGAGAGGTTAACTTCGGTCTTTGGCATATCATTACTCAGAGATTCTTGTGTTGTGATCTGTTCTTTGTTTCCCATCAGAACAGCCTTGTTCTGGTCATCACTGACACTGCTCTTACACTCGTCCTTTTCTTTTTGGAGTTTCTTGTCAACGCTTTTCTGTGCTTTTGACACACTCTCGTCGCCTTCTTCCGACTTTGTTTTTTCGACCTTAACGGAGACATCTTTTGTTGTCGTTTCTTGTGGCGTCGATTTCTGCGTAGAAAAGGGAACTTGATCGTTGGCATCTTTTTCAGTGGATTTCTTGTCTTTTTTATTGGCTTTATTGTCGTTTGCTTTGCTTTCGAAAATACCTTTTTTCTCTGTTACGTCATTACTCTTTTGAGAAATGTTGTCATCAGTAGGTTTTTTCATGCCTTCATCTTTGGGACAGATGTTCTGGTCCAGATTGCCAACGTCAACCTCCCCACCTTTTGGTGACTTTGATTTGCCACGGGACTTTTTGCGATTTCTGGTCTTTTCCTCAAACTTCGAAGCTGGATCCTCAATGTTCTCGTCTTTCGACGAAAGTTCTTTCTCTTTATTCGTTTTCCCAGTTGGTTTATCATCGTTCACATGAACGAAGTCGTTGGGTTTTTCTTCTGGTTTTGGGACGTTACAAGTTTCTTTTCGATGTTTTCATCCGCATTTTTTGCGCGGCTTCGGTCTGTGTTGCCAGAAGACGATTTTGGTGTCTCATTGATATTCTTGGCATTGACCAAATTCTTCGAGTCTTTGAGGTCTTTCTGGTTTGGTTCTAACGTTTTGTTTTGGTCTTTTGATGTAGGCGGTGACTGTTCCTTCTCTTTGCCTTTCTTTGTTTCAAAGGAATCCCTTTCTTTTGTTTTATTAGGGATTTTCTCGTCTGGAGATGATTTCGAATAATCGTCTTTTGTTTCCTTATCGGTCGTAGTTTCGGTTTCTCGCGAGATGATCTCGTTACTCGTTTTACTTGTAGAACTCGTTGTGATCTCTTTGCTTTTCTTTGGTGACACTTCTCTCTCTTTTGACGAGAGCAGAACATCATCTTTATTCTTTTTAGTGTCTTCCTTTACAGTAGTTCCTTCTTTAGATGGTTTTTCTACTTCGACTACCGACGTAGCGCTGTCACGTGACGTCGAAACTAGACCGTCTGTCGATGACTCTGTGACGTTCTTTTTAAGATATGTTGTTTGTTTGTTGCTTGTTTCAGACGATTGGTGTTTCAATCTTAACCATGTCTATGTCGTTTTTAATCTTTTTACAGTCACTGTCAAGTGGTGTTGAAACTAGAGAGTTTGTCGTCGAGGACTTCGTGACGTCATCTTTTAGAGATTCTGTTGTTCGCTTGCATGGTTTCTGTACGTCTCCGCACGGCATAGCTGCGTCGTCTTTTGTTTTTTTGCTATCACTTGTCACGTGATGTTGGAACAATGGCGACCGCTGATTCTCTGACGTCTTCATTTGACGACATTGGCGGCTTGCACTCTAAAGATTCCGCTTTTCTTTTTTGAATGAAGGCGAGGGCGTTTCTTTGTTCTGAATGTTCTTATCGTTTTCTTTTGAGGATGGAGAGATACTCTGTTTTTGCTTACTCTGGCTGCCTTTTGTCTATCCAATCGGAATCTTCTTCGCTGTGACGTCATCGATCTTGCTGCACGTTTCTGTAACACTCTTATTATCCGACTTTAAGTCTTTCCTTTCGGTATTCTTGGAATGGTTTGATACCTCGTTATTTTGACTGATACATTCTTTTGTCTTTTTCTGTACTTATCAGCGTTTCTTTCGCTTTTGAACTGTTCTCGTTCGGACTTGTTTTATCGGCGAGTTTATCGTTTGCAGGCTTAAACGACGACGTCTCTTCTTGTTTGTCACTGCGTCTAGGCACTTCCTTGGGTTTTTCTTCCGTTGGCATTTTGTTTCCGCTGTTATCTGCTGGCAGGATTTCTTTCTCTCCGGATTTCTGGTGACCAGCAGGATGCTTTGAACTTTGCTGGTTTTCTCTACCGGAAAAGCTTACTGGCTTTCCCGAATTATCATCATCTTTTCTTTTGGGTGACGTGACGTCAACTGAAGCGTCGATCTTCGGAGATACTGATAATAAATCCTGATCAACGCCATCTTTTCTTTTGGTGACGTGACGTCAGCTGAAGCGTCGGTCTTCGGAGATGCTGATAATAAATCCTGATCAACGCCATCTTTCTTTTTGGTGACGTGACGTCAGCTGAAGCGTCGGTCTTCGGAGATGCTGATAATAAATCCTGATCAACGCCATCTTTTCTTTTTGGTGACGTGACGTCAGCTGAAGCGTCGGTCTTCGGAGATGCTGATAATAAATTCCATCATCTTTTCTTTGGCTAACATGAGAAGCAAGATTTGAGAGTACCCTAACATCTTGAGCTTTTTGACCAATGTTCGTTTCTATTCAGTCTTAGCATCTTTTTCGTTAGAGATAACTTTCGTATCTATTTGCTGATGCTTCTCATTGCCTGGATGAATGGGGCGTATCGCTTTGGTATTAACTGAAGTTTCTTTTACAATCGTCTCTTGACAGGAATCACTAGATGTTTTCGATTCTTCAGCTTTTTGGTTTTTTCTGACTTTTGTGCAGTCAACGCTTTTATTATCAACTAACTCAGTGGGGCCAACATCATTGCCATTTTCGACTCTCGCAGGAGATATTGGTTCCTTCTCCGCTAGAGAATTCTTGACAGATGTTTCAGAAAGATGTGAGGCATTGAGATGATTGTCTCCCTTGTGTACCACCTTCGGCTCTTCGTCTTCATGACAACTAACCGATGTGGCCGTGCTATCCGACGACTCTAGATAACCAGTATCGTCACTCTCCTCGCCCTTGAGCGAGGCCCCGAAAGTGCCAATGCGCAAGACAGTGTTCGACCCGGCACTGTTCAGATTCGCCTCATCTTCGTTGTCGTCGCTGCTCGACGCCATTTCAATAATCGCGCAGAATCTGTTGCCATTTTCCTGATAATCCCGCTGTCGTCCGCCTGAAGATCGTCTGTGAACAGTGACGTCTTCAGTCTTCTGACTTTTATTAGAAACCTGTTCTGTTGAAACAACCTGGTCCTGCTCTGCACTTGGTTTGTTTTCGGGTAATGATGTTAGTATATCCGGACGCTGTTCTTTCGATGTTGTTATTTCTTTCTTTTGGTCAAGGGTTGGTTTTTGCTCACTGTTTTCTGGAGTAAGAACAGTTGTTTTTGTGCCCTGTTTTATATGCTCATTATCTGATAGTGATAAGTCCTTATTCTCAACAGAACTAACGATACTTGATGTTTTAGTTTCACAGATGACCGCCTTAGCTTCGACTTTGAATTCAGGCAAAGACCGTCTATTAGCAGCGGTATCCGGACGAGCGGGTTTCAATTTGGAAAACGTCTCTTCTAACATAGATTTCGGTCTGGTTTCTTGGTCCATAAAATCGTCGTCTATCGCCTCTATAAATTCGTCATCTTCATCGCTATCGACGAACGTTTCGGTTTCATCCTGTCTGAAAAGCGTCGAAGAATACGGAGAGGTCGAAGGTTCCTTATTATTGGCATCAGTGCGAGGCTTCAGACCGCCTTTAATCTTCAGTTTGTACGCTGTCCGGGGGACGCTGCTGAAATGCTAACGTCGTTTCCCACGAGGGGTTTGACGCTTTTCTTGAGCAAAAATTCTTCTTTGTTATTGCCGTCGATCTTGGGTTGAGATTTCAAGCCCTTCGCAACTTCTGGTGTAATTTTGTCGCTTTTGTCGGCGGAGATCCTTAAAGCCTCAGTGGTGGCCTGGGCGGCTTTCTGCGCACCAGTATACACCGTTTTATCAGGAGGATAAGGAGCTTTCCCCACTAATTCATCGTTGCTCTTATTGATAATCCTTGCACTGGAATCCGCTTCTCTCGTATGACTTTCATCCTTGTCTAAAAATGCGTCGCTCATTTCAGATGCATCAACACTGTCATAAAACTCTTCACTGTCAGAGGAATCCAGTTCACTTGATGCACTGGTAACCGTAGAATCTCTGACTGGCACCTGTCCTTGTGCCCCACCACTATATCTCGTTATACCAGTCGAGGCAAGAACATTCCTAATAGTATCTTCGGTGATATCTTTGACACCCTTATCTTGCAGGGCTTTAATGATTGCGGCGGCAGCAGCAGCAACTGGATCATCGATACCAACAGAGGCACTTCCGGTTGATTTGTACTGTGGTTCAGCGCCGGAAGTTGCATCGTTTCTAGAAGTAGCTGATGTTTCAACCTTGCTAGTTTGATGTTGCGTATGCGTAAACGAAATTTTGTCGAAGCCACTATCCGAAGCGTTCTCTTGGTGCAAATTAAGAATTTTATCCAGTTCTTCTTGCGAAGTTTTGAATATTATTTTATCCAGTTCTTCTTGCGAAGTTTTGAATATCATTTCAGAGTTATTGAGGCTTTGTAAGAGTTCGTTTTTGTTTAACGCTTCAAGTGAGCTTGATATCCTGCTCTTTTGGTCTGTATATTTACTTGAATTCGTCACACCGCGAATGTTGGTTTTATCGAATGCAGGTCGGGTTAGTGGCGAAGAAAACACTTCGTTTCGATTGTTTCTGTCGGTTACGACACTTCGAAGTTTTGGAGAGGATCCGCTGTTTTCTTTGACGCTCTCCGCACGTCGAACAAAATCCTTCACTCCAAATACCGGACTTCCTTTGTAACTCAAATCTGAATTACTACCAAAATGTGGTTTCTTGTAATCCCCTCGTGTGTCTTGAGGTTTTGACGCGTTCTCTGTGGAATAAAGGCATCTCACCTCGGTAGTATTCAGAAACGATGCAATGCCCTTTTTCGGTTCTTTATCAGACCCGAACACCTTCGGCGATGCATTGGCAACTTCTTGAGTTCGTTTGGCACATATATTTGTTCCCATATTTGGAGGGATGATCCGTTCGGGTCCCTTGAGGTCGTAAACCCCACTGCCCACAGGCCGAGTGATGGTTTTCTTTTCGTAGATGTGCATACCCATATTAGGTATGACAGTTCGTTCGTTGGCTTTTCTATCGTTGCCGTTCTCAGCAGTCGTCGTCGTCGTCGTCGTTTTTCAAGATTTTGGAATGTTCGTCCGAAAAGCTAGGAATTTTAGACCGTTCGCCTGTTCTCGGAACAATTTGCTGGTCGGAAGCACCGAAAACTTTTCTGGCTATTTCAAGACTGCTGTTCTGATATTTCGAATCTCGGACAGCGTCGATGATTGGAATTTTTGATTGAAAGTCTCTGTTGTCGTAGAACTTTCGGCTTCCGCCGTCGGATATGGTTGACGTACTAACCACACTCTTCTGTTCATGTCGCGAGAGAGTTGATTCAGAATCTATGCTTTTTATGTCGTCGTAGAGGCTCGTACAATTAGACGACATGGAAAAGTTACCGATGCTTTCACTGTCCAAATCCGAATCGTCGGTTTTCTCGCAGGAGGAGGCAACGGCCGAACTATCTTCATCCGACTCACGGATCTCGTCCACTCCGCTGTCTTTGTCCTTTTTGTCCTTTTTGTGGTGGAACAGCGACGAAAACCCTTTCTTTATCTTCTTCCCCAAGCTCTTGATATTCTGTTTGCTGTCTTTCTTCTTTTCCCCCGATTCTTCCTCTGACGTCGTCTTCCCCCCATCGGATATCTCCCCTTTCCTCTTGCCCTCCCGTCTCGAGTCCCGATCCCCGTCACTCTCGCCCCGATCACTGGAACTTTTCAAAGAAGAGGTCAGGCTGAGATTCGATTTCCGAAAATCGAATATACTCAGCCGACTTCCGGCCCGAAGTATTGACGGTGAAGATCTTTTCTTTTCGTCATCAACATTCAGAAAGCTGCTCTTGGGCCGCGTCAGCTTTCCGCCAAACAGCGACATGCGCGTTGGTAGTGTGTTGTAGTTCCGGTTCCGCGCGGGGCAGCCGTCTCTTTCCGACCCGAGATCACCGTTTTGGCCGGCAGGCGGAGATGTTCCCCCGCCGTCGCACTCGTGGGCGTCGGCCGGCGGCTGCGGCTGCGCAGACGGACTTCTCTCTTTTCTGTGTTTTGACTCATCTTTTCTGTCTTTCGACCGGGAAAGTAATCGGCTGAAAGGTCTCGATTTTTTCTCCGGAGACGGCGTGGTCGACGTCGATGATGATGACGAAGTCGACAGAGCCGGAGAGAAAGTCGAGCCTGCATCGGCGTTATTTCCCTTTTTATTGTCTTTGTCTTTCTTTTGCCGGGAGAATGGCCCAACGTCGAATAACTTGATTCCGTGGCCTTTCCTCGAGGGTTCCATGTCGATTTAAAACCTGAATTGGTTTCAGATTTTCCTTTCTCTTCATTTAACTTCTTGAAGAATTGCCGTGATGAGCCAGCCTGACTCAGTTGGGAAGCATGTGCTTTTTGAGACTGTGAAAAACAATACATACTCTGTTATATTGTTTGCCAATATTTGTTTGTCATATTAAATATAATGTACTATTTTTTTAGAAGAACTGCCAGCTAGGGTTATCTTAATTTGTTTTGTATGTAGGCGTTAGTTACTTATATTCTAAGGAGCTATATACCTATATATACGTGTGTGTAGATATGTACTTGTCTCATCCAAATAAAATAATAATTTTCAATAATGTCATATAGAGGAAAGAATAAGGAGCTATATAACAGCTAGGGTTATTTTTAATTTGTTTGTATGTGGGCGTTTGTTACTTATATTCTAGGAGCTATATACCTATATACGTGTGTGTGCAGATATGTAATTCTGACTGTCCCACTCAAATAAAATCAATAGTTTTCAATAACGTTATATTTTTCTCTTAAGTAGATAAACTAAAATGGTAATCAATTGAGAAAACGGACAAGAGAATAGAAAACAGACACAATTTCCACTAAAGAGGCAGAAGTTGAATAATCTTTTTCTTCTAATTCTGATTTAGTTATTCAGACTCTTATATTTAGAGAAAAATTTAAAAATCGTACGAATAAAACATATTATTAAATAAGGTGTGGTCGATCTAGTAAAAATATTTCCCCTTATATATTTTAGGAGAAAAACTATTTTAAACATAAATTCAGCTAAAGGTGAATAAGTATTGCAATTTTTCGCAAAAATTTGACCATTAATTGATTTTTCACAGAATATTTTTATGTAGTAATGATCCTGACTATAAATTAAATACTCATTGATAAACTTACTTAATTCCCAAAATGACGTAAGCAGTGACGTAGTTTCGGTTACAGATAAATAGAGACCGAATCTCTATTATTAATAGATAGATGTGACGTTTTGTAAAAAAAATGATTGATCTCGTTTCTCCCCCCTTTCTTTTTTTTAACCGCCTGGTACATTTTTTTTTTTTTTGAAGAGCTGATCGGAAAGAATAACGATTCCGATTGTCTTACGTTTTGGTTTTCACTTGAATTTCCTTCGTGCTAAGAAGAGGAAAGACCGAACAATGTACAAATTACAATCAGCATTTGTATGTCTTGTGAGTGGAAAAATCCTGAAATGACAGTGACATAACCAGTGACGTAGTTTCGGTTACAGACAAATAGAGACCGAATCTATATTATCAATAGATTTTATTCCATTTGTTTGTACTGTGAGTGAAAAGGTTAATATTGATAGTTGCGATCAACATGCCATGAAGAGAGAGAGAGAGAGAGAGAGAGAGAGAGAGAGAGAGAGAGAGAGAGAGAGAGAGAGAGAGAGAGAGAGAGAGAGAGGTTGGTGGTGGTTTAAAGAGATTTGAGATTGTGGGTATGCGGTTGGGTATATCTATATAATTAAAGAGTGCTCAATATCGGTGATAGTAGATCTCAGTTTGCGTAGACACAGAGTCAATAGCACTGGACAGTCAGTTATTGATTTATATATATATTATATTATATATAATATATTATATATATACAAATATATTTTAATTATATTATATAATAATATTATATATATATATATATATATATATATATATATATATATATAAGTAAATAAGTATATATGTATAGATAGATAGATATATATATTAAATATATATATATATATATATATATATATATATATATATATATATATATATAGTATATATATATATATATATATATATAGTAGTATATATATATATATATATATATATATATATATATAGTATATATATATATATAGTATATATATATATATTATATTATATATATATATATATATATATATATATATATATATAAGTAGAGGAGTATATATATATATATATATATATATATATATAGTATAGTATATATATATAGATGAGTATATATATATATATATATATATATATATATATATATATATATATATATATAGTATATATATATATATATATATATATATATATATATATATATATATATATATATATATATATATATATATATATATATATATATATATATAGTATATATATAATATATATATATATAATATATATATATATATATATATATATATATATATATATAGTATATATATATATATATATATATATATATATATATATATATATATATATATATATATATATATATAATATAGTATATATTATATATATATTATATATATATATATATTATATACTTGGTCCTTGCTACCCTTAGATATACATACTCTATCAATAATACTGAGTCCTCTTTACTTATAGATATAATAAACTATGTGTGTATATATATATGGAAATATTTTCTTCACACACACACACACAACATATATATATATATATAATGTGTGTGTGTGTGAGTGTGTTGTGTTTGTGTGTGTGTATATATATATGGAGAGAGAGAGAGAGAGAGAGAGAGAGAGAGAGAGAGAGAGAGAGAGAGAGAGAGAGACGAGGCGTGAAGAGGACATTTTTTTTAGGTAGGAAAAAATGAAAAAGAAACCTTCATGGAAAATAACTGTAAATTATCAGCTAAAGATCTGGGCATGCAATGGCATTTATGATTGAAGATTATTTTTTTCTTCTCTTCATAATCTCATGCTGCTAAGACAACGCTATCCGAACCAAAGTGCCATGCGGTGAGCCTAACTTCATAAGGATCCCAGATGGAAATGAAACTTTCCCTTTAAGTTATTCCCTCATCTAAGTCAAGCGTGTTTTTTCTACTCTAATTAGTGACAGTGCTCGTGATGGCGTGCAATAAAGAGTGGAAAAAATGAAAAAAATAAATGAAAATGTATTTCACAATTTTAACACTAGAACGGCCGAGGTGTCGAATTCGTTTTTGGATTAATATTTTTTAACTAATACTAGCTAAAAAAGACAAAAAAAAAAACGCCCTGGTGTAAAAATAATTTTTTGAAAGGGGGGCGGGAAAATTAGATAAATAAAATAACGCGTTTGATATTTTTTAAATTAATTACTCAAAAAGCATTATATTAACTCCACTCTACTGATATATTTGTTTTGTTTTACGACAGTAGAGGCCTCCAGTACGTCTCTAGATATTTCTGATTTAATTATTTAGATTCTTATCTTTAGATGAAAATTTGAAAGAGTAAAATATATTGTGTTCGGATTTCATAAAATAAAAACTAGGTCGACCTAGTAAAAAATATTTCCTCTAATATATTTTAGGAAAAAAAACTATTTTGAACATAAATTAATTTAAAGGTAAATAAGTATCGAAATTTTCGTGAAAATTTGGCAATTAATTGATTTTTCATAGAATTTTAGTATTCTTATGTAGAAATGATACTGACTATGAAATAAATACTCCTTGATAAACTTACTTAATTCCCAAAATGACTGTGAATGAAGCAATGGCGTAGTTTTGGTTACAGAAACCTAGAGACCTAATCTCCATTATTAATAGATTTAATTAGATATTGCTTAAAGTGGCGAGAGTTTGTTTTGTTTTACGACAGCCGACAATGCTATTTTAAAAAAAATGCACTCAATTTTACATAATTCTACAAAATCTTATTAGAATTGAACGTATATCATAATCTTAGTGTAAAAAAAAATCATTAAAATTTTAATTTTATCTTGATTTTATCGACGTCGAAATGTATGTAAGATGATTTGTCACGCTCTTTCGTAATAAAAATATAAACAGACCTTTGAAATCTTATATTCTTTTAGTATTAGACATGAAAATAGTTTTACTGTCAAAATTCAAATGAATATGTTTTCTTTCTAATAAAATCAAGTTTCTCACAGATAAATTCAAATCAATTCAAACAAGGTTGTTCTTTATTCTATGTATTGACGATTTTGGATAATGTGACGTAGGCAGTGACGTAGTTTAGGTTACAGTAAAATAGAGACCAAATCTCCATTATTAATAAATTTAAAAGACTTTATTATCTTTTATTTACTTTATGTTATCGTCTTGTTTACACTTGAGTGTGGTATGCGGTATCGTTTGTAAATCTCAGATATTCTCGAAAATACCTAAACATTTCGAATAAATATTTAATCTTATCATTTTTCAGATCTAAAGGGGTCGTATTAACCTAAATTTAAATAAAATGTTTTCTAAAAATGTTTTCTAGGTAGGCGACCGTTAGGGTGGAATGAATTCCTCTTAGTGGTTTGACACTTAGCCGCGACAGAGAGTGTCTAATTGTATATAACGATTACTAGAGAATGTCTAAATGGATATAGGAAGAAAGAATGCTATCAACCTCGCGTAACGACTACTAAGAGAGTGTCTAAATGTACATAGGGAAGAAGAAGGCTATCAACCTCTTAACGAATAATAAGAGAGTGTCTAGATGGATAAGGGTGAAAGAATGCTACCTGCCTCACGTAACGATTACTAAGAGTGTCTAAATGGATATAAGAAGGAAGAATGCTATCAGCCTTTCTTAACGAATACTAAAAGGGTGTCTAAATGGATATAGGGTGAAAGAATGCTATCAACCTCTTAACGAATACTAAGAAAGTGTCTAAATGAATATAGGAAGGAAGAATGCTATCAACCTTGCGTAACGATTACTAAGAGAGTGTCTACATAGTGTAAGAATGCTACCTGCCTCTCGTAACGATTACTAAGAGTGTCTAATGGATATTGGAAGGAAGAATGCTATCAGCCTCTTGTAACGACTACTAAGAGGGTGTCTAAATGTATATAGGAAATAAGAAGGCTATCAACCTCTTAACGAATACTAAGAGAGTGTCTAAATGGATAAAGGGTGAAAGAATGCTGCCTGCCTCTCGTAACGATTACTAAGAGAGTGTTTAAATGTTTATAGGGAGGAAGAATACTATTTGTTTTGATTCCATTTGGCTACTATTTTACAATGGTGACACCCCCATAGCTTGTCGAAGTTTTAAAATCATATTGCATTTTTGCTTAAATACTTTTGGTTTGTCTGGACCCGCCAGAATGTTATATGGTCCCCAGGTGGCCTTATGGCCTCCAGTTGAGAACCGCTGCTCTAATGGTTTAAAGTGCCGAGTAACTATAGATATGCTGTAAATCTGTATAGACATTTTTTTTTTGTTTTGTGATCCATTTGATCTTATTTATATATTAAAATATGTCGTAAATAAGTTTGCAGCCTAATAATGAAAAAAAAAGAAGATATTTTACGCAATAAATGTTTCTTTTTCCAACATAATCTCCTTCCTCGTTAATGCACGTAATTCAGTTATTCGTTGAACTTTTATACAAAATTGTTACTGTATAATATTCAACCAACGTTGGATTATTTCGTTCTTAAAAAAAACAACCCAAAAAAAAAAAAAACGTGCCTTAACAAGGAAGTTGGTTGTGCTGAAATTTAAATATTTGTTGCGTAAAATAAATCGATACAGTTCGCCAGCAGTTCTAGTTTTAACAAAATATATTGAAAACAATAATTGAAAGAACAACAATGATGATAATGATAGTGATGATAATGATGGTTGGCGAGATGGATAATAATGTTGTTGTTGTTGTTGATGATGGTAGGAATGTTAGTAACAAACTCGAACATATAAAGATACAGTCCCTAATGTAATGCGAAGTGTTGCTAAAGCTGTTGGTTGTGCCAGTGAGAGCCAGGTTCATTCTCTTGATTCAGCCAGATCGTTGGGATGTCTTGTCTTTAATTGAGGCAAGGCGGAACACATGGCTGTTCCCATTTCCTCTTCGAAGACAGAGCACGTTAATCAGCAGAAGGGCATCTTTCTGATTCGACTGTACTCTCTTCTCCATCAAGCAGGGAGACGGAGACTTTTTTTTTTAATTTAAAGGTAGTAAACACAAAATAAACTCGTGCGTCTTCGGTTGGAATTCGAACGCAGTTCATCGATTCTATTTTCAGTGCCGATGACCGACCACCTCACCCCTCCGAGATCCGTGAGGCACTCTAAATGAGCCTAATGTCGTTTCTCCATGAGTGCTTAGAGATCTCCTCGTGAGTAGACCTTCTCTCTGCCTGAGTTCATCATAGTCACGCTGAAAGCACCAGTTCCCGCAACATCCCCGAAGTTAAGCAGCGATGAGCCTGTTCAATACTTAATTGGGTGACCACTTAAGCAAACACCAGGTATTGTAAGCAACCTGAGTCCCTTGCTTATAAAAAAATTACTTGATTCAGCATTAAATGACCTGAAAAGGGTTGATATGCTGTAAAACCAACCAACCAATCAACTATCTGCCTGAGTTTCTCTAACGAGTTGTAAGTTACTATTAAACATTGATTTAGTCACGACAGTTTATTCGTGTTTTTTCTTTTTTTAAATTCTATTTTCTATCTTTATCATAATATTTCGGATGCCTGTCTCTCCTAAACTTCTCCAGGAACATTCCGAATAATTACAGATCCCCTCAAAAAAAAAAAAAAAAAAAAAAAAATGTGCAATATGAATGTGACAGTTGTACCCGGGGCACTTGTAACATTGTGAAAGGATGAGGAAAACTGGAAAATGAAACCATCCGGAAGACAGCATCACTAAAATAACATAGTAATGATGAGTCTTGCTGTCTCTTGATTTGCAGACAGTCATCGGTTATTACTGTATTGAAAGCTCACTACTACTACTACTACTACTACTACTACTACTACTACTCATATAATTGCTTGTAAAGTATTATATGAATATTTGAAAGCAAATTTATATATGCAAATTATTTCTATCAAGAATAGCTACTTAAAGCTTTAAGCAAATGGTGAGGATGATATTATTATTATTATTATTATTATTATTATTATTATTATTATCTAACTCCTTGTGTTTTTTTTTACATAAGCGTTAGCTGGTGGTCTTTCACCGGAGTCTGAGTGACAGTAAATCTCTTCAGATCTCCGGGTCTCTTCTGAGTATTCTAGCCGATCTTAACAATGCTATTGTCTGGATGGTCTCAATTGTTCCTCTGATTTCCAATTCCTTCGGTATTTTTTCCAAATCCTTGGGGACCAATCATATACCAATAGGTATCATCTTCACCCTCATTTTCCGTCGTTTATTATTATTATTATTATTATTATTATTATTATTATTAAATAGGAAAATAGGTACTTGAAACCATATAATTGCTTGTAAAAAAAAAAGACTGACTTCGGTATTAAATAATTGAATGAGGGTTGACATCCCGTAACCAAGCAATAATAATAATCCAGACCACAGAACTGTTGAGATCGGCTAGAATACAGAGAAGCGTCCTGGAGAGCTGAGGAGATTTGCTGAGACTTCAATGAAGGTCACCTGTTACTACTGGTGTGAAAACTCGAATAATAATAATAATAATAATAATAATATAGATATGTTCATATGCCTTAAGTACTCGTATATAACACGACTAATTGTGATAGATAACGCAGCTTAAAAATAAAAATCTCTTAACGTACAAAGGTGCTGGGGTGGGGGAATGAATATGAATGAAAATTGTTAACGATACTAAAAATAACATAAACTAAACTAACAACAGTGACAAAATATTAAGTAACCAAAAAGGTTGTGCGTTTTTCTTTTCTGTTTATTTTATTCTCTGAATTCTTAAGGTATATGTTTCCATATATATATATATATATATATATATATATATATATATATATATATATATATATATATATATCAGTAAAAATAACACAAGATTTAGATTTTTAGCGTTATAGCCTATTTCAGGGAGCCTAAAAAAATTGTCTAGTATCTCCATCCTCAGTTGCAAAAATCCTTTTTTTTTTTGCATCTAAGGATGTGAGATACTAGACATTTTCTCTAGGTTCCCTGAAATAGGCTACAACGCTAAAAATCTAAATCTTCTGTTATTTTTTACTGATATATTATTTTCTCTGTGACTCTGACAATATGAGCACACATTGAGCTATGTAAACTACGACATTTAAAAAAATACTACGTCGTAAGGAAGATTTATTCACCTGGATTATATATATATATATATATATATATTATATATATATATATATATATATGAGATTTATCCAAAACTTGGTAGTAAGGGATAATTCTATATGTGATTTCAAGATCCACTGTACTAATATTGATGATCCAGTATGTATAAATACAGTGAATCATTAAATCACTAAAGAGAGCTCAATGTAAAATAACCTTTTAGATTATATACAGAGCAATATTTATCAATAAAGGAAGAACTCAATACAGTAATCCCATAATAAATTTATTTCGACAAAAATTGGGGCCCATATAAATCTAAGTTGATTTAAACCGGCTCCCCAAATTTTCGCCTCATCAGATGGGTCTCATGAGACCCATCTGATGAGGCAAAAACTTGGGGAGCCGGTTTAAATCAACTTAGATTTATATGGGCCCCAATTTTTGTCGAAATAAATTTATTATGGGATTACTGTATTGAGTTCTTCCTTTATTGATAAATATATATAATATATATATATATATATATATATATATATATATATATATAGTTAAACTGAGAATAAAAAGAGCACATTGAAAACTGCACGAACCTTTTAGGTCACTTGATATTAACAAATAGTAATACTAACAAAACAAGACGAATTGATACAATAATTATTAATGCATGTTTATGTTGACGAGACGCATAAACAAAGGTTAAGGAGACTTTTAAAAATAACAAACATGAACGAGGCATTCAAATTAGAAAGGAACTTGGTAACAGATGATAAAAAATCGACTAAGACAAAAATTACTGATGACGAAAAAAACACAACAAAAAACAACAAAAAAATAAATAGAAATGAAGACAGAATTAAAAACAAGAGAAATAAATTAACACCTAAAAAAAATGAAGAAATTTTGCATTTTACTTGGAAATGGACTGATTATAAGAATTGTAATGAATAAAGAGAAACAACATGGAAAAGATAACAAAACTAAGAAGAATATTTGCATATATGACAAGATAAAGAAATACAAGGTGTTCATAAAATCTCTTTACAACTTTAAAAATATCACAAAAGCAAATAAACTTACGAATTGTTATATACCTACTTCATCTTCTGGGTATATAAGGTTTTGTTGAACTCGACGGACAATTCTTGTCTGACAAGTTTCTTTTCTATTTTTTCTAATTGTCTGGCCATTTTTTTTAATATCAGGGTGGAATTGGTGTATGAATCCACCAAAGATTCTTACACGAGTACTTTCTGAATTACTTAGTGCCATCATCAGGTGTGAACTGGTGAGATATTTTCATTGTTTCTTTTTAAACAAACAGCAGTAGTATGAGTTGGGTATAAATTGGGGAGGAGAGTAGAGGAGAGTAGAGGAGAGAGTTCTTCGGACGTTCTATTTCGGCGGCTGTCCATCTTCTTTTGGATTGATTTCTTCCTCTGGTCGATACGGCTTCCTTTTGTGCTGGGCTTGGTTGTCTGTGCTCATCCTCTTTGGTTTTAATAATAAATCAAGACTTTGTTTATTTTTCAAAGACGTCTTTATTAAAACCGAACCCCAAAAAGGTTTTTAACCACGCGGTGAGAAAATAGCTTACTTGGAAACAGACGAGTATCACGTCTGAACCTTTCGACTAACCGCCGAATTCTCACTAACTAACTCAGGTCCCTTCACACGCACTTTCCCTAGCCAATGAGAAATCAATGGCTAGGCCAGTGAAAGGTGAACTTGTTGTCAATCACTTCTACAACGGTTAATGGTAACTTTCCATTTACCATACCGTTATTTAAATTTTAGTACTCTACAATCATAATTCGTTGGCAACCCACGAATTATGTAACTAAATATGTGGAAATTATTACAAAATAAAAAGTAAATACAGAAGTTCATTTTCCACATTTAATGCACCTGTACATGGTCATTATTAGTGAGCACGAAGTACATTAAGACGGTACTGGATTTCTTGTCGTATTCGCTGTAGCATAGCCTCATCAATGGTCGCAATGACATCAGTGATCTTTTACTTTAGGTCAGTTATGTCCCGCATCTTTGTTCAATATATGATGTCTTTAGCATAACTTCACAGAAAGAAGTCAAAGGAAGTGATATCTGGTGAATGAGGTAAAAGGACTTTATGGACACCTTGTATAATAACCAGTACAATAAAAAATATATCGAAAGAATATATATATAATATCAAAACAATTGACATGAATATCTAAAAGAAGGTTTACTGCCAAATCAAGCTTAAAGCATTGGTTTCCACTGGATCACCAAAGTTAAGGACCATTGAACAAGAATCTGCATACCGGATACGTAAGACGGTCGCTCTGAAAGTAATGCCTCCTATTCTATTATAGTCATCAACGACATCAAAAGCGGGCGTTTGTGGCTGTTCGCCACGGTCAGGATGTGACATAAGGTCGCAAGTATGGGGGATCCAACGAGGATCGATCTCGCTATTCAGTAGTAATGGATCTGCACATACGTTGGTGGTATGGCAGTAGAGGTCAAACGTTCCACCAATAATCCATATATTTTTTTTGCTTTGTTAATTATATCAGTAGAGTGTCAATTTGACAAAATGGCACACGGCGTGAAAACCGTCGTATAACTGAATTCTTTTTCATGCTAAAAAGAAAAATGCGCCATTGGTATTCACTGACGCTTGCTTAACGTTTGTGAATACTATACAGTAGATATGAGCATAGTTAGGTGGTGGGCAATGTGTTTCAGTAATGGTGTCACTGACGAGCCATGTTCAACACAACTGGTTGTCCAGACACGAACAGCGCATTAATCCACTTATCTGCGCCAATCGGGTCGATGAAAGATGGATTACGCGAACAACAATTTTTTGAGAACGAGGCTGTCATTGTTGTTGCGTAAAAAGAAAATTGCAGATTTTTACAGGCGCGGTATGTGGGCTCTTGCTCACCCCTGGCAAAAATACACAACCAATCGTGGTGACTCTTTGGAAAAATAGCGTTTTTGTAGGTGAAACATTGCTCTATCCAAATGTGTTATTGTGTTCCCTGTATATGTTGTAGCTCCTTGGAAATAATTAGGAGGTTTTACTTTCAGAGTGAAATTCGTACTTGTTTTGTTCTCATAATTTTATCATAAAAAAGACCGTTTTTTGGAGCAGTATAAAAAACCCTCTTCAATTAGATATTGTTTTGTTCTAATTAAAATAAGAAACTATTGCATGCACCTTTTCTCAAAAGAACGTAACATGTTTTCTTTATGCTGCGTGTGGAAGGAAATAACTTGAATTATTCTACAATCTTAATTCCGGCTCTAATTATTAAAAAAACAAACAAACAAAAAAATTAACAACTACTAAAACAACTACCACTTCAATCAACTAAAATAATAAATGTGAATGTCAGCGTGTCAGTGTGTCACATCTTTTCAACTTTACTTCTAGAGGCCGTATCCCAACATATCATACCATTGTACAATACCATATAACAACTATTAAAACAAAAACTATCACTTTAATCATCTAAAATAATAAATGCGAATGTCAGCGTGTCAGTGTGTCACATCTTTTCAACTTTACTTCTAGAAGCCGTAGCCCAACATATCATACCATTGTACAATACCATACAACAACTACTAAAACAAAAACTATCACTTCAATCATCTAAAATGATAAATGCGAATGTCAGCGTGTCAGTGTGTCACATCCTTTCAACTTTACTTCTAGAGACCGTAGCCTAACATATCATACCAAAATACAATACAACACAACGACTACTAAAACAACTATCACTTCAATTATCTAAAATAATAAATGCGAATATCAGTGTGTCACATCTTTTCAACTTTACTTCTAGAGGTCGTAGCTTAACATGTCATACCATTTTGGAATTAGGCCGACTCCGCCAGCAAATTAAAAACATTCCGGGCCGAATCCGAACCTGCAATCCTGACATTTTGGATTCCCAAGTTTTAATTACTGCAATTATTTTCGGCAATTTTTTTTTACGTATTTTTTTGCGTCTAATTTTTTGTAAGATAAAATTTAATATGCATGAAGTGTCATTGGATCGAACACCCAATCAAGAGTCCCCACAAGAGCAAACTCTATTACCACTCGATAGTGCGGCTTTTAAGCACGTTAAGAATATTTCAACTACCACTACAACTACTACAGCTATAGTTACAGAGTACACAGGGCCGACTGTGTGAAAAGTAACATTTTTTCCAACTCACATCTTCAGTTGCTTACAGTTTTTTTTCGGTTCATACAAGTCATGAAAATAATTAAAGGGAACATTGTCTGTGAGACTAGTTAGTTTTGTCCGCTTCCAAATATATTTGTAAACAAACACGATTTTAATCAGAAGTTTATGGAGATTTGCACATACGATAAATTAGATAAATAGTTAGTTTATATTACTATTAGTAAACAAAATATCAATATGAAGATTTATACTGAACTATTCTAAATATACTAAAACAAAATATTAATATAAAGATTTATACTAAAATAGTTTTTTTTATTTAATCAGAAGAGAAATGCAGATAGGTTTATTTAAATTTATCAATTTATTACAAAATATTTTCTTATGTTTATCTAAATAAACATATGTTGTTCAGAAATAGTATCACATAATTTGTAAAATTATACAATATAAGTGCAAAATATCGAGTGTTGGTTTTAGTTTACAAATATATTCGAAAGCGGAAGTTACCGGTGACAAAACAAAAGTGAACTTTTATTAATTGAAAGATTTGGGGTGCCTATTGGAGACTTGGTCCGAATATTCATATGATTTGTAACAGTGGGAAAAGGGAAAGAGAATCAAGAAAAGTGCAACTGACTCATATTGTTTCATATCACCAAATTGCATCATCTTTTTCTTGCAGTCCGGTGGCGGTCCGCAGCCCGGTGGTTGGGGACCTCTGATCTAACAGATTACAATAGCGCAAACCAATATCATTTTCTTTGAATGATATTCCATAACCATTTTTAGAGAGCATTGTCTTTTTTTTGTTTTGTTTTGTTTCTTAGTATCCATTTTCCATGATTATTCATTCAGCTGCACGACCCCCCCCACTGTCACCACCACTACAACGAGAGATGAGAGTCGAAGGGAAAATATATTCTACCTCGAATCTAAATTATTATTGGTTGTTGGTGGTAAGACGAGGACGTTTTACAATTGATAATGAACGTGGCGGCCTCTGCAAAGTATAAAGCAAGAGACAAATGAGGTAGCAACAGCGTTTACAGGCAGCTGAATGGTAGTTTTGCTTTTTGCTTTTTTTTTTACTGATGTCATGTGGAAAAATAATCAGAAAGAAAAAGTAAAAAAAAAAAAAAAAAAAAAAAAAGCCAGAAAGAAAGACGAAGAAAATATTCTGAATTACATCTACATATGCGTACGAAGCAGACAATTTCTTTTATTTTATCTTTTTATCTAACCAGATTCCTATTAATCCAGGTCTGTACACATCCAACCGGGTCTGTTCCTTTATCTTTATATCTCTCACTCTGTTCCAATCTATTGAACTCTGTTTCAACCAATCTGTCTCAGTCTGTTCCTATCTATCTATCTATCTATCTATCTATCTATCTATGAAAGTCTTTTTCTATCTATCTATCTATCTATCTATCTATCTATCTCTATCTATCTATCTATGAAAGTATTTTTCTATCTATCTATCTATCTATCTATCTATCTATCTATGAAAGTCTTTTCTATCTATCTATCTATCTATCTATCTATCTATCTATCTATCTATCTATCTATCTATCTATCTATCTATGAAAGTCTTTTCCAATCTATCTATCTATCTATCTATCTATCTATCTATCTATCTATCTATGAAAGTATTTTTCTATCTATCTATCTATCTATCTATCTATCTATCTATCTATCTATCTATCTATCTATCTATCTATCTATCTATCTATCTATCTATCTATCTATGAAAGTCTTTTAATCTATCTATCTATCTATCTATCTATCTATCTATCTATCTGAGGGTTGGCTGAAACGTTCATAAGTTAACCGAAATACTTTCATGGAATGTGACCAACATAATTCCTCTTGCCGTCCACACACTTCTTCCATCGATGCTGCAGTGCTTGGATACCATTGGTCAAAAAGGTCATCAACAGCAGATATGATGTCATCATATTAAATTTTCAGCCTAAGAAATTCTCAGTCCACCCTCGTATACCAGGTCTATCAGGCTTGGTTGTATTAGTGTAGCATAAGTGTCGGGAAACCGGTAGTATATAACACCTCAAACCTCACATCTCACACGGCAGATCACCTAGTTATTTGTTTCAGTCTGGAACGAGTATTCAGATATGGGTCATCTAGTGCATGGTAATAATTTGTTTGACTACCTCGCTAAATATGTCACACAGATATAAATATATATTATATATAATATATATATATATTTACCCCCCCCCGCGCACGAGCAGGATGCGACACAAGGTCAATTTCTTATGCGGAGTTCAACAGGTTTGAATTCAGAGTGTTCCTTCTCCTAGACCGGTTGCCTAACCAAGGTTAAAGAGCCCAGTCTGCCCTACTATTTATCCATAGGTGGAGGGAGAGTAGGATTCATACATTTCCCAAGGGTATTAGCGCTAAGTGAAATGCAATGACCACGTCCAGGATTTGAACTCGGGGCTACGAGTTCATTTCCCATGACTTTAACCATTACACCACGCGCTTCCATTCTGTATCGATGTATATTAGTTTGTATCGATAGCTTAGATAAAAGTATACAGCATTGGGTAAGGATCGAACTCAATTCAGTAGTAATAGTCTGCGAGACGAGCTTGTTAGCAACTACTCCACGGCGAGGCGTCTAATCAGTTCATATCGATATATATATATATATATATATATATATATATATATATATATATATCCAAATGACTGGTTGTAAGGGATGATTCTATTTGGGATCTTCAAAATCTCACTGTATAACCATACTGTATGCTCTTGTAGGTGCAAACATATAATTCATACAAGGATTTTTATAAATCCCTAAAGAGAGCTCAATGTATAATAATCAATAAATTAGATTATATACAGAGCAATATTTAACTTTAAAAGAAAGAAAAACTTAACAAAGCGTCATTACGTAATAATTTATTTCGACCAGAAACTCAAAAGATTTTTTAAATTAAAAAAAAAAAAAAAAAAAAAAAAAAAAAAATTAAAAAAAAAAAGAAAGATCCTTTGAGTTTGGTCGAAATAAATTATTACGGAATGACGCTTTGTTAAGTTTTTCTTTCTTTGAAAGTATATATATATATATATATATATATATATATATATATATATATATATAAGGTAAATAAGGAATGAAAGAACAAAATTCAGACAAAAATGTGTATATATTTCGCTGGGTTTGAACCCGACTTCATCAGCTTTTTCTTTCATTCCTTATATTTTACCCATTCTGCCGGATTCATTCCAACCCTTTTTCCTCATATATATATATATATATAATATATTATATATATATATATATATATATATATAGTTGCGTACGTGCTTTTCTGATGTTTTTCTTTTCGCGCATGCGCCGAATTTGACACTTTTGTTTGTGAATGCCTCTACGCAAATGATTCCTTCTGTCTTCACCGAAATAAAAACCCGTTTTTCTTCGCCCCTTGACAGGTGCTTAAAAAGGATGCACATTCCACCAGGTAGGTGTGTCGATTTCACCAAGGGGACTGCGGAGACCTGCTCATCCGGCTGATGCATTTCTTCTCTTTCCTTACTTTCTTTCCTTTTTTTTTCCTTCTTCCCTTTTTCTTTTTTTCTTCCCTTCCTTCCTTTCATCCTTCCTTCCTTTTTTTCTCCCATAGTTAAAAAAGCGTGCACTACCGATAACCCCATGCCCTAAATTGCGGTAACGCTGTTTATTATGTTTCTTCAACAGTCAGATTTCAGAGCCTTTTACATTTTCAACGGCATTTGTTTTTTTGGACATTTTCTCATCTTTACCTAAAAAGACGACGTCATTATCACGTGATGCTTTGCCTAATGCAGTTATTAGCGAGCTCAGCTAACAGACCAGTACTAGTGAATCGGGTTCTCAGTGAGTGCTCCCATACACCCGACCTTGTGTCAGACTAAACTTGACAATTATAATACAACTTAAAAACCAATATAATGTACACATCGCTCAGCATGCGTTATATATATTATATCATATATTGTTATATTATTTTATTATATTGTTATATCATATTGTATATTATATATATATTGTATATATGAGAGCTATTATGTATATTATATCTACTAGCAAATATATGTACCCTCCGGGTGCAAATATTTACGTTTTAATTTAATAAAATATATTAAATTAGAAAGGCTAATGAAACTAAATAAGAATGCACATAAAAAGATTTGAATCAGAGGGGGTATACTCAAAAAGTAGAACAACTGAAAATTACTCTTCCATCACTCTTGTCTTTCATTGCTAAATTTTCCTAATTTATCTATTTAGTTAAAATAGGAAGCAGAGAATAAAATTAGTTATTTATTCTTGTTAATGGGTTTCTTTTAAGATTTATCCCCAAGATTTTTGCTCATATTCATTAAAATAAAACCAAACAATTAGAAATCAATAATACTAAGCACATATTTATCAAAATCAATTTTTTAATATCAATATGCAAATTAGCCTTCACGTTCACACTGTAAACCGCTATTTTGTTGTATATATAAATACAATTGCATGTTATTCATATGTAGACCCGCCCAACGGGGTGGGGTCCAGTGGCTACGGCCCTGGATCTTTACAAGTTAATAGCGTCGATCCCAGGGGGCTATCCCCCCAGGCAATACCTGCCCCCTTGACTTAAAGGGACAGGGCTGGGTTTATTGCCCAGCGCCTGAGGCACCCCCCTTGAGGGGGAATGCCGACGGGATCGATGCAATTTTTTCCACCTACCACCCATGAGCTTTGGCTTGTGGGTGGGCCCACATAAAAATGTCCTTGTGTCCCGCCCTCATAAGTAGGATGAGAGACAAATACCTGTAGATATGGTCAACAGTATTAATAATGTAAAACAATTTTATTAATAATTGAGGTTCAAATAAAACTAGAATCATTGAGAATGTGACGTAAATAAT
>CM042141.1:84573725-84576225 GCA_023376005.1 Doryteuthis pealeii | reverse complement strand
CCTAAATATTATATTAGTCTGGCAAAAGAATATGAGTATAGAACACTCAACATCGTACTCTCTATAACACTAAGCGTGTGGTGTAATGGTTAAAGTAATGGGAAATAGACTCGTAGCCTTGAGTTCAAATCCTGGATATGGTAACTGCATTTCACTTAGCGCTAATACCCTTGGGAAAGGTATGAACCCTACTCTCTCTCCAGCTATGGATAAATAGTAGGACAGGCTGTACTCTTTAACCTTGGTTATGCAACCGGTCTAGGAGAAGGAAAACTCTGAATTCAAACCTGTTGAACTCCGCTTAAGAAATTGACCTTGTGTCACATCCTACACGTGCGGAGGGGTTGGTAAATATATATTAAACTAAGACTTTGTAAGAATGACAACCCGTTCTTTACAGTAAAGTGTTCTAAGATATTTCAAATTCTATCATGAAAACAGATAAAATAGCATTGCCATTTTATGGGTTAATTTCCCAGTTTAGTCTGACAAAAGACTGAGGGTATGGAACACTCAACACCGTACTCTCTATAACACTAAGCTTTTGTGAGAATGCTAACTCGTATTTTACAGTGAAGTGTTCTAGTGGATATTGACTAATTTTAGTTTGATTTCGTATGGAACACCCAGTGAGAATCGTAATCTTTACAGTAGTAATAGTTTACAAGAGTAGAATGCTAAACTTTACAGTGAAGTGATCTAATTGATATTTACCAATTTTAGCTAAATCTCATTCAAAGCTAAAAACGTGTGGAAGATAGTGATCTCTACTGTATTCTCTATCGCAGTAATAACTAAGAATGATAAGAATGGGAGAATAATAATAGGACAAGTATGGATAATAAGATAGGACAATAACTAAGAATGGTAAGAATAGGAAAACTAAGAATAATAAGAATAAGAAAATAATAATAATAGAACAACAGCAAATAAGTATAGGACAAGTAAAGATTACAAGAATAGGAGAATTATAAAGATAGGACAACTACGAGTAATAACAGGAGAATAATAAGAATAGAACAACTAAGAATGGTAAGAATCGGGCAACTAAAAATAATAAGAATAGGACAATAATAAAAAATAGGACAACTACAACTAATAAGAATATGAGAATAATAAGAATAGGACAACTAAGAATAATAATAGGACAATAAACGAAGAATTATAAGAATAGGAGAATAACTAGAAATAATAAGAATAGGAGAATAATACTAAATAAGACAACCACGACTTATAAGAATAGGAGAATAACTAGAATAGGACAACTAAGAATAATAAGAATAGGACAATTATTAGGAATAAAAAGAATAAGATTATTACTAAGGATAATAAGTAGAGAATAACGACTGAGAATTAAAGTGAACCAACAACCAAGAATGATTAAAGAAACTGTGTTTTCTGGTTTTGGTTAGAACATCAAAAACCTATTCAAAATTACTGACAATTTCTTATGCTATAATTATTATTAAGTTAAACTTAGTTTTTTTTTTATTATCTGCAATTGAGTGCCTTTTGTAAAGTCAAGTCAAGAAAATCTATAGATTCAACTATATTTAAATATGTCTTGTGAATATGATCAATACGTCTGTTGAGATGTTGATTTTTCTAATAACAAGGCAAAAGGCAGTTACAGGCAGAAATACTTACGTCTTCTTTTGACGTCTGCAGAAACTCTGCATCTTCCGTGTTTGCACCTGCTCCATATCCCAACTTCGACTAAAAAAAAAAAAATATAATAAATAAATAAAAATAAATAAAGACTACGAGTAAGAAAAAGTTATCTTGAAAAACAAATAACAAAAACAAAAAAAAAAACAAAAAAAAAACAAAAAAAAAACAAGACTACAAAAAACAAAAAAAAAAAACAATACAAACAGAAATATTTTTTGTAGCTACCAAGACTGTCCTTTCATGCACTCACATAGATAAACACAAGACAGGGAAGCATTCGTAGAAGAAAGTGACGTCACAGTAGCAGTGACAATAAGTCGTCGTCAGGGCGGCCTAATGTCGGTATCAGCCAGACAGCAAGGGAGTCTATCCCCTTTTCACTAGCGCTGGACCAAGGAGATTATTTTAGCATCTGAGGTGTAGCGCCACACCTGCCATCAGCTCCCCAATTTACCGCACAGATCACCGTACTACTCATACAGTGAGTTGGCGAGGGCCGGTATCGAACCAGGAACCTTGCGATTCCTAACCAAACGCTCTACCAACTGAGCAACAGTAGAATTTATTTAAAAACCAAAAACAATTTTTGTAGCTACCAAGACTGTCCTTTCACGCACTCACATAGATAAATGAGCACCAGAAAGTGAAGCGCACATGACAGGAAATGACGTCACAGTAGAAGTGACAGTAGTAAAAAACAAACAAAAAAAACAAACAAAAACAAACCTCAAAGCAATACTAACACAGAGAAATATTTTTGTAGTTACCAAGACTGTCCTTTCACACACATAGATAAATGAGCATGAAACAGTGAAGTACTCGTAGCAGG
>CM042141.1:84551225-84568725 GCA_023376005.1 Doryteuthis pealeii | reverse complement strand
ATGGCAAGCCCTAACCCCTTTTTATCATATGGGTGCTAGAAGGTGGTGACTGAGGGTCTACATGTCCTGGGGAATGTGGAGCACCCCTTCATCACCATTGCTCCCTGTCCACTCTGACCCGGAGTGGTAGTACCTGTTAAGGTCTATGGGTTAAATAGAAAAACACGAGTTGATAAACAAAATTGTGTTATGCATTAAGAATGAATTTATTTCACAACTTTGTCGGCATTAAATGACCCACCGAGGTTGATATGCCGTATAACAAAACAAACAAAAAACAAACAAAACAAACAAAAACATGCTTGTACACATCCCAGACGCATTTTCGGAGTGGATTTTAGGTAGCATAAACTATACGGGTCAAGGCCTAAACTACAACTTTCATGCTTCAGGCGCCCTAATGGTTCTTTTTATTTTATTTATTACTCCCTGTATGCTGATCCAAACTACTATAGCTGCAGAATACAGTAAATCATCATATCCTAGCTGTACGGCCACCTGCCACTTATCACCCAAAACATCCGAGTAAGACGGACAAGACACGCAGGACACTATTGGAGAAACAAGGGCGAACTCATAAGTGACATCCTCCTGTGGAAGCTAGCACATGGTCACGCCAGTGTGGGCCTACCAACAAAGACGTACATTGACCGGCTCTGTGCGGATACAGGATGCTGCATAGAGGACCTCCGAGAATGATGAGCGATAGGGACGGATGGAGAGAGATTGTAATGGATATCCGTGCTAACAGCGCGACATGATGATGATAAGTATATAACTATATATAACTTTTAATGTATCTTAGAGAGAAAATAGCTTTCTAAATAAGAGTAAAGTAAAGTAAAGTCGTTGGGGTAGCCTAAAGTCGGCATCAGTCAATCAGCGAGGGAGTCTACCCCCTTTTCACTAGCGCTAGACCAAGGAGATTGGTTTTGGCGTCTGGGGTGGAGCGCCACACCTACCATCAGCTCCTTACCTTACCGCAGAGACCCCTGTGCTACTCATACGCTGAGTTGGCGAGGGCCAGTATCGAACTAGGAACCTCATAGTTTCTAGCCGAACACTCAACCGACTGAGCTAACCCGGCCCATTAAATAAGAGTATTGATATGTATAATAATTAAAAAAATGAATTTTTAATTTCCTCACTATTAACATTTTTCTAACCTCCACCCCCCACCAAAAAAAACAAAAACAAAAACAACAAAACAAGAACCAATCTGGCCATCTGATCTGTGCAGTAAAGCATCAGAGAGCTGATGGTAGGTGTGGCGCTACACCTCAGCAAAATAATCTCCCTTGTCTATCACTGGTTGGCAACTTTCCGTCTATTTTAGACGATGGCGTAGTGCCCATTTAAATCTTTTTTTTTTACCTACAGCTACGTGAATGGCTGAACAGACCGATCCTTGAATTATAATTTAATCTGTATTTTCGGCCAATTCTAGTTACTATGTAATTTAAATGCTTTCCCCTTCTCTTTAATTCTATTTTTATTTTAATTTTAATTTTATTTATTTTTTCTTCTCTTCCTCTTCAACACTGACCATGTGTCTCCCTCCCCCCTAACATCATTAACATAAGAACCCTCCCAAACAGGCCATAAGCCGTAGCAGAAAAATAAGACATTTGGACTCTGGCTGGCTTTAGATATCACTTCAGTATGTCTATCACTAGCGAAAAGGATATAGACTTTCTTGCTTTTTGGGTAATAACGACAATAAGCGACCCTGCAGATTAAATTTTTAAAAAATATTTCTAGCTATAATAAAATGATCTTGAATACCTTGTCCCGCATTCTAAACGCCATGCATAAAAAAACAAGATACGAAGAGGTTTAATCTTACTCACAAGTGTCAGTGATGGTTGAGGTGAGCCGCAGACAGAGTTCCCGCCGTTTCCAGCATAAGAATTCGACTGTGAGGAAACATAAAAAAACAAGAATATAGGGGCTAAGTATAATAAGTCTGTGCAACATAAGTAAATAAATAAGTATTACAAAAGATTGGGAAAGAACAAGCAATGCTTACCTCTGTCAGATAACACAATGAATTAAATGATATCGATTATAATATTAAATATCTGCGTCTGTTTGTAATCGAATTATTGGGAAAACGGGACATTTTCGCATGAAGTTTTCTACGATAAAGAACCTTTAGATTTTCCCGGCGATGAAAGCGAAATTGGTTACGTGTCGATTCGGCTACCGGGAGCCGGGTTATGGGTACTTTTTGCGTATCCCAATATGGAAAAAATTCAGATTTCACACACTACTGTAATTATCACTCTATTAGTTTTGAAATCAAATCAAGATCTATACAGGGAAAAGAAAACTAAGACCCTATTCTACTCCATGTCAATTTTCATAAAGAAGTATCCATTGAAAATACATGAAACCCACCAGGTTTAGATGTAGTTATAAAGATTGTAGCAGAAATCTTCTCAATCGAGAAAGTTTGCCTGCCTGGAAAATCAGCATTCAAGATACTGAGTGCCCGCGCGTTGACGAATGACGCCGATCGGAGATGCACAAAAACATCAGGGAACGAACAGCTGTTAACGAATCTTCTAAACAAAACCAGCGTGAAATATGTCAGCTATTTTAAAAAGTCTACAGGAGACACCGACTTGTTTACTGGTCCTCGGAACATAGATTAATTATGCTCTATTTCAGGATGTGGGGACCTGCAGGTCAAATGCGGACCTCTACCACTGCACTCAAAAGTCCAATTAAAATTGTGCACCTCTAATTTTAAAGCTTTAATAGCCTAAGGATTTCTAAAGAAACCAAACAAAAGACATCAACTTTAGAAAGCCATTAAAAAGTTAAGCAAAGTTTATCTAACGGCATATTAACCCCTTCAAGACGAACAAGGCATGCTGGACACTGCTCGAGAAGCAAGGACAAACTTATAAGTGGCGAGTGGTCTAATGGTTAGAGTCGTAGGAAATGGACTCGTCGATCCGAGTTCAATTCCTCGACGAAGCTGTTTGGATTTCACATGGCGCTAACACCCTTGGGAATCCTACTCTCCCTTTAGCTATGGGTAAATAGCAGGGCAGACTGGGCTCTTTAACCATGGCTAGGTAAACACCTAGGAGAAGGAAAACTGAATTCAAACCTGTTAAACTAAGAAATGTATCTTGTGTCGCATCCTACTCGTGCGGAGGGATTTGGTAAATATATATAAGTGACGTTCTCCTGTGGAAACCTGCACATGGACACACTAATGTAGTAGGCCGACCAGCGAAAACCATAATCAATCGGACCTGTGCGAATTCTGGATGCCGTGCAAAAGAGCTGACAGAGTGAAAACCGATAGGGACGGCGGAGAGAGAGAGAGAGAGAGAGAGAGAGAGAGAGAGAGAGAGAGAGAGAGAGAGAGAGAGTTATGGTAATTCGGGCTGTCGGCACGACGACGACGACGACGACGATGGTGGTGTGTTATTCAATGCCGAATTTCGATTTATTTGTAAATGTTAGATTTTGTTTATTCAACGGCATCTCAACTCCTTGTAGATTATCTAATGCCGAAATTTTCATAATTTGTAAATGTTTGGTTTTGTCTTATCTAACTGCATATCAACCTCTTATGGGTTATTTAATACCAAAATCTGATTTATTTGTAAATATTTAGTTTGATTTATTTCACGGAATATCAACTCCTAATGGGTTCTTGGGTGCCAACATTTGATTCATTACAGACGTATATATATATATATATATATATATATATATATATATATATGTGTGTGTGTGTGTGTGTGTGTGTTGTGTGTGTGTGCATGTGCGCGCGTGTGTATGTGATAGTCACAAAACGTCGTTGACTCTATATGTACGCTATCTTAACTTTATATATATATATATATATATATTATATATATATATATATAATATATATATATACACGAGAGTGGGGTGAAAAGTCGATATGTGATGTCTTCTTTGATCAATAGGATCCAAACACTGCAACACCGATGAAAGTAGTTTGTGACCGCAAGGAAGACTATGTTGAAAAATAAACCTCATTTGGTCACATTCTAAGAGAGTATCTTGGTCAGCCTATTAATTTTTCAGCCGATCCTCCCATATATATATATATATATATATATATATATATATATATATACAAGCGACATCACTCAAGCATCTACATTTCAACAGCTTATACATATATCAGCAGGTAGGTATATGCAATTCTTTAATTACAATCCACTATCTGCAATATGGAATCCAATCGCTAGATAAAGTTCGCGCCAAACTTTCAGTTTCCTGTAATGGATATCTGCCAAAACTACTGCCGTTACAAACTGCACTGCACACAAAAGATAATTAGTACATCTTAATATTTCCATACAAGGCCTGGTGAGATCTTGGGCGAGTATCTCCACCACAATCTCCAGTCACCGTATACATTTAATACGCGGACATCAGATTAAAATCTATTTCATACATCGTAGGTTTAATGTCTCAGTACAACGCCAGACCTTGGATTTGGGACACCTAGCGAGAATTAAATTCATTTCAGTTGTAATTAACTGTTATGCTAAATAGAATGGGGAACTTCTGATCTAAGGTGAGCGGCCCCATGTCAGCTTTGTACATATTTGCCAACCCATCCGCACTAGCAGGATGTGACACAAGGTCAATTTCTTAAGTGGAGTTTAACAGGTTGGAATTAAAAGTTTTACTTCTTCTAGACTGGCTGCCTAACTCAGGTTAAAGAGCCCTGTCTGTCCAACTATTTAACCATCGATGGAGGGACAATAGTTTTGTATTAGCACTATGTGAAATGCAAACAACCTCGTCCAGGACTTGAACTCGTCTCGCCGTGTCCGTTTTCTACGATGTAACCCTTAAACCACGCGCCTCCACTATGTCAGCTTTGTATGACAATTGTGAGGTCCCCAGTGAGGATAGAATCTACTATAGGAGTAACGGTGTATAAGACTAGCATGCTGACCAATACTTTTCCAAAAAGATACTTATAGGGCATTCCGTTCTGGTGTAATTGTTAGAAAGTTATTCCCGCAGACCTATTACTACTGAATAGCGAGTTCAATCCGCACTGAATGCTCATACTTATGGCCTTGTGCCAGATATAAGATATGATTAGTTTAATGGAGGCGCTTGTGCGTAACGGTTATTATCATTCGAAATGGACTCGACGGCCAGATTTCAAATCCTGGACGACACTGTATGCGTTTCATTTTGCGCTTATGCCTTTGGAAGAGGCATGAACCTATCTCTTTCCCCAACCCCAGCTACGGGTAAATAGTAGGCAGAGTGGGATCTTTAACCTCGGCACGGCAACCGGTCTAGTAGGAGGAAAACTATGAATTGAAACCAGCAGTACCCCGCTTAAAAATTGACCTTGTGTCACATCCTGTATGTGGTGGAGAGATTGGGCTACCCCAACGACGACTATTTTAAAATAAATAAAAATGAAAATCAACAAAGGCTTGAAACACTTTATGAATGAACGGAATAAAGAAACGGGTCAACAAATAAATGAATGGAAATAAAAAAAAAGAAGAAAAAAGATACAGTAGACACTCGTTTTTACGTCACTCTTTGGAACACCATTAACGGCACATGCGTTCTTATGGGTTTGGTTTTAGATTTTTGCAAGACTATTGGATGCCATTATAATATGTGGCCTACCTTTTTGATTCTGTTATAGTATGTGACCCGGTTTGAATGTGTCCTACCCCAATAAGAGTATATTTATAGATATAAGTAGTAGGCAATTTATTGAAACTAATTATTTTTCACATATATTCAATTTCAAGAAATGCAATTCAGTCATAAGCTGTATATAGTAATGAAGAATAATTAAAAAAGAATTTGTCTATAATTTACATGAATCAGAGATCTATTTAATTTTAAAATATTCTAAAATTCTGAAATAGGGTTAGGGGTTAGGGTTAGGGCTAGCAGTTATTATTATAACCTTATAATATGCTTTTTATGGTAGGCCACATACTATAAGAGAGACAGGTCACATTCAAAAGGTAGGCACATACTATAATGGTACCGACTATTGTCTCTATTTGTACATGAAGATTTCAATATATCAATTTAGAGACTATAATTGAAAACAACCCTTAAAATAATGCTCTCTAAAGTAACATAAAATGGAAAAAAATCTTATGAAATTCATTTCGACTAATGATAAGATTCAAATAATTATTAATTCTCTCTGTATTACACCTACTCGTTATACTGTAAAATCCGTTATAACGAGACTATTAAACCCTTGAAAGTTTCCGAATATTAAAAGTAAACTGTATGAAAAATAAAAATGAAAAAAAATGAAAAATAAATTGAAAAATAAAAATTGAAAAATAAGAGAAAATAGAAATGAAATAAAAATAATAAATAAATTTAAAAAATAGTATAAAAAATAAAATAAATTAAAATACAGTTGAATAATTCAAAATGAAATAAAATAATACAAAAACTAAAACTAAAAAATAAATTATGAAAAAAAAAAAAAATGAAATAAAAATAGAAAAAAAAAAAAGCAAAAATAAATTAAAAGAAAACAAGAAAAAATGAAAAGAAAATGTAATAAAAAAATAAAATTAAATTAAAAGCGCGGTTAGAGTAACCCAAAACTGAGCATTTTTGACCTTTTTTTCAGTGCAGGTATCATTGAGGACGAGAAAAGGTTTGGTAAACTGGGTAAAGCCTGACCCGTTTACCAAAACTTTTCTCGTTCCCCAATGATACCTGAATCGGAAAAATAAGGTCTAAAAAATTTCGACTTTGAGTTACCCTAGCCACACTTTTAATCAGTACTAATTCCTTCTGTTCTCTTTTTCTATCACCAACTATCTTGATAAAAAGGTCTCGTCACTGGTATAGCTCGATGTTAGGCGGAATAGTTAGTAAGCATATGTGCAACCCCCCCCCCGAAAAAAAAACCCAAAAAAAAAAAAAAAAAAAAAAAACCTCAACCAGCACCAAAATGCTTGACATAGTCAATTTAAGAGGGGGAAAAAGAAAAAGAAAAAGAAAAGAAAAGAAAAAGAAAACGCTAAAAATAAGTCGAATTTTGAGCGCGTGTCATTAAAACCGAATATTCGACAATGACACTATCGGCATTTACCACATAGAGACGTGTGGTAAAGTACTTAACAATAATTCACCAAGAAGATAACGAAAACCAGTTTGAAAGTTGAGTTAATAATCTCTTTGTATAAGGTAAGGAGTCAATGTAGTGCCTACTTACGTATTCGCGAGGGAAAGATTTGAGCGTACAGTTTGTTTGTTGTTTGTTTGTTTGTTTGTTTGTTTGTTGTCTTTTTTTCCAAAGAAAGAATTCGCGAAATTAGTGATTCTTTGGACGAAGTTAATTGATGCTGATATCTCTCTGATTAGCTCTTGCTTTCTCGGCGTTTTAAATTGCAATTCCAGTGGTAAATATCTCAAATAACAACGTTCCCGCGTTCTTTAGCACACTGAAATCTGACTCCTGGCATCAGGATTGCCCATAATCAAAGTTCAGAGTATCTAATATCTGCGATTTAGCTCAAGGCCTTTATTGATATTTACGGAGCTTATGTTACTAAGACACAAAGTTAAGTTGAGATGGTTGTGGCGGCGGTGGAAATCAGAGTAGGAAGATCGTGCTGCGCCAGTATTTTAAGTGGGGAGGAAGGGCATGATTGCCTGCCTGCTGCCTGTAGGTTTGCCCTGAAAATCGGCATTTGAAACTCAACTTTTACCTGAGTCCTATAGTCGACCTGTGAGACCAGTGAAAAGTACATGATATCTCATCCAACGACAAATGTAGCTAGGGGGTGGGGTGAGCGGACTATTTGAAAACATTCCCACCAAGGCCAATACTGAAGCCCCCCCTCACAAAAAGTTTTATAAATAGTTCTTCACCTGTTGTATTTCTACTGATATCATACAATAACACATCTCGCTAAATGTTGGAAGGACACCCCCCGCCTCAAAGAGCCAAGCTCCCCATGTCCCCCCCCCCCAGATCTGAGACCTTGTTAACCGAACAGACCCTAAGATACCTACATATAAATGAATAGAATGATAGATTAATCAGTAGATATAATGAGATTAAGATCAATATAATGTAACTAGCAGGACCTGTGGATATACAACAGTATGATAATTTAACTATTACAACGTTTGATATGTTTACTTATGGAGCTATTGTAAATAGTTCAATATGTAAAAAGTATAATAATCTTGATTTAATTCTCCCTCACACACTTTCGCTTCTTTCTTTTCTTATCATTATGTTCAATTGAATTCATCGTATAATTAAACTCTCGACGAGTCCAGCGGCCGAAGCTCGCTGGAAACCGGAAAACCGAATCGCCCTCTCTATATATCTTTCTCCTACTAACCTTTTTTCTTTCTTATATTTTTTCTGTGTAGCATGTCCTTTTCTTCCCTTTCTTTCTTTATAATACAAACGGAATGGTCCATGAATTAACTGAGGTAACGACACTCATAAGTAATAAGAATTCTGCGGATAAGCAACACCAGAAACTCAGGATTTACATTATTTCATTTAATCTTGGACGATTTTGACAGTCTCATTTTTAACCAGAGGGTGTTGCAAGATGATAACGATCGGAAGATTAAGGAACAAGCGTATTAATACATAGATGTATCTAAAGTACTGAGTTTAGGACCAGTTTAGCTCAGTCGGTAGAGCGTTCGACTAGAAACCACCAGGTTCCTGGTTCAATACCGGCCTTCGCCAACCCAGCGTATACGTAGCACTGGGACCTGTGCGGTAAAGTGAGGAGGTAGGTGTGGCACCCACCTCAGACGCTAGAAACAATCTGCCTGGTCTAGCGCTAGTGAAAAGGGGATAGACTCCCTTGCTGTCTAGCTGATACTGACTTTAGTCCACCCCGACGACTTTATTTTACTTAAAGTACTGAACATCTAGATAGTCAAATGTTCTCTTGTTTCTATGTAATCGTAGCCCTGCAAAAATGGCACATCATAACGAGGTTTTTATTAGAGCAATACAAATTAAATGCTCTAATTTGAGAAAGAAGACAATTTTTACTCCAATTTGTGAATGAATGATAATTTTGTGGGGTCTGCATTCGCACTGAACGTTATTTTGTAATCATCCACACCATCGATACAATTCTAAATACTAGTAAAAATATGTGCCCACTGTGCACAAGTATTTAAGTTTTAATATAACTAAATATTATATTGAATTAGAAAGGCTGATGAAATTAAATAAGAACACAAAAAGATTACACTGATTTTAAGTGATTTCAATATAAAATTATACATAGGATTGATTTTTAATACATTTGAGACTAAAACAATATTATTAGAAATCAATAACACTAAGTAATTATATATTAAACAGGGTTTTATTAAAACCGGTATGCAAATTATTCACACCATATACTATGTAAACATTTATTTCTTAATGATATATAATACACATCAGAAAATTTTAAACAAATTAATAACATGGGCCTTTCGGGGTCTGTGTCTATTGATGAAATTAATAGCGTCGATCCCAGGGGGCTATCCCCCCAGGCAACACCTGTCCCTCGATTTAAAGGGGCAGGGTTGGGTTTATTGCCCAGCACCTGAGGCGCCCCCCTCGAGGGGGAATGCAGACGGGATCGACGCATTTTTTGTGTCTACCACCCATGAGCTTCAGCTAGTGGGTGGGCCCACATAAAAATGTCCTTGTGTCACGCCCTCATAAGTGGGGTGAGAGGCAAAATACCTTAATAATATGGGCTGTTTTGAGGCAAATATATCTTAGCTAGTCCTTGATAGAGACATTGTTAATAAATAAGATGCTAATTAAGATTAAATAATGTTATTGATTATTTAATAACCATTGAGAATATGTCGTAAATAACTAAGGGAATTGTGACGTTGGTGGTTTCGGTTACAGACAGACATATATTCTTCATTATAATAAGATAAGTATCATCAAAGACCGCTGTTACAACAGAACCTAACAAGTTCATGTTTAGGATGGGATGTAAGTATTTACCAAATCTCCACACGAGTAGGATGTGACACAAGGTCAGTTTTTATGTTGAGTTTAACATGTTTAAATTCAGAGTTTTTTCGTAGTCTGGTTAGATTTTATGTCATGTCAACCTTTATTTTATGTCGAATATTTTGGTATTATACATTCTTGTTGGGTATTCATTTTTTTATAACTCATTTTTTTAAACACATTTTTAAAACTCATTTTTTTCTATTCAACTCATAGATTGGATCCTAACAGGTACTATCACTCCGGGTCAGGATGGACCTGAGAATACCCCCCCCACTCCAGAACTGGATCTTTATCACTAGATGCAGTTTAACGTCATACCCAAGACCCTCAGCCACCGTATACTAACACATATATGACAATAATGTAGGCGCAACCACCGCTTTCTAGCATATATATGATAAAAAGGGTTGGGGCTTGCCATAAGGGCAATAGTGTCGGGACAATCATGTAGGTGCTAGGGCTTGACGTGATGAGCTGATTGATCGGAGGGGAGCTCTTCGACCGCCCGTCTAACCTAAGTAAGAGCCAAAATGGAATGTTAAACCTCAGAGGTCGCCATCCACAACCAACAGGTGGCCCAGTTGGGGGATTTCCCCTCTCTGCTGTGTACAAAGTTTGGGGATGGAAGAAGAGATAGATTCATGACTTTCCCAAAGGCATTAGCGCGAAGTAAAACGCAGACCTCTGCGCAGCATCCAGTATCCGCGCAGAGTTGGTTAATGGAGATCCTTGCTGGATGGCCCACATTGGCATGTCCATGTGCTGGTTTCCACAGGAGAATATCTCTTATGAATTCATCCTTGCTTCTCCAGCAGTTTCCAGCATGTCTTGTTTGTCTCACTCGGATGGTTTGTGAGATAGGGGGAAAGTGGCCGTACAGCTGCTTCCTTGCGGGGTGTTGTTTCTACGACTTGTTCAAGATCGCACGCACGAGGACCTACGGGGGACAATGGATGATTGGCGAGAGATTATCATGGATATTTATATTTACCAACCCCTACGCACGAGCAGGATGCGACACAAGGTCAATTTCTTAAGCAAAGTTCAACAGGTTTGAATTCAGAGTTTTCCTTCTAGACTGGTTACCGAGCCATGGTTAAAGAGTCCAGTCTGCCCTGCTATTTACCCATAGCTGGAGGGAGAATTGGATTCATACCTTTTCCAAGGGTACTAGCGCTATGTGAAATGCCAACAGCTTCGTCCAGGAATTGAACTCGCGTTGACGAGTCCATTTCCGACGATTCTAAGCATTAGACTACGCGCCTCCATTTATCATGGATATTCGTGCTAAATGGGCGACGTGATGATGATGATGATGATGATGATGATAAAAACGCAAAGAGTGTCGTCCAGAATTTGAATTCGGGTTGCCGATTTCATTTTTTCTTTGGCGATAACCGTTACGCTAAGCGCGCCTCTTCAAAGACATTCGTATCCATCAGTGAGACGTGCATTATGCCGTGCAATCCAGTTGAAAGTGTGACTGCATTGACTGCACCCAGCCGATTCTGTAACAAGTGAACAAGATGTTCACACCCAAATAATCATTGGATTATCACGTGAACTCATGGATTTTTTTTCGGTCTTGATTGATTTTAACGGCACGCCAGCCTGGTTGGGATTATTTGATGCTAAAAGGTTAGGGGATCGTGTACATTGTATGTTTATACAGGGTGTCTCAATAAAATGTATACAGACTTTGAATACCTACAAATGCAATATTTATTAGTATACGCACCTTTCCCCCCAAAAGTAATATGATCTACAGTCAGAATTCAAACCCATTCATACACCCAAAAATACTTATACAATTTAAATCATTCAATTTATTTATATAAAGCAGAATCGAAGTGGATTTGAAACATCTGTTATTGAAGTGCTATAGCATTTTATTGAGACACACTATATTTTACATTTTTGGAGGCGCTTAGTGTAATGGTTAGAGTCGTGGGAAGTGGACTCGTCGACCCGAGTTCAATTCCTGGACGAAGTTGTTTCACATAGCGTTAATACCAATGGAAAAGGTATGAATCCAGTTATCCCTCCAGCTATGGGTAAATAGCAGGGCAGACTGGACTCTTTAACCATGGTTAGGTAATCAGTTTAGAAGAAGGAAAACTCTGAATTCAAACCTGTTAAACACCGTTTAAGAAATTGACCTTGTGTCACATCCTGCTCGTGCAGAGTGGTTGGTAAATATATATTTACATTTTTTTGTGTACTTGTTTCTTAAGAGTTGTTTTTGCCCATTGAAATATGATACCAAGTATTCCGATTTAATATCAATAATTCATACGCGATTATATGGTTTCAAGTAACCATTTACATCTAATAATAACTATTCGTTTACACACAGTTATATGGTTTCAAGTAACATAATAGTAACCCTTGGTACAAAAACTTTTTAGCTTCAAGTAACTATTCTTAATACAAACAATTTACTCACGGTTATATGGTATCAAGTTTTCCTGTCTAATACACATAATTTTCAAACAGATCTATTAACCCAAGAGATGGGACCTATCAGGTACTACCACTCCGGACCAGAGAGGATATGGGAGTAATAGCAATGAAAAAGTACTCCAAATCTCCAGAGCTCCAGAACTGATGCCACACTATTAGATTCAATTTAATTTTCTAGCCAGGAAACTCCTTTTTTTGTGGGAGAGTTTTACTCTTCTGCAAGGGATATAGTCAGCGTATTCTAAGCCTTGCCGACAGGGTGGGATTTTCTGGTTTGGAGCAAAAAAAGACGTTAAATCCCCAGTACCTCTCAAAATACCCGTTTTCATAAAGTTTGTAAACAGACTCTTTATTGGCCACCATGTTTGGCACATAAATATATGAAATTCTAAGATTTACAAATACAAATATTTACAATTGTTCGTCATTACTAAATTATGAGCTGAAAATTAAAAGTCAGTGTTCAGTTTACATCAGATTTACATTGTAAATTGAGCTCCCCCATCAACTTACTGTATATGGCAATAATTCAGTTGGAGTGATTGACAGATAACGGGTCAGGGTTCAAATCTCCAGCCATATGAAACTATGATTGTCCTTTTGAACAGTCACGTGTGAGTTAAAAGAGAGATTTTTTTTAAAGTAAGGAGTGAATTTTTGACACAAAGGAAAACATATATTTTGAGGCTTAAGCGAGACCACTCAAATCCCCATTGTGTGTGTGTGTGTGTGGGGGGGGTCATGATTTATACCGGTCCAAAATGAACTTATAACATCTAAAATAAACATGATTGTGATTTTTTAATAATCTTTCTTCGATAATTATGCGTGAGGACCACAACAATGTTAAAATGTTGTAAACATCCCAGTTAAACTTTTAAAGTTATTTTTTCTTAAGAATTTAAAAAGAATAACACTGAAATGAAAGTTATTTTTAAACACACACACACACACACACACACGTATATATTGATTGTGTGTGCTGTATTTATAAGTAAATAGTACTCAATATCGTTGATAGAGGATGCATATTTAAATTAGTGTAGCGTGGACATGAAACCAATGGCGTTTGGTTACTGATAGTTTCTCGCCTATACGATTTTCAAACCAAGTTTCGTCCACTCTACCCTAACATATGTATACATACTCTATCAACGATATTCAGCACTATTTACTTATAAATACAGCACACACACACACACATTATATATATATATATATATATATATATATATATATATATATATATATATATTATTGTTTATATTTTTTGAAGGCAATTACAATGCGTATATCGTATAAAATTCGATAATTATTGAAAATAATCATAAGTAAACTCAACGTGGAACAAGGCACAGCTGTTTCAACTTTATACTTTAATTAACAATGCCCCAAAAAGCAAATTTTCAAATTATATATATATATATATATATATATATATATATATATATATTACTTCCATAACTCCCTCGTAAAAACGAAAAGCAAAAAAACAAAAACAAAACAAAACAAAAAAAAAAAAAAAAAAAAAACACAAACAAAAACAATAAGAAATAGTAATCTTCAAAAGATTTACGTTTCCTACGAGAAATAAAAAAACTTTTCAAATTTTAATATCTTTAATATAAAAAATAATTTAAAACATCTCCAGAATTGCAGCTTCACCATTTGATGCAGTTTAACGTCATCCCTAGGACACTTGTTTCAATTCGCGGTTCCATCATTCGTGCCACTAATCGTTAGAATTTGAAAGGTTCTTATTAAATGATTACTTCGGGCATCTCACGTGGTGTAATGGTTGGAAAGCAAGATTCGCAGACCATTTTAGTGAGTTCGATTCTCACTGGGCGCCCCATACTTTTGGCCGTGTGCCACATCTAAGCTACGCTTAGTAAATAACAATCTTTAGTGGTGTAATGGTTAGCAAGGTAGACTGGCAAACCATGACTAGTGAGTTCGAGCCTCACTGGGTGCCCCATACATTCGGCCTTGTGCCACACCTAAGCTACGCTTAGTAAATAAATATCTTTAGGGCGCCTCACGTGGTGTAATGGTTAGCAAGGTAAACTGGCAAACCACGACTAGTGAGTTCGAGCCTCACTGGGTGCCCCATACTTTCGGCCTTGTGCCACATATAAGCTACGCTTAGTAATTAACAATCTTTAGGGCGCCTCTCGTTGAGGAATGGTTAGCAAGGTAGACTGGCAAACCACGACTAGTGAGCTCGAGCCTCACTGGGTGCCCCATACATTCGGCCTTGTGTCACATCTAAGCTACGCTTAGTAAATAACTATAAAATTATTGCTTGGTGATGTAAATTGTAATGAAAATGAATCGTTCATTTCCATAAGAAATAAACAATTTTTCTTCAGGTTTCATCGCAGACGAAACCAGGATAAAGAAAACGAAGTTTAAGCCCTGATTAATACTTATTATTATTTTTTTAGTTTCAAGTGTTTTGTTACTTAACTTCTAAAGGCAGACTAACTACAATGGGTACCTTGACTTACGAGTGCCCCAAATTACGAGTTTTTCGAGTTACGAGTTGCCACTAGGTCGATGTTTTGCTTTGTGTTAAGAGCTAAAATTTGAGGTACGAGCAAGCTTCAGATACGCTTATGTTAATAAGTTCACTAAAAACATTTCAGTTTCGAAATTTATTACGCTAAAGAAAAATATTTATAAAACAATAAACATTAAGACATATTACAGCAGATAATTCTATTTTTATTTTTTTTAAAATTGCAAACAGTTCTTTTTTTTTTATCTGAAAAACAGAACAAAAAATTAGGCTATTTTTGAGGGGCTGGAACGAATTAATGGCATTTAGTTTATTTCAATGGGGAAATTTTATTTGATATACGAGGAAATTGAGTTACGAACGGAACGAATTAAACTCGTAAGTAAAGATAGCATTGTATTTTAAAACAAATGCATAATCATATATTCATAGTACTTATATTTTTAAAAATTTAAAAATTAGAAAGATTGTGTTGCGCCTAGAAAATCATAATTCGAAATTTCTGTTTTGAATATCGACCCCTGGCACTGGTAAAAATACCTAACTATTTTAACCATACAGAACGTTCTTTTAGTATGTATTAACCCCCTCCCTGCTAACTCCACGGGCAGGATGCCAGGTACAGTAAGCAGCCTGTTTTTTTGTTCATCAAAATGATTTGTTTCGGCATTAAGAATGAACTGAAAAGGGTTGATATACCGTAAAACAAAACAACTAACAACCGACGGACAGGATGTGACACAAGGTCAATTTCTTTAAGCGGAGTACTGGTGGTTTGAATTCAAGTTGCCTTACCGAGGCTAAAGAGCCATTCTGACCTACTATTTAATCATACCTGTCAGGGGCGGTTCGATTCATGCCTTTAGCGTGAGCATTAGCGTGAAGTGAAATGCAAACAGCCTAGTCCAGTATTTGAACTTGGGTCGCTGATTCCATTTCCTACGACGATAATTGTTACGCTAAGTGCGCCTCCAGGCTCTTTTAGTATAGTAAAAACAAGGAAGGGAATGGAAGGTTATGTTACGCCAATATTACAAGCGAAGATTAACCACTTGTCAATGCTCAAAAACCTGTCTTTTATTTATCTATACATATATAAAGGGCAGTTGTGTGTATGTATGTATGTATGTATGTATGTATGTCCGGGGAAAACTACAAAATTGGAACAATTACAAAGAAATATATATATATATATACACATTCCCTATCACCAAAGCTTGCTAGCCTAATAGTATGAAAATGTGGTTCCTAGGCGGACGCTCTACTGACTGAGCTAAACCGGCCCTATAAGTTAAACCGGTCCTATTCCTTTCAGTATAAAAAGGCCCAAAAGAGGGATGGGAGGCTGTGTTAAGCTCACCTTTTAAATGAGGATAACCTGTCTTCCTAGAAAATCACTGTTTAAAATCTTAGTTTTGTTTTTTTCCCTATGTTTGAACACCTATCTCCGGAACGTTGGAAAAAATGTTTGGTGCAAAAATAATGAAGATTTGATTTATATCTGGGAAGATATTTAAAAATTAGGATTTGAATAGTAAAAGAAGGAAAAGTCATTGGTTGCATTTGTGATTAAAACCTAAATCAATTATGTAAGACCAAAACAATCTATGGAGCTGCGAGACTAACTTTTTATTATCCCCCCTCTACCCAGGCAACGCGGGTAACTGCTTCTAGTTTATTTTAAAGCGGAGCATGGACACCGCTATCTGGCAGTGGCGGGAAACGTGTCAGTAATGTATTTATGAGGCATCCTCTTAGTATCAGTAAGTAAGTCATCGGGGTGGCCTAAAATCGGTATCAGCCAGACAGCGAGGGAGTCTATCCCCTTTTCACTAGCGCTAGACCAAGGAGATTATTTCAACGTCTGAGGTGGAGCGCCACACCTACCATCAGCTCTTCACTTTACCGCACATACCCCTGTGCTACTCATCCACTGAGTTGGCGAGGGACGGTATCGAACCAGGAACATTGTGGTTCCTAGGCAGACGCTCTACCGACTGAGCTAAACCGGCCCTATAAGCTAAAGCGGCCATAAATCACCCATATAAAAAGGCCCAAAAGAGGGATGGGAGGTTGTGTTACGCTAACCTTTTAAATGGGAGTGATCTGTCTTCCTAGAAAATCACTGTTTAAAATCTTAGTTTTATTTTGACGTATGTTTAGACACCTATCTCCGGCACCGTTGGACCCCCCCAAAAAAAAAAAAAAAAAAAAACTCGCAATTATCTAAGCCTTGAAGCAACCCCATTACAGAACGTTCTTCCTATTTCTTTATAAGGAATTCTTTCAAAGTATTTTGTTTGATAGAAATGAATTATGCTTCTTAAATTAAAATTTTTCTTCTCTAATAATAAATGAGAATGTCTGTATCACATCTTTTCAACTTTACTCCTAGCCCAAATATCATACGATTTTGGAATCAGGCCAACTCCGTGAGCAAATTAAAAACCGTCAGGACCGAACCCGAACCCGCTATCCTGAAA
>CM042141.1:84541225-84546225 GCA_023376005.1 Doryteuthis pealeii | reverse complement strand
TTGTGATAGACCTACTAAGCAATTGGTGTGCCCACTGGAGGGCGTCTTTTTTAGCAAGCTAGTCAAGCATTAAAGCGTGTGAATTTATTCCTCACTAAGTGCCCATATCTCACCGATTTGTGAAATTACTTCAGATTAAGCTAAGCTTCGTATTAAACTACCGTAGAGTGTTGAAAGTAACCTAATCTCACAGACACACTTCATGAGTTCAATCCTCCTCTCCAGGTGCTGAACTGTTGTAGCCTTACGATAGACCAAATAGTTGGTGTCGGCGTTACTCGCTTACCGTAAGATGATGCTAAGCAAGTTATTCTTGCAAGCAGTAACTTACAGTTAGAAGTCCAACAAACACTGGATATTCTTCAACTTCTGTAACTGCAAATAGATTCAGTTAAGTCGAGTAAATATTTGTATTGGTCGCTTACCGTAGAGTGATGGCTACAGTTGGTTGGTTGGATTTTACAAGCATACCAACCCTTGTTTTTATTTTATACCGAAGACGTTTTTGTTTTATTCATTCTTGTTGGGAATTCAAATTTATTTGTTTAAACTCGTTTTTTTTAAAACACATTTTTCAAACTCATTTTCTGATCTATTTAACCCATAGATGGGACTTTAACAAGTACTACCAACGAGAGTGGACCTGGGAGTAATGGCAATGAAGGGGTACTCTACACTCCCCAAAGCTCCAGAATTAGAACCTCAAAACTAGATGCAGTTTAATGTGATACCCAGAACCCCAGCCACCGTATTCTAACACATTGTTGTGGGGTTTTTAAGGGTCAAAGATAAGACAAACGACTGGTAAAAATGGATACAAATGTATTGAACAAAAAGTAGAAATTACAGCAAAGAAAGTGGAGATTGCGTCCGACCATACAGTTACGAACTGACTCGCATTTGGTTCGTGTCAAGCCACAATTGTTCCTGCTACTTATAGTAGTCGTCGGCGCATTCCATTTATGTACATAGGTTATATCACCTATAACACACATATATGATAAATACGCAAGAGCAATACAGCCGGGACAATCATATTGACACAACCAGTCGATTGATCGAAGGGGGCCAATTTGACCCCCCATCAAGCCTAAGTATATGACTACTGACTGAATTTTACAAATCTACTAACGCTAATTGATTGCTAATATATTTTATATTATGGTTGGTTTCTTTGTGTAATGGCATATAAATCTTCGTGGGTTATTTATTGCCAAAGCCATCCTTGTAGAAGAACAGTAGTGGGACTATTTAACCCATAGCTTGGGAATGAGGAGGTCCATACCTTTCCCGAAGGTATTAACGTAATTGCGCGACTGGAGTTTGAACTCGTTTACTATGATGTCGCAGCTCAGCATGCTACCCACTACGCCACGGGGACCCCATGCTGATATATTTGAGATGGGATTGAAAATAAAGTGAAGAAATCAGAGAAAGAGAAGTGGGCGCCATGTTATTCCTATACATTTGTGGGTGTGGGGGTCATGCTATTATTTGATGTTCGTGAATTCATATATAAATTTGTAAGAGCCAATTGTCATGAGGACAAAGACTGACTTCTACAATTAAATGTGTCTTACGATACGTTTTTGTTGTTTTGTTTTACGGCATATCAATTCTTTTCGGGTTATTTAATGCCAAATCAAGTCATTTTGATATCAGGTCACTTAAATTACCAGCTGTTGATTAAATTAAATATTGAAATGGCTGATCACAGCCTAACTTCGGTGATCTAGCGGAAACAGGTACTTTCAAAATGATTTGAACGAAAGTTATATGCTTTTAATATCAGAGATGCTGATAGGTACGCGTCCTGCGTCCTTGACGCACAAAAATCTAAAAGGACGCAGTAAAATCGTCTATGCGTCCCAGTGTTTTTCTTTTTTCTTTTTTTCTTCCCTGACCATTTCAAGCTAACTGTAAATACATTTCAATAGTTTCTTAGAACGAATTACACAGGATAGGTTAAAAGGTAGGATTTAGACAGCTTTAGTTGGGACCCATACATTTTCCCGGGGACTCATTCAAAGCAAATATGTGCGTCCAAGGACGCATTAAATAAAAAAGCTATCAGCATCACTGAATATTATTATTGTCTTTTGCAGGATTAAGTTTAAATATATGTTAGGGTCCCATCTATATACTTTTTCAGAACTAATCTTAATTTCCCAAGGCTTTGTCAGTGAGGCTTAGAATAAGCTGACTGTGTCCCCTGCAGGGATGTAAGAGATCCCCAAAAAGGAGTGTCCTAGGTATGACACTAGATTGCATCTGATGGTGAAGCTTCAATTCTTGAGATCTGGGAAGTGGGGAGTCACTCCTTCGTTACTACTAATCCAATGGTTATTAAAATTAGATATAAATACTTGAAATCATATACAGGTGAGAAATCTTTTGTATTAGATAGGAACACTTGATTCTATATAACTGCGCAAAGAAATGATTATTATTATGTAACATCTCCCTTGAATGCCCTACTAGTATAGCCTTGTGTCAGACTTTGTTGAGTTAAGCTAGGGATCACCAAACTTTTTTTACGGTGGGCCGGATGATTGAAAAAGTAACGAGTGCGGGCCGGATAATTGAAAAATAACGAGCGTAGGCCACATTATTATTGTATTGTTCAATACTTGCTAGCCAGAACGAAAGCTCTGAGAAAAAGATGAAAAAACAAAATTTATCTTTCCATTTTATATTCATGGATGAGTGGCGTAAGATGCACAAAAACAAATTTAACCAACATATTTATTTTCAAAATGTTATCAAAGAACGCAACATTAACAGAAAGATTTAGTGAGATTTGTGAAACTGAAGTGCCGTTTCCCTAGGCAACCATCTCTCTCTTTCGGCAGTCCAGGATTACCCACAAATTAGCAGTCTCTAGACTGAAAAGGTGTTTGAATTTTTTTTTAAAGGTAGCCCACTATCTTTTACTATATATATTTACCAACACCTTCGCACGTAGGATGTGACACATGGTCAATTTCTTAGAATTTTTAAGCGGATTTTAACAGGTTTGAATTCAGACTTTTCCTTCTAGACTGGTTACCTAGCCAAGGTTAAAGTGCCCAGTCAATTCTACTATTTGCTTATAGAATGGATATATATATATATATATATATATATATATATATAGAGAGAGAGAGAGAGAGAGTTAAATCTGGTTAAAACCGAGATCATTTGAACGAGAATTGGTCAAATTATTAGATTACGAAATGATATCAATGTTTCTGAAACACCCTGTATATATTATGGGGGTAAGGGAAGAGAAGTAAGGCGAATAGATGGAATTGGGATAACTGTGGAAGATAACAGAAGAAGAAGAAGAAGAAGAAGAAGAAGAAGAAGAAGAAGAACCAAGAGGGGATGAAAAAAACCCAAATCATATAGACATAAAACAAATTAATAATAAATATAATAATAATAATAATAATAATAATAATACTGGAGGATCTGGAAATCAGAGGAAGAAATTGGACCATCCAGACTACTGCACTGTTGCAATCGGCTAGAATACTCAGAAGAGTCTTGGAGACTTGAGGAGACTTGTTGTCACTCAGACTTCAGTGAAATACCATCAGCTAACGTTAATGTGAAAATCTCAAACGAAGTGAAAATAATAATAATAATAATAATAATAATAATAATAATAGGAGACCTGAGGAGACTTGTTGTCTCTCAGACTCCAGTGAAAGACCATCAGCTAACGCTGGTGCGAAAAGCTCACAAGGAGTGATAATAATAATAATAATAATAATAATAATAATAAAAAGATGGGTTGAAAAAATCATATATATATGTGGAACGAGTTCAATCCTTATTAGATACCTCACGCTTCTGGCCTTGTACCAGACTAAGCTAAGCTCAGTTATACATCTTTGTAAAAAAAAAAGTTAGATATCATAATATATCAATACTTGTTGGTTAATCTTACAAAAATCGTACAAAACTTTTTGAGTCCGTCATGTGTTTCCCAAAATATCACGGTATGTGTGACGAGTTGAGAATGAATGTTGAGGTGCCTATTTTTAGGGGCACTCACAAAGCTGCCCCTAAAGAATAATGGGGGAAGAGATGTGAAATAGTGATTATGAGGGGGATGTAAACAAGAACCTGCAGTGAGACAAAAAATGCAAGAAGTTTTGATTGTTGACGGATAATGGAGGAAAGTGGATGAAGGGAGAAGAGAAAGCGAATAAAGAGAACAGGAATAATTGTTATGATTGAAAGAATGGGGGGATGGGTGGGGGAGAAGCAAAGGTGCGTGGAAGGAGCTAAGAAGGGGATGAAAAATTGAAGAATAAAAATAAGAAGGTGAAGAAGACAAGAAGTGGGATGGATGATGAGAAATAAGGTGGTATAATAATAATAATAATAATAATAATAATAATAATAATAATACTGAAAAGATAAAGAAAAAGGAGAACAAGACTGAACAGGATGAAGAAAAAAAATAGAAAGAGAAGAAAATAAAAAGAAGGTCAAAAGTGGGAAGGGGAAAAGAAGTGAGTAAGAGAAGAAGAAGAAGAAGAACAAGAGAAAATAAAGAAACAAGAAGAAGAACAAGAATAAGAACAAGAAGAACAAGAAAAGACTGAAAAGAAAAAAGAAAAAGAAGAAGAAGAAGAAGAGAAAGAAGAAAAGAAGAAAAGAAGAGAAGAAAAGACTGAAAAAGAAAAGAAAAAGGAGAACAAGACTGAAGAGGAAAAGAAGAAGAAGAAGAAGAAGAAGAAGAAGAAGAAGAAGAAGAAGAAGAAGAAGAATAGAAAGAGAAGAAAAATAAAAAAGAAAGTCAAAAGTGGGAAGGAAAAGAAGAGAAGAAGAAGAAGAACAAGAAAAGAAGAACAAGAACTAAAAAACAAAACTTAGAAATAGAAGAAAAGGAAAAAAAATAGAAAGGAGGTAAAACAAGGCAAGGAGAAAAGAAGAAAAGAAGAAAAGAAAAGAAGAAAAGAGAAGAGTGTGTAGAAGTTACAAAACAAAGAAGGAACAAAGGATGC
>CM042141.1:84456225-84538725 GCA_023376005.1 Doryteuthis pealeii | reverse complement strand
ATGTCAGTCATGAGCCGGAATTGTAGGCTCTCAACATCTGTAGACACGCCAAATCACAAGAGGAGTGTTTGTTGCAAAAGTTTATTTACGTATCTATTGTATTTCTGTGTGTGTGTATTTATAAGTGAAGGTAGATAGATAAAAGGTGTGATGAAAAAGACTGAAGTTTAAAGTCTTTTTTTAATTCAAAAAATTAACTGATGACGTATGCACAGCAGATCAACGCATATGATAAAAAGTGATAGTGTCTTGATATCTAGACGATGTCTAGACAAGCCAATGCCAATTTTAAAAGAAAATATAAAACCAGTCATAATGATTTTCGGTAAGCAATCTTGGTGAAGCATAGGATTCTGCAATATTTAGTTCCGTGTGACTTTTTCTTGTTTTCTAAACTGAACATTCAATGTTAATTTATATCTATTTATTCTCAATTATCTAATATGTTCAACTGGATTTGTTCAGATAGCTTCAATAGTCGGCCCTCCTAATTACTAATATTAAAATACTCAGCAGCTGTATTCTATCTTTTTTTAAAAGTTCATACAAAATTGTTAAATTATTATAACTATAAGAATAAACATATTGAAAATGTAGAAATATACAAGGTGTGTCAAAAAAGTATTGAAATTGTTGGTACTTTTTGACACACCTTGTATTCTGAAAAAAAAAGTTCCATTCATTAATTTTTTTCAGAATACAAGGTGTGTCAAAAAAGTACCAAGTTTAAAGCTGTATTTACCAAGATAGAAATGAAGAATGAATGGAACGTTATTTTTTTTTCAGAATACAAGTTGTGTCAAAAAGTACAAAAAATCTCGATACTTTTTTGACACACCTTGTATATTTCAAGGAGGAAAATAATCTATATAGAGAGTGAAAATTTAAATACTAAATGATTTTTGAGAAGTATGTGAAATTTATTTTATCAGATCGAGAAAAATAATGTTGTCACACATAAGAAAATAAGTAAAATTTAAAACAAAACAAAAAAACAAAAAAAAAAAAAAGCTAGTGAGACACTCAAACGAAACAATCAGTTTTACATGTTACAAATGTGCACTTTTAATTTTGGTTGTAAATAGAAATTAATCTTAGACACTATTAAATACATTAAGCGAAATTGATTCTGGAATATATTTGTGCAAAACTTTTATAAGAATTTTATATAATAATAAAAAAGATAAATTACAATAATCTCTGCCCAGAGAGAAAATAATTGGATTCATATGGCTTTTTCAATGTAGAACTTTTCTTTTCAAAAATGGTTCTAAACAATTTTAAAACTGCTAAGGGTAATTATGTCCATTAAACATCTTGAGTAGATCTTATGTTGCATGGATTTTATAAGGTGGAGATGCTAACAACAATGATGGTAAGCATTTGAATTTAGGTCAAGGAGTGTCTATCAAGGATCCTTTATAAATGTACGTCCTGTTATACTTTTAGTACTTTCATTACTTTATTCGTATATGATGTCTCGTTTTTTGGTATATATTCAAATTTCTGTTTTCAATTCAAGGTTGATATCGATACTGAAAGGCCAATAGGACAGTTCAAAATGTCATTTGAATGTCAAGCCATATGACGAAACTGAAATTACTTTATATGGAAACCTTGGCCAGTGGTTAATATTTCAATACCATACTTTGAGAGACATTTTGTAAAATTTGTAACCACATTAGCCATTTTTTATTTTTGGAAAATTATAACTTAAGAATAAAAAAAATCATTCAAATATTTCCAAATTCTTCACGACAACTATTTTGAATAATTCAATAACAAAAAATAAATAGATATGAAATATTTGATGACGTGAATGTCATTATTAATGACAGTGATGAGGTGCTACTAAAAAGCGTCACTTAAATTTGGTATAAAACCACAAGTATAGGGTTTAGTAAGGATCAAACACACTAATCAGCTAATTGCTATATACTGGTTCAAGCGGGAACCGGTGTTACCTGCATGACTTACCATAAGTTAAACCCTTTACGTTATGGCCGTAGGACAACTAATCGACAATCGAGACAAAAGTGCTGGTCTGGATAAAACTCTAATGCAATCACGGATGACGCATTATTTTTCAAGGCCAAACTAATTTCATCATACAACCTGAAATACAACGGTACAGCACATTAAAATAGAAGTTTCAGAGGTGCCTTGACCACTGTAAAACTCGCTGGAATAAGTGCATTGAATCCCAAAGGGACTATGTTGAAGAAAATTAATGTTTCATTCATTGTTCATTCATGTGTTAGTAAATATAGACTCAGTATCGTTACTTTTTGAATACACCCCGTAAATGTACGTCTCTCTCTCTCTCTGTGTGTCTGTCTGTGTGTGTCTGTGTGTGTGTGTGTGTGTATAAGATAGCCCCTCTTCCTCCTCCTCATCTTGGTATAATACTTATCAAAATTAGTCTCGTTAATCGTTGTTACTGAGGAGAAAGTTCGATCGCTACTGGGTAGCTTATGCTTGTGGTTTTGTTCTGAATCTTAATGAAGATTAATAACTATATATATATATATATATATATATATATATATATATATATATATAGTAATTAAAAAGAAGCCAGTTAAAAAAACCCAAAAAACAGATTGATAGATTTTGGTTGCGGTCTAATGTCATCAGAATGTTCGGAACTGAAGGTTTAATTTTTAAAATTCTAAAATTTAAATTTTAAATCAAGACATGTACATACCTGAGCTATTTATATAATAAAGTGATTATATCTAGACAACTGTCTAGACAAGTCAGTGCCAACCACCGGATTTCATTACATCGGCTTTGCTCAGTCGGTAGAGCATCAGTCTACGAACCACAAGGTTCTGGGTTCGATACCGGCCCCGCCAACTAAGCGTATGAGTAGCACAGTGATCGGTACGGTAAAGTAAGGAGCTGGTAGATGTGGCGCTCCGCCTCAGATGCAGAAACAATCTCTTAGGGCTAGTTCTAGTGAAAAAGGGATAGACTCCCTCGCTGAATGGCTGATACCGACTTAAGGCCACTCCGACGATTTTACTTACTATATATATATATATATATATATATATATATATATATATATAAGTTGCTTTTTCAGTAGTATCAGCGCTTAGATTGATATCTTTGAAGTTCAGCTTAGCTCAGCAGAGGTTTAAATGGGATGTGATTGAAAAACTATCAATCTTCTAGATAATGAATGCCTGCCTTGAAAATCACCATTTTAGATTTTTGGATTTTAAGTCGGTTTGAACATCGACCACTGGCACCGGTGGGTAATACACAATCTTAGTTATGTTTATATGCACAAGTAGAGGATAAACACCTACGTCTCTCTGGCGTATATGTTCGTATATGTGCGTATGAGTGTGTGTGTGTGTGTGTGTGTGAGTGTATGTGTGTATGTGTGTGTATGTGTGTGTGTGTGTAGTTCGGTAATAGATATTCCAGCAGATGGACACGGATGTTAAATAGTAGCTAAGCCAAATTTCTTGGGATGCTAAATTTTGCAACTGATACATTGGCATCCTCTTTGTTTAAGCAGCTTTTTTCCCTTCAAAGTGAAATCGACACCGAACTATTAAAGAAAAAAAAGGTACCCTACAAAAACGCACATCGGTAGTGCATCAACATGTAACTGTATTCTCAGGTGGGAACCAACCCCAGACTCAACTGACGAGTACCCAGGGTATCCGTAAAGCCTACCTACTAAGTCTTTTTTAACTGATATCTCATTGACATATTTTTTTTACACCAGAGCAGAGAAAATCTTTTATTTTCGGCTTTCCCACCCCCCGGTTAGCTTCGTTTGGAATGTTTGCTAAATTTGAAGGTCCATGCACGGGGTGCTTTGCAGAGAGGTAATGGTTAACGTAATTGTTTTTATAGACTGTGATAATCTCTAAATCACTCTCTTTACCCTTGTAGAGAAACTAACATATATAACGAGGAGGTAATCAAGTTATATATAGAGAGGGGAAAATGACAGGCAGAATGTAAGTAAGAGACGGGTCAGTTTTTTTCTTAATTGCAAATTCCGACTAAACAAAAAATTAAAATGGATTTTTTTCAAACATAACTCAATCCTAGAACTAAGGAATATTTTGGGTGTATTTTGTGTCATTAAACTAAATAGGAAAAAAAGCCTTTAGCAACATATCATTGATTCATTCAGCTTTAGTATATAATAAGATAATATAAAACTGTAAGGATTGGAACATTAAATTCAAAACTGACAATTTTATAATTTTCAAATATTCTTTATTGCCCTTGTGTGCACAAAAACTCAGTATCTAATAGCCTTGTACCAGACAAAGTCAAACCTAGAAAATGTATTGTGCTTAGGAGAGGTGTTAGAAGATGAGTATAACTTAAATTTGGTTTGTCTTATTCTTTGAGTTGCGAACACCCAGCAACTTGTGCCGACCAACAGCCGACCAATCCAACGAGAAAGCTCCAACGAAGTTGCATTAATTCTAAGTTGACCAATCAGAGGTGATTGTTTCTGGGAAGCCCCAACAAAATGTTCAACACTAGAGTAAAAAAAACGAGGGACAGAGAGAGAGAGAGAGAGAGAGAGAGAGAGAGAGAGAGAGAGAGAGAGAAGAAAAAAAACCAGACGAAAGAATCCTCTTCAAAATGCTCCCAGGAAAACCAAAAAAAGTTCCTGAACCCAACCATCACGCAAAATAGCATTTGAATGAATTTCTGTCTACTCTCCCCAAATCAAAGTGATATTTGCTATATTATGTATTATTGCACAATTGTGTTTCAACAAATATTTGTTATTTTTATAGTATTTTTCTTGTTTTCTGAGTTGCCAACACCCGGCAACCCTTTCCAACCAACACCCAACCAACCCAAATAAGAAAGGTCCGACGAAGTTCTGTAGATCTTTGAAAACATAGCGAAACACACATGTGGTAGTCACAGAACTAAGACTAAGTACCTCATCAAATACCGTGACTAGTATATGGGTTGAAGTATCGTCTAGAGTCGTAGTTAATAGGAGGGAAAGGGGTGGTCGTTTCTCTACCAGGAGCACATTCTTCAAGGTTGTTGCCTTTTCAATAGTGTTTATTTAAAAATCTTTAGTTTGCTTGTAAGAGTCGAATATCAATATTTTTCTGATATCTTTTATATTATTTTGCTATTAGAATTTAATTTTTGGACTCGTTACTTTTACACCCCACTCTACCAAAAGAGGTGCTCTGAGTATAAAACTAAACTGAATCTGATGGTGAGGCTCCAGTTCAGGAGATTTGGGAAGTGTGGAAAACCTCCTCATTGCCATTACACTCAGATTCATTCTGACTTGGAGTGGTAGTACCTCTTAGGATCCAATCTATGTGTAAAATATATCTGTTTAAAAATAATTCTTATTTGATAAGACCGTAGGCAAAAAAACTTTTGAGAAACTTTGACCAGGAGTGGTAGTACCTGTTAAGAAATCCATCTATGGTTCAAATAAACCTGCTTACAAATTATTCTGTGTGTAAACAGACAAGTAAATGTGCAATTTAAAATGCAATGGAATATTATAAATATAGTTATAATTACAATAAAACGTTTACAAATAAATTTAGTTTCAACATTAACTAACCCATACGGAGTTGATATGCCATTAAACAAATAGACCAATCAATAAATAAGTGATTTGCGAGACCTGCTAATACTGACAAGCCTTACTAAACTAATACAGCATGGTGTAATAGTTAGAGCCGTAGGAAATGGACTCATCGACCCGAGTTCAACTCCTGGACAAATCTATTTGCATTCCGCATAGCGCCAATACCATTGGGAAAGATATGCATCCAACTACTCTCCTTTCAGACAGACTGGGTCTTTAACATTGCCTAGGTAACCAGTCTAGGAGAAGGAAAACTCTGAATACCTGTTAAACACCGTTAAACGCCACTTAAGAAATTGACCTTGCGGCACATCCTGCTCCTGCGGAGGAGTTAGTAAATACATACAAATAAACCAATAGAAATTTCAGCATTAAATAACCCATACGGAGTTGATATGCCATTAAACAAATACACCAATTAGTAAATAACTGATTTGCAAGACTTTGCTAATACTGACACCACGACTTGGTGTCGCTAAAATGTTTAACTTAAATTTGGTAATAGAGAACAAGTGTGGAGCGTTTAGTAAGGATCGAACTCACTTCTCAGTATTAATTGATCTGCTTGCTTGTTAGACTATTACAGCATTACCAGATACCCCCAAACACTCACAGGTGGTGATTTTTAGAATCTGAAATTTCTCATATGTTTTTTTTTTTTTTTTTTTTTTTTTAATGAGCGGCTTGCATCAAAGAAAACATGACCCAGAAAATTGCAGGTGGAGCTTGTTTTATTTCTCGTGACTTTAGCGTGTGTGTAAGGAGGCGCAGATGCGTACATCAGCTCTGTTTCATGAATATAGATGAATGTGGAAAGACGGTTATAGAACTTCACAAAAAAAGAAGCCGGATGTGTATTGGAGCAAGAACGCGCATGTCTCCTCAAACAGGAACTTCAACATTATAAATACGACAAACAATTAAGGAAGACAGGAACCGAAAAGGCATAGATAGATAGATAGATAGATAGATAGATAGATACTAACGCTGCTCTGAAATCAATGGTAATAATCGCCTTTTAATTCTATTGTACACTATAAAAAATAAACACAGTTCTTACAACTGTAAAAAAGAGCACTTTATTTTTTATTTCTCCAATACAAAATAGCTATATATATATATATATATATATATATATAGTATCCAATTGTCGTTTTAACTTTTCTGTCGCAGTGGCATCAGCAAATAATCCAAAAGTGCTCAATCTATTAAAAACACAGACCAGTAATAATACTAATAGTATTATTATTAGAGGAAAAATAAAGGGTCTACCATGGTTTTAATCAAATTGAAATGATTTCATCAGGACCCTACCCTATGTTAACTAAGTCGATATAATTCTTTGTTAAACACGCACACAAATATAAGTATATTAGTCTGCATGTATATAAATAGGCACACAGGCAGACACGCACAGACACACAGACACACACACACATATATATGTGTGTGTATGTATGTGCGTGTCTGTCTGTCTGTGTGTGTGCCTATTTATACACACGCAGACTAATATACTTATATTTGTGTGTGTGTTTATATGCATACATACAATCATGTATATATATATATATATGTGTGTGTGTGTGTGTGGGGGGTCAGATTGGTAATAGAACGTGTGTATAGGAATAGTTAATTGCTCGTTAGATCGATATATATGGACAGGCAGACTGAAACCACGAGTAGATAGACAGACAGACAGACAGACAGACAGACATAAAATAACAAGAAAGACAAGGAAATAAGACCCAATGAACTAAACATACGATAAATTTAATATAAAATATTTTTCCTATTTTTGTTGTCATTTTCCATTATTGTTGTGGCTTGATTGATTGATTGATTTTAACCGCATGTCAATGTTTGCCTCTCAAACCCTCTTTCATGGAGGGCAAAGAGAGGCAAAGATTATTCCAGTGACGAGGAAGTGAAATCTGTAGTGAAGAAGTGGCTCAAAGCACAGTCAACAGAATTTTACGGCCAGGGATACATGCTCTCATTCGAAGGTGCTATTGAGAGAAACGGTGACTATGTGGAGAAATAGGGATGTAATCCACAGACGACCAGCTTCATTTTGATTTACAATACATGTTCTGTGTTGGTAATTATACCTGTCCTAAACAAAATAGCATTACTTTTCGTACAATGAACACAATTTCCGATTTCTAAGCATAAAATAATCTTAGATGGATTGTAAGGGAATCCACATGGCGAAGTGAATAACATGCTGGACTGCAACAATCTAGTAAGCGAATTTGAACTCCAGTCGCGCCATTACGCTTACTGTCGGATTAATACCATTGGGAAAGGTATGAACCCCTTTATTTCACAGCTATTGGTTAAATAATATCATTACTGTTCTTCTATTAGGATGACTTTGGTACAAAATAATCCAGGAAGGTTGATATGTCATTAAACAAAGAAAGCAAACCAAGTACATTAATATATGTACACAGTTATATGATTACAAGTATTCCTAAAGAATACTAATAATTTTAAAACACATCTATTTGACCTATAGATGGGACCCTAATAGGTACTACCATTCTTGGTCAAAATGGAAATGACAACGAAGAGATGACTAAACAATCCATGTAGCCCCAAACCTGGATGGGAAAGATACAAATCCCCTTATTCCCCAGCTATGGTTTAAATAGTATCACTACTGTTCTTCTATGAGGATGGCTTTGGTATTAAATAACCCACAAAGAATGATACGTCGTTAAACAAACAAACAAAAGCAAAAAAACAAAACAAAAACAACAACAAAAAACAAGCAAATAACCCCCCTCCCCAGAAAAAAACAACAACAAAAACAAAACAAAACAAAAAACAACCACCTAGACGGGTCGACTTGCAGTTAAAATCATTTTTCTGAATTTTTGAGATGAGGTTTGATAATTTGTATTATTTGTATTATTTGACTATTGTCCTCATCTTTATTGTTATCTGTACAACGTTTCGGCCACATCGGTCTTTTTCTTTGATAAGGAATACCTGAAGAAGGCCGGAGGGCACATCGGCCGAAATGTTGTACAGATAACAATAAAGATGGGGACAATAGTCCGAATAATCCAAATAATAGAGTTAAAATCAATCCAAACTATTTTTGCTACGACCAATGAAATGAAAATAACCATCTAGGGTCCTGTTTAAGAACTGGTTGCTGTTGTTGTTGATTTGTTTCTCCCGAACACAAGACGATCATCCTATTACATTGCAGATTGTTTCCTCCCCGAAGTCACACAGAATAAGAATTTCTAGCACATTCAGTCTGAGATAATAAAAAAGAAAGAAAATGTAACGGCAATAAAAAAAATAGTTGTTGTTGTTGACTAGTTTTTTTTATTATTGTTGTTGTTGTTGTTGTTGTTGTTGTTGCTGTTGTTGCTTTTTAAAAATCTTTCTTTCTTTCTTTCTTTTTTTTTTTTTTTTTTACCGAGGAAATGGAAATGTCTAAAATTGCCTATGGCGTTTGTCTGAGATGCTATTCAAAATCGGCGCCCCTAAAATTGGGCAAAAGACAAAGGAAAGTTTTCTCGAAGAAAGGAATTCTATCAATGTAAGTTGATAGGAGAGGGGGGTGGGTGACTGGTAGGAAATGCACTAGAACACAACTGAAAGGGATAAGAGAAAGAAATAACCGACATGAAACAATTGGCAAACAAATTCAAATTCCATTTTTAGTGAGTTCGCTTTTCACCGGGTGCCCCATTTCTTTCTTTCTTTCTTTTTTTTTTTGGGGGGGGGCTCTAAGACTCGGTTGATGAGTTAATAACCTTAGCTTAATTTGGTACAATGTCAGGCTAAGGTAATATTAATTTATACTTTAATTCGGTTTGTTTGGGTTATTATATGCCGAAGATACATTAAAAAACAACAAATCATTTTTTCTATTCAACCCATAGATGGGACCCTTAAGGTACTACCACCCGGATCTGAGTCTACCTGGGAGTAATAACGATGAAGGGGTACTCGTCATTCCACAGAGCTTCAGAACTGGACCTTCACGATTAAATGCAGTTTAACATCATACCCAGGACAATTAATTAAGAGTAATTTACTGAGCTGAGCTTAGTTTAGCACAGGGTCATAAGTATAGGTCACCCAGTTCGAATCGAACTCACTTGTAATGATCTGCTAGCCTAGTCTGTTAACCATTGACTGTTGGGCGGAGTCCCCGTGACGTAGTAGCCAACGCGCTGAATTGCGACATTGTAGTAAGTGAGTTCGAACTCCAGTCGCGCTATTGCATTCACTTTCGGTCTAATGTCCTTGGAAAGGTATGTACCCCTTTCTCCCCACAGTAAAACAATTACTGAGTTCGATTCTCACCCCAAAACTTTTGTTCTTATGTCATATCTAAGCTAATCTTTGTAAATAATTGTGAAGATATATTAGACTTACGGTCAAATGTTGAAACTACCGTGCAGAGAAAAGGTCTCTTTATGATTTAAATGAAGACACGTGCACAGTTGAACAACATATATAATAAAGTGATGTCTAGACAAAGTATACATATTTACCAACCCCTCTACCACGAGTAGGATGTGACACAAGGTCAATTTCTTAAACTCTATTTGAAATGTTTGAATTCAGGCTTTTTCCTTCTCCTAGACTGCTTGTCTAACTGCTGTAACTCGTGAATTAAGTTAACAGAGAAATAATATGAATAAACACAACGACTATTAAGGATAGGGGAAATGGTTTACTAAGCAAAGATACAAGGTGAACAGTGTAATTAGCAATTGCTTGGTTGAATCAATAAATCCCGTAAGATCTCGTTGTTTCTCCCTTCTGAGGTATCATCAGGCATTATTTATAATAAAAGCAGATAATTCCACTTTCATTATTTAGGTACTATATGACACTAACCAAGGTTAAAGAGCCCAGTCTGTCCTAATATTTACCCATAACTGGAGGGATAATAGTTGGATTCATAGCTTATTCAGTACTTGGATGGGTGACCATTCAGGAACAGCTGGTAATATAAGCCACTCGAAGCCTGTGTTCTCAATTAAATCTATGAACCCTTTTGATTCCCTTTGACTCTTGTGGACCCCTCATAGCTATTCGACGTTTAAAAGTCCTATCAATTTTTATGATTAAATATTTTTTGTTTGCATGGACCCCAACATGTTATATGATTTCCGGGGGTGGGGCTTATAACCCCAGTTGAGAACCATTGTTCTAGACTAAGCAAACGGTAGAGCATCCGACTTGGAACCACAAGGTTCCGGGTTCGATACCGACCCTCGCCAACTCAGCGTATGAGTAGCACAGGGATCCTTGCGGTAAAGTGAGGAGCTAATGGTAGATGCCGAAACAATCTCCTTGGTCTGACGCTAGTGAAAAGGAGATAGACACGTCTGGCTGATACCGACTTTAGGCCACCCCGACGACCCTTTTTTACAATTATAAAATAAGAGAGCATTTTAAAATCAGCCCGAAAACTGAAAACGTTCATGGTCTGTTCTGTTAAAGATCCCCTCTCCACGCTTTTCCGTTTACCCTGGTTCACGTATTCTTTCGGCGGGTTCTTTGTTGTATCTTCCTGTTACCCTAGTCAGTCCTAAATTTAGCTCAATGCTAACAAAATGGCATTTCGTCATGAACAGGGGCGAGGCAAAGAGAACAATTCCTTAACAAGAGGATTCCGGAAATCAGCGTAGGTCACTTACCAAAAATGCCTTCCTGAAGGCCATAAACGGCTTCCTGGTTTCGAATGCCTTTGTTGTACACGTGTGCACACAGACACATATTTGAACAAATGTCAGACGCCCGTAGTCAGAGTTAACCATTTACCATCTATCTTTCAACAATAAGATATTGATCTACGCCAGGTGATACGCTTTAGTTATTTAGTAATCTTAGGATAGTTTGGCACAAGATCACGAGGAGCACCACGCGCGTATTGACCTTGACTGTAATCATATACAAGAACAGATAACTATTACGCCAAGATGAAGTATTTACAAAGATTTACTTAGTCTGGTACAAGGACATACTTGTGGAGCGCTTAGACCTCAATACTCAGTAGCAAAGATTAATCCTTTTTTTTAAAATGTTAATGCACAACATACTAATTGAATGCCGAAACTTGAGAGACCCCCCCCCCCAAAAAAAAAAACAAAAAAAAAAAAAAAAAACAAAAAAAAAAAGCCGTTGGGGCTATGATTGGCATGACGATGACCCCAACTCCACCTTAGAAAAACGCGCGATTCGGCGTGAGATAGTTTTAGAGCAGATGCGAGCCGGCATCCCACGAGAAAGGATGTCTCTTAGGGTTCACAACTCGCTGCGTGGTCGAATCCTGGGTTGTGTTGTTAAATAAAAGCTTTATCAGAAAACAACCAAGTCTTGTTAATTGATTATCAAAAACAAGAAATGATCAGTCCAACACGAAAAAGAAGAAGAAGAAGAACCAACCCTTAAGAGAAAGCCACGAAGAGAAGTCAGCCTGAAGAAGATTGCGACCGAAATAGACGAAGTAAGCAGAGGTGTAACAAATAAGACCATTATCTCATCCCCTACTACTCTATCTACTCTGTCTGTCTGTCTGTCTGTCTGTCTCTTTCTCTCTCACCAATTATATACATCCGAGTAAAGGTTTTGTTTAGTTTGGTTTGTTTTGTTTTACGGCATATCAACATCCATGGGTCATTTAATGTCGACAAAGTTGTGAAATAAATTCATTCTTAATGCATAATACCATTTTTTTTATCAACTCGTGTTTTTCTATTTAACCCATAGATAGGACCCTAACAGGTACTACCACTTCGGGTCAGAGTGGACCAGGGAGCAATGGTAATGAAGGGGTGCTCCACATTCTCCAAACCTCCAAAACTGGAACCTCACCATCAGATAGAATTTAACGTCATTCCCAGGACATGTAGACCCTCAGTCACCGCCTTCTAGCACCCATGTGATAAAAAGGGTTGGGGCTTGCCATAATGGTTGGAAAAATCATATAGGTGCTAGGGCTTGACGTGACCAGCCGAGTGATCGGAGGGGCCTCTCCGACCGCCCGTCTAGCCAAAGATAGCGTCAACGTGAAGTATTGCAGTCATGAACTGCTCATCCACCTGGGCTCTATCCTTAAGCATCACGAGTCGCCACCCATAGCCAACAGGTGGCCCCCATTGGGGGAGTCTTACCCCTCTGCAGTTATATACCCCTCTACTCAGCCGAGTAAAGGGGTGTATAACAAACGTAACAATGTGACTGGAGTTCGAACTCGCTTACTACGATTTCACACTTTTGTCACTACGCTACGGGAACCCCCTCTCATTAGTCTACTTAAAACCATATGACTGCGTGCAAAGTATTCGTATTAAGAAATAATTACTTGAAGCTTTAATTGTTTATAAATGATTCTTATCATTAGTAACTTAAAACCATAGAATTTCTTGCGAAAAAGAAAGAAAAGAAAAGAAAAAAAGGCATTAAACAACTAAACAAAAATAGACATGCCATAAAACCAACCAACCAACCAACCAAAACGATTTTTTATGTTACCAGTCAGCGACGCAACGGACCATGGTAATAGTGGAGTATAAATGACAGAATAAGGGAATGGACGAAAGAATGAGAGAATGAAAGAATGATGGATTGGGAAGAAAAAGGAAAGATAGAACAAGATGAAGAAAGAGCTATAGAATAAGAGAAAAGAGGAATAGAATGAGAGAACGAAGGAACGACGAATAGAGAGGAAGAAGAGAAGAAAGAAGAACATAATAAGAGAATTAAAGGATGATAAAATGAGAGAAAGAAAAAAGATAGAACAAGAGAAAGAAGGAGCAATATAATGGGCTGAAGCAAAGATAAAATGAAGGAAAGAACGAAAAAAATGGATAAAAAATGAATGCGAGAAAGAGACAACTATAGAATAAGAGATGAAAAAAACCAACAAAAAAAACCCAACAAAAAACAAAAACGAATGAATAAGTGAAAGAAGGAACGGAGGAATAAAAGAAAGAAGGGACGAAAGAATAAGTGAAAGAAGGAACGAACGAATAAGAGAAAGAAGGAACGGAAGAATAAGAGAAAGAAGGAACGGATGAATAAGAGAAAGAAGGAAATAATGAATAAGAGAAAGAAGAACCGAAGGAATAAGAGACAGAAGGAAATAATGAATAAGAGAAAGAAGGAATACCAGAAAGAAGGAACGAGGGAACACGAGAAAGAAGGAACGAAAGAATAAGAGAAAAAGGAACGGACGAATAAGAGAAAGAAGGAACGAAAGAATAGAGAAAGAAGGAACGAACGAATGAGAGAAAGAAGTAACGAAAGAATAGAGAAAGAATGAAAAAAAAGAATAAGAGAAAGATGAACGGGTGAATAAGAGAAAAAATGAACGAAAGAATTAGAGAAAGAAGGAATGGGTGAATAAGAGAAAGAAGAAACGAAGGAATACCAGAAAGAAGGAACGAAAGAATAAGAGAAAGAAGGAACGAAAGAATACGAGAAAGAAGGAATGGGGGAATAAAAGAAAGAATGAACGAAAGAATAAGAGAGAGCGAAGGAACAGAGGAATAAAAGAAAGAAGGAACGAAATTATAAGATAACGAAAAATAATAAAATAAAAGATGGAAGGTGAAAATGAAAGCAAAAGTTCTGCCGTGCCTTTATCATCATTAACATAGTTTATTTTCCTTATCTAATCTTCTGGTACTCATTAAAATGAAAAACATATTTTGGAAACACTGAAGCAAAGGTACAAGACCATGAAAATTCTTCCAGAAAATAAATAAATAAACAAATAAACCCCGCCTACTTCTACTGCAAAGGACATCCTGTCAACAAGCAGGAATGAAAATTTGAATTTTATGCACCAAAAATTTCAAATTAACTACCTACCCACCTAATAAATATATATATATATATATATATATATATATATAGATAGATAGATAGATAGATAGATTCTAGGTAAAATTTATACTCATTAACTCATTATCTTTGCACTCAGCAACTTTAAAATGGTAATTTAAAATGGCATCTGCGGCATGTACTTCCACCGGACAATGAAGTTCGTTTATCATTGCGCAGTACTAATGACTTCCATTTTTGTTTACACCTCTTCTCTCTCTTTCTGTATGTACGCGCTGTGTGTGTGCGCGCTCATATGAGTGCCTTTCTTTGACAAAACTGAAGATGAATTAAAAGAAAACAAAATCTTTTTAGTTTATTAAAGATCAAAGAGAAAAAAAATTTGTTGCACGGACTTTTGTTAAAATTCTGAATTAGAAATTCTCTTTACAATCTTTCACAGGTTAATACATATTTATCGATCCATTTCAGTTTGCATCTATCTATCTATCTATCTATCTATCTATCTATCTATGGTTGTTCATGTCATATCTATCTATCTATCTATCTATCTATCTATCTATCTATCTATCTTGGTTTGTTCATTCTATATCTATCTATCTATCTATCTATCTATCTATCTATCTATCTATCTATCTATATTGTTTGTTCATATCTATCTATCTATCTATCTATTCATATCTATCTATCTTGGTTTGTTCATGCCTATATCTATCTATCTATCTATCTATCTATCTTGGTTTGTTCATATCTTATATACTATCTATCTATCTATCTATCTATCTATGGTTTGTTTTCATATCTATCTATCTATCATATATCTATATCTATCTATCTATCTATATTGGTTTGTTCATATCTATCTATCTATCATGTCTATATCTATCTATCTATCTATCTATCTATCTATCTTGGTTTGTTCATGTCTATATCTATCTATCTATCTATCTATCTATCTATCTATCTAATTCAAGCATTATATGGTTCAAGTAATTAATAATAATGATAATAATAACTCAAGAGATATCACATCAGAAAACATGGACATGGCTAAGAAAGGAAACCTTAAGAGAGAAACTGAATCGCTTATAATCGCACCAAAAAGACAATGCCACAAGAACAAACTATATAAAGGAAAAAATAGATAAAACGCATCAGAATAGGAAGTGCAGAATGTGTGAGATAGAGACGAAACGGTCAATCATATAATAAGCAAATGCAGCAAACAAGCACAAAGAGAGTACAAGACTAGGTACGACTCGGGTGGGAAAGGTAATCCACCGGGAATTGTGCAAGAAATTAAATTTTCTCCATACAACTAAATGGTATGTGCACACACCTGCATCTGCCCTGAAGAATGAGACGCATAAATTATCTGGGACTTTGAGATACAGACGGATCACCTACTCCCGGCCAGGAGACCAGACCTAATGTTAATCAATAATAAGAAGAGAACTTGTCATCTCGTGAAACTTGAAGGTGAAGGTCGTGCCAATTGTAATTGGTGCCCTTGGAACGGTCCCCAGGGGTCTGGAAAAGAGTCTGGATGAACTGGAAATCAGAGGAAGAATCGAGACCATCCAGACTACAGCACTGTTAAGATCGGCTAGAATACTCAGAAGAGTACTGCAGACCTGAGAAGACTTGCTGTCACTCAGCCTCCACTAAAACCACCGGTTAAGGTGGGTGCGAAAAAATCGAATGGATTGAAATAATAATAATAATAATAATAATAATAATCTTTTGTAAACAATCATAGCTTCAAATAACTATTCTTACAATAAACAATTGTGTGTTATATGGTTTTAATTATTCCTATCTAATACTAATAATTTGAACATATAGTCTTAAATTACTAATGATAAAAGACATCACTGATGATGCACCAATTGACCTCAAGAGATGTATAACCTTATACAACTATTCTTAATACAACTGATTTGTACGCAGTTAAATCATTTCAAGTATTCCTATCTAGCACTAATATTTTTAAATAGTTGGCAGATTCTAGGTCCCGACTTGACTGGGTGAGTTTTCTAAAAGATACGCACGTAAGTATGAATGGACAAAAAGAAAAAAAATTGACTGATAATGATGCAGACGAAAATAAGAAAATAATGTTGAATTACTCACTAATTTGTGCGTAGATTCAGTGACGTCACCAGCTTCAACGTGATCAGAAACGTCGGTGAGTTTCGGCTGTGGATAAAGAAAGGAGTATATCAGTCACATGACAAAAAACAGGATTTAGTGTTATTAGATCTACTGTTTAATTGTTCCTTTCTGACAAAAATGCCAGAGAAGTCAGCCATGCTGTGAGATAAACGGTCTTTTTACCATATATATATATATATATATAATATATATATATATATATATATATTATAATTATATTATATCTTTGAAGGAAGGAAAAACTCAACACCGTTATTCCATAATAAATTTGGAATAACGGTGTTGAGTTTTTCCTTCTTTTCAAAGATAAATAGTGCTCTGTATATAATCTAAAAAGATTATTATACATTGAGCTCTCTGTATTGATTTAAAGATTCACTGTATTTATACATACTGGATCATACAATAATAATACAGTGCGTCTTAGATATCACATATAGAAATCATCCCTTACTACCAAGTTTTGGATACCTCTCTCACACACACCACACACACACACACACCACACACACACACATACATACACACACACACACATATATATATATATATGTGTGTGTGTATGTATATATATATATATATATATATATATATATGCTACTCCTGGCAAAAATTATGGAATTACCACACTCAGACAATGTTTAGCTTGTTTCACTTAGGAATCGCAAGGTTCCTGGTGCGATATCGGCCCTCACCAACTCAGCGAATGAGTGGCACAAGGATCTGTGTGGTAAAGTAAGGAGCTGATAGTGAGGGTGGCGCTCCACCTCAGATGCAAAAAAAACAAAACAAAAAAACAAAAAAAAACAATCTCCTTGGTCTAGCGCTAGTGAAAAGGGGATAGACTCCTTCGCTGCCTGGCTGATACCGACATTAGGCCACCCCGTCGACTTTAATAGCAGTAAATAAACTAATAACAGGTAAGATGCAAATCATTTTTCTTTGATAACTGAATATTCTGGCTTCATAAAATATTCCTTAAACAAAATAGATCAAATTATTTAGCAGTAAATAAACTAATAACAGATAAGACAAAAAGCCTTTTTCTATAATAGCTGAACATTCTAGCTTCATAAAATATTCCTTAAACTAGATCAAATTATTTGAATTAATGGTATAATTTTTTCCAATTCATGCAAAGGAAAATATCATGGAATAACCCAATGTCAAGGAAAATATTAAGGTATTATCTTGTAATTTGCATAACAAATACCAGCGGAAGCCTTATTATGCAAATCGGTCAACATTTAAAAGACAGTTTATATAGACCGCAACAAGCAGTTGGACATACCTAATTGAAAAGAAACATGGCTCCAATAAAAGAACTGTTTATTAAAATAATGGAAAGAATGGTAAAATTAATGCAAGAAGACAATACATTGGAGTAGTTGGAGGTGCGTGGTGTAATGGCTAGAGTCGTAGGAAACAGACTCGTCGACCCGAGTTCAAATCTTGGACAAAGCTAATACCTTTGGGAACGATATGCATCCAACTACTCCCCCTTCAGCTATAGCAGACAGGACTCTTTAACCATGGCTAGATAATCAATTTAGGAGAAGGAAAACTCTGAATTTAAACCTGGTAAACTCCTCTTAAGAAATTGATCTTGTATCACATCCTACTCGTGTGTGGCGGGAGTTGGTAAATATATACATTGGAGTGTGGCGAAATAATTTAACCACACACACACACACACACAGTCACAGACATACAGACACACACACACACCCCACACTTAGGATTGTCAGCGGCCAAGAATTAATGCAATCATTATTGATAGAATTGGGATAATGGAAATACAATGTTGATAATTTTTACTAGAGAAATGCATTGGAAATAATTTTTACTAGAGAAATACATTGGAAATAATTTTTTACTAGAGAATGCATTGGAAATAATTTTTACTACTAGAGAAATGCATTGGAAATAATTTTACTAGAGAAATGAATTGCAAATAATTTTTACTAGAGAAATGCATTGCAAATAATTTTTACTAGAGAAATGAATTGCAAATAATTTTTACTAGAGAAATGCATTGCAAATAATTTTTACTAGAGAAATGCATTGCAAATAATTTTTACTAGAGAAATGAATTGCAAATAATTTTTACTAGAGAAATGAATTGCAAATAATTTTTTACTAGAGAAATGCATTGCAAATAATTTTTATAATTTTTACTAGAGAAATGCATCAAAATAATTTTTACAAAAAATGAAATTATTGACAGAATATTACAAATACCACGTAAAAATTATGAAAGAGGATTAAAAAAAAATTAAAATTATCAAAATTTAATGATCTCTTTCCATGTAAGGATTATCATTCATAACAACGTTAAAAAAAGTGTTATCTTGAAAATTTCCCCGAGAACAACAACAACAACAACAACAACAACATTAAGGAGAAGAGCATTTTTGAAAGGAGAAAACGCGTGTTGAGTGAATTTTTCGAGTTTTTATTTTGTTATTTTTGAAGCTTTCAATTATGATAAAGGAGAAAGAAAGGACAGATAGAAGAAAAAGAAAAAGAAAAAAAAAAGAAAAAGAAAGAAGAAAGAAAGGAAGGAATAACGAAATGAAGGGAGAAAGAAAAGAAGGAAAGAAGGAAGGAAGGAAGGAAGGAAGGAAGGAAGGAAGGAAAATGGAAATCAGAAGAAAAAGAAGGAATGAATAGGCAAATAAAGAAAACAAAAAAGATGAAGAAAAAAAGAGAGAAAAAGAAAAAGAAAGAATGAAAAGAAAAAAGAAAGGATGAAAAGAAGGAAGAATGAAAAAGAAGGAAGGAATAGATGTTGGAAAAAGAGGGGAAAAAGAAAGGAAAAAGAAAGGAAAAAGAAAAGGAATAAATAATGAATGAAAGGAAAAAGAAAGATTGGAATGAAGGAATATTGAAAAAGAAATAAAATGAAGGAAGGCATGTACGAAGGAAAAAAAGGAAAAAGTAAGACAGAAAGGAAAAGAAAAGGAAGAATGAAAGGAAAAAGAAATGATAGAAACTCGGAAGAATGGAAAAAAAGAATGAATAGACGAAGGAAAAAAAAGAGGAAAAAGTAAGACAGAAAGTAAAAAAATTGAGGAAGAATGAAAGGCAAAAAAAGAAGAAAGGATGGAAAGAAGGAAGAATGGACAAAGAAAGAAAAAGAAGGATGGAATACACAGAGGAAAGAGAAAGAATGAATAAAGAAAGGAAAGGAAAAAGGAGAAAAAAAAGAAAGGAATAATGAAAGAAAATAAAAGAAAGGGTGGAAAAAAGAAAAAGAAAAAAGAAATGAATACACGAAGGAAGAAAATAAAGAAGGAAAAAAGAACAAACTAAAGAAAGAAAGGAAGAAAGAAAGAAAAGAATAGACGAAGGAAGCAAAGAAAAATTAAGAAAGAAAAAATAAATAAAGAAAAAAGGACAAAAGAAAGGAAGAAAGAAAAAAAGAAAAGAATAAATGAAGGAAGAAAGGAAAAATTAAGAAAGAAAATAAAGATGGAAAAAAAGGACAAAAGAAAGAAAGAAAGAAAAAAGAAGGAATAAACGAAGGAAGAAAGAAAATTAAGAAAGAAAAAAGAAAAAAAGAAAGGAAGAAAGAAAAAAGTAAAGAATAGACGAAAGAAGAAAAGAAAAATTAAGAAAGAAAAAATAAAGAAGGCTTTTTTTTCTTCTTTATTTTTTATTTCTTAATTTACAAAACAAAGGAAAAAAGAAAAAAGAAAAGAATAGACGAAGGAAGCAAAGAAAAATTAAGAAATAAAAAAGAAAGATGGAAAAAAAGAAAGAAAAAAAAAGATAGAAAGAAAAAATGAAGAAGTAGGAAAACAAAGGAAGGAATAAATAAATAATAATAATAAAAAAAAGAAATAAGGGAAGTTTCGAATTGCAGTGAGACGAAGCCTGTGGCGCGTAAGAGATAAAATTTAAAGTAGACAAACAAATTAAATTACATGGTTTGAAGTGAAGAACGAATCGATGATGAAGGCAACGCGTATCGCAAGGCGTTTTTACCGGCTTTTGTTTATTTTGTTAAGAATTTGTATGAATTGTTATTTTATACACGTTTTCTTTCATTTCAAATCATGGCAATGTACACGACTTCATTTTGCTTTTGATTCAAATAAGTGAAAATTATGCTGAAATTTTCGCCTTTCGCAAATCAATAACCAAAATATGAAAGCACAAAATGAACATAATTATCAAAACTTTTTATTTTATACTTCATACTTTTTATTAGTTTGAAATTTTGAAGAGTTTTTTTTTGTTATCTTTATTATTTAAAAAAAAATTCTATTCCCGTCTTTTATTTGGTAAATATCACATTGCAAAAATTCGCTTTTTTAATTATTTCTATTAGTGTTCTTAATTGTGGAAGAAGACTTTTATTGTTCTGTTTCTGACTGAAAATACAAAAGCTTTTCCAATATTTCTGATGGCACTTATTGTTGCGCTCACGATATTGTAACTTTTCATTTTCCATACTTTCAAGAAAACTATTGTTTGTTTCTTTCATATCTGAAAGGGTATCTTGCTTTTTAAGCCAAGAAACATAATTTTTAGAGAGTGATTTAATTTAAAAAAAAATAAAGTTGCAGTTTTTATTGTTGTATTGAATTCCAAGCTATACTGTTTTTAAATTTTAAAATCAGAAATTTTGAGATGAATCATTATTCAGTGAATTATTCGGATTAATATCCCCTTCTTTGTTGTTTTGATCCCCAGTGAAAAAGATAATAAAAACTATGAAACAGGGTCGAAAAAATCAATGTATAATTATGCGAGGGTGAGTCAAAAAGTAATGCCATTTTCTTTATTTCATGTGAATTAAAAAACAAACTCTGAGGCCTACATTTAGATTCTAACGATGCTCAGAGCAAGAATCCGACGAGTAAGACCCAACTTGCCAATCGGCAATGTCGTCCTTCTGCATGACAGTGCTCGACCACACACATGCATCAGGACAAGGGAGAAAATCGCCTCATTCAGGTGGACAACTTTACCGCATCCTCCATACTCACCAGATTTAGCGCCTTCAGACTATCATCTCTTCGGTCCCATGAAAGAGGGTTTGAGAGGAAAACATTATTCCAGTGACGAGGAAGTGAAATCTGTAGTGAAGAAGTGGCTCAAAGGACAGTCAACAGAATTTTACGGAGCAGGAATACATGCTTCCATTTGAAGGTGAAATATTACTATTGAGAGAAACGGTGACAGGGTGGAGAGGGATGTGATCCACAGAGGACCAGCTTCATTTTGATGTATGATACCTGTTCCTGTGTTGGTAATTATACCTGTCCTAAACAAAATGGCATTACTTTTTTGACTCACCCTCGTAATAATATATTGTCTCAAAAATTCACAAAGAATCGAGAAAATTACATTGTCACGGAAATTCGGAAAGAAAGAAAGTCGGTGGTTATATCGTCTCGCAAATTCGGAAAGAATTCGTTTCGGAAAGTTTCATCGTCTCGGAAATTGAGAAAGACAGAGAGTCGAAGGTTACATCGTCTCAGGAAGTAAGAAGGCCGAAGTACTCATTCATTGCTATTACTCCCAGATTCACTCTGACTCGTAGTGGTAGTACCAATTAGAATCCCATCCATGGGTGAAATAGATCTGTTAGCAAATTATATTTATTCCATAGGAATGTCTAATATCATATAACTGTTTGCAAAAACGCTTAAGAAACTACACAGAACATGTACATATAAACATACGTAATTCCCTAACCTCTTGGCATAAAATAACCCCAGACGCGTTGACCTGTCATAAAAACCAATCAATCAATCAATTATTGATATCATGTAACTGTGTGCAAGAAGATCTTTAGAAGAAACTGCACAAAAATGTGAATATGAACATACAATGAATGCGATTCCCTAGGCATAAAATAACCCTATACGGGTTGACATGTCATTAAAACCAATCGTTCAATTATTGATATCATACAAACTAGCACCCCCCCCAAAAAAAAAAAAAAAAAAAAAAAAAATCTGAGCGTTGTAAAAAATAATTTTTGAAAAATATTGTCTGTGTGGGGTAGGAATTAAAAATTCAATGTATCATAAGTAAGTTAAAACATCAAATTTATTAAAGAAGCAAAAAAAAAAAAATTGAAAACTTAGTTCTGTCCCCCTCAAATAAAATGTTGCGTGCATCTATCAATTACTATGAATTATTAATTATGGTTGTTCTTTATTCTATGTATTAACGATGGGTATTGTACCGTAAGCAGTGACGTAGTTTCGGTTACGGACAGATATACACCAAATGTTAATAGATAGATATGCGTCAAAAACTTAAGAAATACCCACCTAAAAGTATGAATATGAACATACAATTAATGCAATCCTAATCTCTAGGCATAAAATAACCCGAGATGAGTTGACATGCTGTTAAAATCAAGCAATCAAAATAGGTAAGAAATTATATGCATTTTTCTAAAGAAGTAAGTCTTTACACTATGATTGTGAAAGGCATTTCATTGCTCCTTGCGGCCATACACTATTGTCTCGAATTTCGATTAGTTGTCCTACGACCATTGTCTGCGATGGACGTTATCTTACTCTAAGGAAGCTTACGAAAATCGTTACGCTGCACGAACCCACTGGCAATTCTTAAAGAGAGACGTTACGTTACTCCAAGGAAACATAAGAAAATTGTAACGCTAGCACGAACCCACTGGAAAGCCTTAAAGATTGACGTTACGTTACTCCAAGGAAACATACGAAAATTGTAACGCTGCACGAACCCACTAGCAAGCCTTAAAGAAAGACGTTACGTTACTCTAAAGAAACCTATGACCATTGTAATGCTGCATAAACCCACTGGAAAACCTTACAGAGAGATCGCATATATTATGATAATAACGGAATTATTCGTTTTGTTTCAATTAATTTGCACATGTGTGTAGTTGATATTGTGTATAATTTGTTGATTTTATTTTGTTATTTTTATTATTTGGGATAAACTGGAAACTTGTTAAATCGGCGTGCACGCTGCAAACCAATTTCAGATGATCACATCAAACAGTCATTGGCGGGAAACATTGTTGATTATAAGAGATTGTAAGAGAATCACGACCCTGCCGAAAGGCATCCATTTTAACAACATGTCTTTAATGGAACACCAGCTATTTATATATTGTCTTTTTTTTTCTTGACTTTGCGAATGATTTTTGAAGAATCAATTATAAATGACTAAAGTGATTTCTCTACGTGCTCAATACGGCAATGATATAAATAGCTTAATCTTCAAGGCTTTTTTTTGTTTTGTTTATTATTACTTGTTCTTTTTCGATGCTCAGAAAATGACTGAGGCAGAAAATGGAAGGAAAAGATTCATATAGGATAAACAGGAATTGGAGCTTTAAGAATGATAAGTCCTTAATGCATGCTAGGAAAGAGAGAAAACAAATAAGGATGAACAGGGAGACAGGCAGAGAAGATCAGAGAAATAAAAAAAGGGGAGATTAAAATATATATATATATATATATATATATATATATATATATATATATATATATATGTTGAAAGACAAAAGGAAAGAAAATGTTGTATGGATAAAAGTTATTTATTATCCATACACAATTTTCTTTCCTTTTATCGTTCAACATAATTGTCGGATTCACTTCTATTTTTCAACTTATATATATATATATATATATATATATATATATATATATATTATATATAAGTGTATGTGTGTATGGAGAGAGAGAGAGAGAGAGAGAGAGAGAGAGAGAGAGAGAGAGAGAGAGAGAGAGAGAGAGAGAGAATAAAAATTGAGAATGATAATTTAGAAAACAACAAAAAAAAAAAGAAGAGAAAATATAGAGAAGGAAAGAGTTAAAAAAGGAACTGAAAAAAGTTTTTAAAAAATGAAAGAAAGAGGAAAAAGAAAGAAACATATGAAAGAAAAAAATTGAAAAAAAAAAAAAAATGAAAAGGAGTCAAGAAAGAGAAAGGTAAAATTAAAGAACATAAGGATAAAGAAAGAATGAAAAAAAACAAAACAAAACAAAAAAAAACCAAAAAAAAACAAGGCTAAGGGACATTAATCTTTCTTTTCAATGTAATTATTTTCTATTCCGAAATTTCATTAAATAATAATAATTATAAAAAAATAGATTTTAAGAATTAGAAAAGAAGAAAAGACTAAAAACAAAAACAAAAACAAAACAAAAAAACAAAAAAAAAAAAAACGTAGAAAATAGAAATTTTCAATCTCTCTATTTTTTTTTGTTTACCTTAAAATAATTTCCTGTTCGAATCGAATAAGTTTTTAAATAATTAAAGAAAAAATAAACTCTTGAAGGTTTAAAAAAAGAAGTATTTCTTAGCTTGGACGTTTGTTTTTTTTAGCTACAAAACAGTCGAACAAGAAATTCATTGTGAAATCTATTTTTCTCCAAAATATTTAGTTTTGATGAACAATTTTTTTTCAGAGAATAGACGGCAGATTTCTAAAAAAAAAAAGAAAAAAAAAAAAAAAAGAAGACAAACTTCGATTAAAATTTTGTACAGAACTTCGCTTTTCTGAGTAAGTTCGCCAATTTATGTTTTTCTGAAATCGAATTCAAATATTATAACATAAAGTTTCTTAGAGAATAGACAGTAGATTATTTAGCCATATAGCGGAAACATAAGTAAATAATACCGTCATTTTTACGGGTACTATGCAAGTACCCGTATTAATGGAGGTGCATGGTTAGAGTCGTAGGAAATGGACTCGTCGACCCGAGTTCAAATCCTATAGACAGGGCTGTTTGCATTTCAAACAGCGCTATTACACTTGGGAAAGGTATGAATCCATATATTCTCCATCCAGCTATGGGTAAAATGGTAGAGCAGACTGGGCTCTTTAACCTTGGATAGGTGACCAGCCTAGGAGAAGGAAAATTCTGAATTCGAAAATCCTGAAGCCAGTCGTTGATTGGGTTTGTGAGCATTCCTTGTGCACCAATTCTTTCCTATCGACTGTGCCAAAAAGTGTGGATGGTCCAACACTAGCTTTTACCACTATAAACAAACCACTGTGTGGGTTATTCATTAGATGAACCCTCATACGTCGAAACCAACGATAGAGTCCAGTTATGCAAGTATAAAGTAAAGTCGTCGGGGTGGCCTAAAGTCGGTATCAGCCAATCAGCGAGGGAGTCAATTCCCTTTTCACTAGCGCTAGACTAAGGGGATTGTTTTTGCGTCTGAGATGGAGCGCCACTCCTACCATCAGCTCCTTACTTTACCGCACAGATCCTTGTGCTACTCATACGCTGAGTTGGCGAGGACCGGTATCGAACTAGGAACCTTGTGGTTTTTAGCCGAACGCTCTACCGACTGAGCTAACCCGGCCCTTATACACAATAAAATGCAGCATAACTTTTAAAAATCAAGAAATCGTTTTATTGAGTTTAGAGTAATGTACTGTTTCCGTCAAAGAAATTCAGATTCTGAAAAAAAAGGTTTTCTTCTTTTGGCTAAACAGTTTACATATCATGTAAATGATTACGAGAAATATATAAGCTAAATTTGAATTGGAAGGAGAGGGAGCGAATAGGAATGATGTTGGTTATTGTGACCCAGAGCATTAAATGAATGTATATATGTTAATAACTTTCTTTCATCCTTACTTGCATACTTCCTTCCTTTTGCCTTCTTTCCCTAGTTTCAGACTTCCTTCCTGACCCTCGTTGCGTGAGTTACGATTAAACCAAACCAAACCAAACAAATAAGATAAATTTTAAAAAAGGTAAAATTTAGAAGAGAAAGGAGCAATACTCGTCAAAATTAGTAATAATAATGATTGCTCCTTTTTATTCTTTCTCCCAAATTTCCTGTTTTCTAGCTCCATTCCTTTCTTTTATTCTTTTTTACTTTTACTAATTCTTTCTTTCTTTCTTTCTTTCTTTCTTTCTTTCTTTCTTTCTTCACTCCTTACATCTTCCTTTCTTTCTTTCTTTCTGTCTTTCTTTCATCCTCCCTTTATTTTTTCGTTCCTTTTAATATTTCCTTCCTTTCATCCTTCCTTTCTTATTTTCTTCTTTTCAGCTTTCGGGTCATCTTTTCATTTTACTTTTTTTCATTCTTCCAGTCTTACTGGAATGAAATAAAAGGAGAATAAAGGGAAGGAAAAATTTAAAGAATGAAAGAAAGGAAGAATGAAAAGAAGGAAAATTTGACTGAATGAAGAACTTCATTCTTCATTCAAACAAATTTTCCTTCTTTTCATTCTTCCTTTCTTTCATTCTTTAAATTTTTCCTTCCCTTTATTCTCCTTTTATTTCATTCATTCTTTCTTTTTATCTTTTCTTTTTCATCTTTTTCTTTTATCGTTCCCCCCCCATTCCGTCCCTCTTTCCTTCTTTTCCTTCTTCCTTTTGTTCATTTTTCCTTCAACTTCTTTAATCTTCCCCTTTTCCTATATTTCCTTCCATTCTATCTTCCCTTCCATCTTCAAGACCTGTCGGTGGGGCTTTAGAATACACCGACTGCACCTCTGCAGAGGAGGAGACTCTCCCAATGGTGCCACCTGTTGGTCGTAGGTGGCGACCCACGATGCTTAAGGATGGAACCCAGGTGGATGAGCAGTCAATGACATGCAATACTCCACGTTGGCCATTACGTAGGCTAGACGGACGGTTGGAGAGATCCCCTCTGATCAATCGGCTGGCCACGTCAAGCCCTAGCACCTATATGATTGCCCCAACCCTATTGCCTTCATGACAATCCCCAACCCTTTTTATCATATGGGTGCTAGAAGGCAGTGGCTGAGGGTCTACATGTCCTGGGAATGACGTTAAACTATATCTATTATTGAGGTTCCAGTTCTGGAGGTTTGGGGAATGTGGAGCACCCCTTTATTACCATTGCTCCCTGGTGCACTCTGACCCGGAGTGGTAGTACTTGTTCGGGCCCCACATATGGGTTAAATAGAAAAAGATCCGGCAATCCTATGTGTGTCTGTCCTCAAAGAGTTCAGTTTTAATTATGACCAAGGTGGGGGGGTTAAGTATTCTATCAGGCCAGTAGTATTGCTAGTGATTGGTTACAAGAGTCAATCATGTGACCTTGGATAGTCTATAAATAGAGGTGGGTATTTAGAGCACATCCTATATCCAAATAACCCCAACAGTTTATAAAAAATTGAGTATGCATTAAGAATGAATTTATTTCAAAACTTTGTCGGCATTAAATGATCCACCGAGGTTGATATACCGTAAAACAAAACAAAACAAACCAAACCAAACCTTCCATCTTCTTTCATTCCTTCTTTCCATTTGTTATTTTCTTCCTTGCGTTCGTTCATTCTTCCTTCCTATCTTTACTTATTCTCATCTTTCCTTTCTTTAATTTCCCTTTTCTGTTTTTGTTCCTTTATCATTTTTTTTCGTTTTCCTATTGCTTTAATTCTTCATTCTTTCCATCTTTCCTTCCTTGGTTTTCTGCTTAGTTCCTTCTTTCCTCGTCTTTCATTCTTTTCTTTCATCCTTCCTTTATTTTCTACTTCCTTACACCATTATTTCACAGACTTCCATATATGCATTTTCTAGTCTTTCGTCACATTCTTCCTTTATTATTTTTATCATCTTTTCGATTTTCTTTCTTTTTCAATCTTACGTTATTCTTTTATTTGTTGTCCTTCCTTAAACAGTTATTTCGAAGAATTCCCGCTTGAATACAAATATACCTACAGCAGGTAGAAGGTCATCCACTATCTGAATAATGTTGTTTCGGGACGATATGACATGCTAGAAATAGTAATAAGTAGTGTTCTTCCCCATCTTCGAATTAACAGTGGTGATAAATCTTACACATCTGTAATAATAATAATAATAATAATGATAATAATAATAATAATAATAATAATAATAATAATAATGATTCAGGGCAAGTTGCCAAAAAGATCCCAAGTAATTCATGGCCAACGTGAAAGCATCGAGTTGTAAGCACTCAGAAGAGCAAAAAAAAAAAAAACAACAAAAAAGAAAACAAAAAAAAAAAAAAGAAAAAGAAAAAAGAAAAAAACAAACAAACAGGCAGACAAAAAACAAAAACAAAAAAAAAACCAGAAAAAGAAGTACCTTCTTTTTCTGGTTTTTTTTTTTTTTGTTTTTTTTTTGTCTGCCTGTTTGTTGTTTTTTTTCTTTTTCTTTTTTTTTTTTGTTGTTTTTTTTGTTGTTTTTTTTTTTTTTGCTAAAGATCAGTAGTGTTTCCTCTATAGAACGTGTGCAAATCACCAGACGAACATAGGAATCTTTCTTTCTTTCTTTCTTTCTACATGAACGTGGCGTTTCCCCAAGGCTTTTGTTTCACAATTATAAATACAAAAAGAAGCTTAACTAAAACATACCAGCAAGTTCATATACAACTCACAAGAGATTCACTTCTTTCCTACTGATAACACTCAAAAGCCTCCCGGTTGAAAGGTGTATTTACTACTCGTGCCAGAGTTCGATGTTCGAACCGAGGTAAAAAAAGAAAAAAAAAAAGAAAGAAAAAAAAGACAAAAAAGGTGCTGATTTTCTTGGCAAGTAAACCTTTGTCACTTGGAAAGTTCCAGTAACATAATCTTGCTCCCACATTTTCTCTGTTCCGTAAAAGAGTTTCTTGTTTTGTGCAGGACACCCGATATTAAACAGACCTTTGTTGTGTCACATGCCAAGACTATAGGGAAGATGAATATCGAAATTCAAATTGTGATGTATTATTAGCCGAAAAGTCAAGAAAAAAAGAAAGAAGAGAGAGAGAGAGAGAGAGAGAGAGAGAGAGAGAGAGAGAGAGAGAGAGAGAGAGAGAGAGAGAGAGAGATGTGCAGAAGGAGTAGAAAGTTGAAAGAGAACAAAAAGAAGAGAAAGGAAAGATAAAGAAGAGAAAATAGATTTTAAAGGGGAGAAGGAGAAAAAGGATAGAAAAAATAACGATATGAAGAGAGAGAGAGAGAGAGAGAGAGAGAGAGAGAGAGAGAGAGAGAGAGAGAGAGAGAGAGAGAGAGAAAGAGAATCAACCAGAGGGTAAGGAGAAAAAAGAAGAGAAAGTATGGGAGGTAGAAAAAAAGAGAGAGAAATATTAAAAGAGAAGAAGGGACAGGAGGAGGAAAACAGAACAAATATAGGTAAGAAGAAGAAGAAGAAGAAGAAGAAGAAGAAGAAGAAGAAGAAGAAGAACAACAACAACAACAACAACAACCATCATAGAGAACAAGAGAAATATAAGTAAAAAGAAAACAGTAAGAGGAGGAAACGAGAGAAGGGAAAATAGAAATAAAAAGATAAACACAAGCAAAGTGTTTGTTTGGGTTCTTTATTTAATGACATGCCAACCTTGTGGGTTATTTAATACCAAAGTCATTCTTGTAGAAGAATATTGATGGTATTACTTAGCCCATAGATGGGTGGGTGGGTGAAAGGAGTTCATACCCTTCCCAGGGATATTAGTCTGAAAGTGAACGGAAATAGCACAACGGAGAGAGAGAGAGAGAGAGAGAGAGAGAGAGAGAGAGAGAGAGAGAGAGAGAGAGAGAGAGAGAGAGAGAGAGAGAGAGAGAGAGATGTGCCAGAAGAAGTAGAAAGTTGGAAAGAGAACAAAAAGAAGAGAAAGGAAAGATAAAGAAGAGAAAATAGATTTTAATGGGGAGAAGGAGAAAAAGGATAGAAAAAATAACGATATGAAGAGGGGAGAGAGAGAGAGAGAGAGAGAGAGAGTAGAAGAAAGAGTGAGAGAAAGAAGATTGAAGAAATCACTGAGTATGTATGCGCTGTATTCTTTTCCATTTACTGTCTCGTCTCGTCTCGCACCCAATCACGTTCGACGAACACCTTCAAAATATTGACACTATGAACTCAGCTGATCTCCTCCAACTCAACTCAAAACTGGACCCGAGCCACAAAGACACCAGTATCTTCATTCTCTACTCCCCACCCCACCACCACCATACCGACCATTTCTCTTTCTATGTTTCTCTTTGATCACGTGCCGAACGATGCTGGGTTCCATCGAGGGCAAGCTTTTGAAAAGAAAGAAAAAAAAAAGGTTCATAGAAGATGGAACTGAATCAAAAGGTCGAAGTTGCCAATCTCCAGCAAGTCTGGACTCTGCTGACCCGCGGCTGAATTGAGATGCTTCTGCTTTTGGCCCCGGTCATTTAACGGTCAGTGCAGCAGACAGCAACATTGTCGTTAAGTTTTCTTTTGGAAAGTCCGGGATACCTAATTTCCTTTTAATACTCAAAGTATTTAAAGGTCAAGAAATAGCGGGTCAAGTCAGTAAATAAAACTTATTGATAAATCAAACAGAAGAGTGAATATACTATCAGAGTTCGATCCTCTTATATCTTATTGGCTCCTGTTGAATTCTTTTGCTTGGTGCAATGTTTAGCGGAATAAGCTAGTAGACCACTACTTGCGAGTTCGATCTTCACTGGGTGCCTTGTACTTTCGACCCTGTGCTACAATGAAACTAAGCTTGGTCAATAAGTACTGGATCTTGTCAAGGTTGACAATGAAAGCAACAGCTGATCTCTAACTCAATCGTGTTCCTCAATAATGTTTGATGAAATGGTTAGCTAGCTAGGCTAGACCATTCGATTCATCTTTTGCCATAACTAATCTAACCTTAGTGACTTTGTATGATATAATGGTTAGTTAGCTCGATTAGCAGACCATTTTTAGTGAGTTCGATTCTCACTGGGTGCCTCATATTTCCGGCCTTTGTCCATAACTAAGAGCTATTTATTAAACTTAGCTTAATTGTGGTACAAAGTCGGAAGTATGGGACATCCAGAGAGAATCAAACTCTCTAATAATAGTCTGGTAGCCTAACTAGCTAACCATTATACTATACTAAGTACACTTATTACTAAAACTTAGAATTTGTTGTGGTAAAAGGGTCAAAAGTAAAAGACACTCAGTGAGAATCAAATTCTCTAGCAATGGTCTGCTAGTTTAACTTGCTAACCATTATACCATGTAAGATGGCCTAGATTAGAAAATAACAATGATTGGGTCATTTCACGATTAATATGGGGAGCAGCTTCAATATATATATATATATATTTTTTTTTTTATAGAATATGTGCTTAATTGAAGTCATACCTAATTTGAAAATTAATTAGTTGATAATTAATGAATTAGGCGAATATATCATACTGTCGTGCAGTAAGTTTATCAGTTTATAAACAAAACGATAAATCTGGGAAGACCAGCTAGTGTAACGGTTAGAATCCCCGCCTGTCAGCAAGGCAGTTAGGGTTCGATGTTGGAATATTTTAGGATATAAGGCGTGTGATAGATGCCTACTCCTAAATATAGACTCGTTGACTACCACGTGACCTGAGAAAGATTCTCACTGTCCAATCACTGTCAGTGCTGCTGCTGCTGTTGGTGTACATATAGAGGTCTGATTCTTAACCTTGGCTCATTACTATTTGGATTCTCTTGGACGTCGGACTTACAAATAATACTATAACACCGGATTCTTATTGGCTTGCTTACTTATTTACTACATCTGGAACTAAGGATGCCGACCAGATACTTAACACACAGATCGAATTACACACAAAGCGGCTTCCAGTCTATAAATCTGCTGATGAGGCATAATAGGCCGAAATGTACATACAGAGAATGACTTTTTGTCGATTTGTTTACGCTTTACATTTGAACAGATATATCCGCCTAATTCATTAATTATCAACTAATTAATTTTCAAATTAGGTATGACTTCAATTAAGCACATATTCTCCCAAAAATTGTCGGCATAGCCATATCAAACAAACTGTTTGCGTACTTTCATATATATATATATATATATATATATATATATATATATATATATATATCAACCCCTCCGCATGAGTAGGATGTGACACAAGTTCAATTAAGTGGAGTTTTAACTGGTCTTGAATTCAGAGTTTTCCTTCTCCTAGAATGGTTGACCAACCAAGGTCAAAGAAACCAGTATGCCCCACTATTTACTCATAGCTGGAGGGAGAATTAGCGCTATGTGAAATGCAAATAGCCTCGTTCAGGATTTGAACTTGTCTCGCCGTGCCCATTTTCTATGACGGTAACAATTATAGTAGGAATTAAAGAAGATAAGAAAATCAACAAGGAATGATTTTTAAAAAGACGAGGGGAAGAGCTGATTGATTGATTTTAACGGCATGTCAACCCACCTAGGGTTATTTTATGTAGTTGTTTCTAAGGAGTGTTTCTGCATAAAGTCTTATCGAATATGAATAATTTTTAAACATATCTATTTGATCCATAGATGGGACCCTAATAGGTACTACTACCATTCCGGGTTCAGAGTGGACCTGGGAGTAATGACAATGAAGGGGTACTCCACACTCCACAGATCTCCAGGAGCCTCACCATCAGATGTAGTTTAGTGTCATACCAAGGGAGCCCCCTTTTTAAGACGTTCTCTGCAGGGGATAAAATCAGCATATTCTGACAGGGCGGGAAGGAGAGAGAGAGAGAGAGAGAGAGAGAGAGAGAGAGAGAGAGAGAGAGAGAGAGAGAGAGAGAGAGAATATAAAGAGTAAAAAGTAAGCCAGCATTAATAAAAGAAAAGTGAAAAGGGGATAGACTCCAGCTGATACCGACAATAGGCCACTACACCTACTTTACTTTTTTAAAAATGCATTTCTATGGTAAACTTATTCGTAATGCATTTCTATAGTAAACTTATTCGTAATGCATTTCGATAGTAAACTTATTCGTAATGCATTTCTATAGGAAACTTATTCGTAATGCATTTTGATAGTAAACTTATTCTTAATGCATTTCTATAGTAGACGTATTCGTAATGCATTTCTATAGTAAACTTATTCGTAATGCATTTCTATAGTAAACTTATTCGTAATGCATTTCTATAGGAAACTTAATGCATTTCTTATTCTAATGCATTTCTATAGTAATTCGTAATGCATTTCTATAGTAAACTTATTCGTAATGCATTTCTATAGTAAATTATTCGTAATGCATTTCGATAGTAAACTTATTCGTAATGCATTTCTATAGTAGACGTAATGCATTTCTATAGTAAACTTATTCATAATGCATTTCTATAGTAAACTTATTCGTAATGCATTTCTATAGTAAACTTATTCGTAATGCATTTCTATAGGAAACTTATTCGTAATGCATTTTGATAGTAAACTTATTCTTAATGCATTTCTATAGTAAACTTATTCGTAATGCATTTCTATAGTAAACTTATTCGTAATGCATTTCTATAGGAAACTTATTCGTAATGCATTTCTATAGGAAACTTATTCGTAATGCATTTTGATAGTAAACTTATTCTTAATGCATTTCTATAGTAGACTTATTCGTAATGCATTTCTATAGTAAACTTATTCGTAATGCATTTCTATAGTAAACTTATTCGTAATGCATTTCGATAGTAAACTTATTCGTAATGCCTTTCTATAGTAGACGTATTCGTAATGCATTTCTATAGTAAACTTATTCATAATGCATTTCTATAGTAAACTTATTCGTAATGCATTTCTATAGTAAACTTATTCGTAATGTATTTATATAGTAAACTTATTCGTAATGCATTTCTATAGTAGACTTATTCGTAATGCATTTCTATAGTAAACTTATTCGTAATGTATTTCTATAGTAAACTTATTCGTAATGTATTTGTAAGGACTTAGACGAATAAACATACAGATGAACAGAAATAGACACAGCCAGACAGAAGCAGAAAGACTTGGATACGAATAGATAGACAAAGACTCAACCGTATTAATAGGTAGAACCTAAATATGGTACTGGGTAAAGAAACAAAAAAACACGAAGAAAGATGAAAGTGATGTAAATCTCTTACCGGTGAGTGCTGACTTTTATCTTCTTCTGCTGGTATGGAGCCGCAGGTAATAGGTTGTTCTTTTACTGCTTCACTGGTCTCTTGCTTTTGTGTATGACCTCCTGTATCAGCGAAAACTACCTGAAAAAAGAATGAAGTAAACTACTAGAAAGATGGACAAAAGTTTCATGCTCATACAACTGTCTATTCTACCAGATCAAAGTGCATTTAACAACAAAATTGTAGCGAGAGAAATCACGCATGTAGTGGTTCAAAGCGTACACGACTATCTCTGGCGTGTAAAATGAGATCAGGGGGGAGTGTAACGGGCGATTGGAGAGATTGAACTCGCATCCTCCTGATCGTGAGCCGTGGCTTGACGTCGAACTACCTCGTTGGTGCGCATGTAAATCACTACACTGTGCGATTGACTCGGGTGTGGGATGTTAGTGTCATTATTTAAGGCCTACCTTAACACACGGCGCAGTCGCATTCGAGTCTTGCTGACGAGGGCAGTGACGTACGACAGGAACGAAGCAAGTGACTGCGAGAGAGGTGGAATTCAGCGAACTACTGTGTTTTGGGTAAAGAACAACGAAGGTCAGAGCAATGCTGTTACTGCGAGAGCAGTTTGCTGAACGAAAGAGATTACTGTTGTTAATTGAAAAAACTTCGTCAAAAACGACTGCCAAGCCAAGAATAAGTATATTTGCCTCTCATCCCACTTATGAGCGCTGGACACAAGGTCTCGTTTTAATGTGGGCCCATCCATAAGCTCATGGGTGGTAAGCACAAAAATTGCGTCAATCCCGTCGGCATTTAAATCAAGAATAAGTGAGGCAGCGAGGTGAGCGCATTCACATGCACAACAAGCACAACTGTGCTGCCGCACGAACAGTTTCCATGCATCCCCAGCGCTTTGGAGACCTTACTTTTTGGGATTATCCTCGTATAAGACAGCTTCATGCATCTGTAGAAAATTCAGCTTGTAAAATCACGTTCCATCGAAAGGCAGAGTATTATTCCTCTGACAGAAGAGGTTTCCCTTGTTGATGTTCTTATTTAGTAGACCGGCTTTAATTTGCCGACCGAATTTATCCGCCCCCCTCTTCTCTACCTCTTGTTATCGAAATTGGCACAACGGGGTCGGTATCTGACATGCCACAGATTCCACCCGGTTCATCATCTCTAATAACCCCCTGCCTAAATACTACTGAAACGCCGGTCGCTGTGTACCACGCATGCGCAACTGGTGGCCAATCAAGATCGTCATTTTAATTTTTTGGAGAGAGGAAATTGGTTGAGGAATTTGCCGTTATTCAACTGCAGGGGTTCAGGGGGTTAATCCCGTGATGTTTTTTGGGTCTGTCAGATCTTCCAACATGTTTTAAAAGATTTTCCGTGCAAATATGTCACTGGGTGGTCATTGTGGATTTTACAAATGCGTTATGAGTAGAGTATCAGAAAGGTTGGTTGGTTGGTTTTGTTTCACGGCATATTAAACTCTTTGGGGTCATTTAATGCCGAATCAAGCCATTTTTGATAAAAAAAATGACCCGGGTTGCTTAAAGTACCTGCTGTTGCTTCAGTAGCCACCCAATTAAGTATTTTCCATGGAAATATGTTACCGGAATCTCATCGTGGATTTTTTATACGCGTATGTATAGAGTATCGGAAAGATTGGTTTTATTTTACGACATATCAACACTTTTGGGGCCATTTAATGCCGAATCAAGGCATTTTTTTTATAAACATAGGACCCAGGTTGCATACAGTACCTGATGTTGCTTAAATGGTCACCCAATTAAGTATTGAAAAGGTTCATCTTAAATTTGGTGATCTAGCGGGAAGCGGTGCTTGACCGTAATAGTATCAGAAAGAAATTGTTCCGTTTTCTGAATTCAAATGTGACAGAGATTCAAGTTGATGGGGAGATAACTGATTTCTTTCATACCAATCGACAACTATAAGGCATGAAGCAATTCAATGTATATACTGGACTAGTAATGAGAGATCAAATAAATTTCACTGTTGATTGCCAAATGTGAGATCTAGATATTTGTTTAAATTGTTGGCAAAAAGGTCAAGATTTTGTTTAGGTAAATTCGTTTTCAGAGAAAATAATATATATATATATATATATATATATATATATATATATATATATATATATAGGGAAAAATAATAAAGAAGATTTAGGTTGGAAGCATTATAGACTATTTCAGGGAACTTAGAAGAATTATCAAGTTGTTCCCATAATCAGATGCAAAATGAGGTTTCCTTTATTATTCTTAAGTCAGTTGAAAACAGATTTTTAAAGATTATCATTAATAGATAATTACCTAGGTTCCCTGAAATAGTCTATAATGCTTCCAACCTAAATCTTTCTTGTTACGTCTAATGATGGGAACCGAACGATAATTCCTCTAGGTTCCCTAAAAAGGTCTATATTTCTTCCAACCTGAATCTTCTTTGTTGCATCTGATGATAGGAAGCGAAAGAAATTTCTGTGGGTTCTCTGAAATAGTCTATAATGCTTTCAACCTAAATCTTCTTTGTTATTTTTCTAATATAATCTTGCTCCGTGACTCTGACAATAAGAACACACATTGAGCTCTTGCAAATTACGACAATCCAAAAACCTAGTACGTCGCAAGGAAGATTTCTTCACTTGATCTTTAGTTTATATATATATATATATATATATATATATATATATATATATAAAGTGTTGTTATGGGTCTAACGGAGAAAATTAAATATTTTATAAAAAAGAAGGTCAAAATGGATTATGTTTTTAGAAAATTTTTTAAATTTTTTTATCTTACATTTGTGACACGTGTTTCAGATCTTCTGATATCTTCTTCAGGCATTGATCAATCATATGAATATGAATTTGTACATGCATATATATATATATATATATATATATATATATATATATATATATATATAATATTAATAAGTTCGATGTGTTCCAAAAATAAGATTGGAAATAAGATATATATATATATATATATATAATTCATTCATTCATTAATTCATTCATTTATTCGTGTTATTCACCCCAACGAAACAGCATTGAGTCAAGACGAATTATAAAACGGTGAGAAAAGACCACCGACCGAGAAGACAAGATGATGTCGAGAAGCGATAAACGACTGAGAGAAGATACTATATAAAGAAGAAGCATTGATTGCATGCAAGGATAAAGTTTTGGATTTTTACTATTTATTTCTATCCACTGATTTTACTGTCACTCCCACTAATTCTCCGTTTAGGATAGTCATTACACTGGGCGGGACATCACTGGATTCCTCATACTTGTGATCTTTTGTCCCCCCTACCCGTAGCGAATGGGTTGGGTAAATACTACTGGGTGGGGCAGTAGTAGTATATAAAAATTACTAGCATCTTATTATTATTATCCTCCCTTTTATTAATTCTGGGCTTGGAAGGGTTATTCTGGAATTACATCACATCACCTGATGTTTGAAATGAATCACAATAGTATAACTGAAACATTAATGTCTCATTTCCCATATATATATAGAGAGATTTGAGTTCTCTGGTGATTGTAAAAACATACCGCCGTAACGTAATGTAGCAATTAATTGTTCACCCTAGACTAACGGCCTGCTGATAGTCGCAAGGGTAAGGAACTTGGCAGACGAAAATTCTGTTGGGTTTCGATCCCGGCTAGAGGTAGCTGTTAAAAAGTCGAGCCGCACTGATGAGAAGTAAATTTCGAAACACGTGTCTGTGGATGACATATATATATATATATATATATATATATATATATATATTTATGGCCCCGCAGCAGAGGAAACAGAACAATACAAAAAATCTGTTTTCAACTGCCTTAAAAGTAGTAAAGAATTCATCATTCGCATCTGATGAGTCGGGAGAGTTAGACACTTTGTCTAAACTTCCTGAAATAGACTATAATGCAAAAATTCTAAGTCTTTTGTTATATTTTTACTTATAAATTTGCTCTGTGACTCTAACAATAAGAGCACACTTTGAGCTCTGCAAACTGCGACACGTTTTAAAAAAAAACTCCTATGTCGTAAGGAAGATTTCTTCCGGATTCTTGGTTTATATATATATATATATCATATATATATATATAAAGCTGAGCGAATCAATGATTGTTTGCTAAAAGCCTTTTTCTTATTTAGTTTAATGACACAAATTCATATAAAAATATTCCTTAGTTCCCGGATTGAGTTATGTTTGAAACAAATCCATTTTAACTGGTTATACTTACTCGTAATTAAGTAAAAAAAACTGAGCCTTCTCTTACTTCCCATTCTGCCGACACTTTCCCCTCTCTATGTATATCTTGATTACCTCCTCGTTATATGTGTTAGTTTCTCTGTGAGTGTAAGAGAGTGATGTAGAGAGTGAGGAATGTATTTGTATGTTAAGTTTCATAAGCAGCTAGCCAGGCCAACATTTTGGCTCTTAATAAATTTGAATTAGGTCAAACTTACCTTTCTTAGAAATCTTACAAAATGATTTATATATATATATATATATATATATATATATATATATATATATATATATATATATATATATATATATATATATATATATATATATATATATATATAAAATGTTTATTATGGGTCCAACGGAAGAAAATTATATATATATATATATATACATACATATATATATATATTATATATATATATATATATATATATATATATATATATATTATATATATATATAATTTTAAAATATATATTAACAAACACTCTCGGATTTTCACGTAATCGATCTTCAGGTGAGTATTTTCAACCACGTCTGAAGGTTACTAAGTTATTTTGTCTTCTTTTGAATAAAGTACTCTAAAAAACCTTTATTAGAACTTTATTTACTTTTTATTATTGTATTATTTATTCTTTTTGGAATACATTACTTTTTTATTATAATTTGTTTTTTAAAATTTATATTATTTCATTCTTTTGGAATATTTTATTACTCTAAATGGATGAATATCCATTAAGAACAATAATGATCATCTGTTTAGAATACTAATATACTTAAAAGAATTCAGTAGCCTTCAGATGTTTAAAAATACTCACTTGAAGATCGATTACGTGAAACTCTGAATATATATATATATATATATATATATATATATATATATATATATATATATATATATATATATATAGTGTGACATTCAGAGCTAAAATAAAAAATGAGTAGACAGCCATAAATAAAGGTGTCAGAAAGATGGTGCAACTGGGATGGGCATGAGCCATGAGTCGCACCCCGTTAGTTCACTTACGAAAATATCTTCTCTTTCTTTCTTAGACAACCAATTCATAGAATGGTTTTCTTTGACTATCGCAATAAAATAAACCAGAAAAAAAACAATGAAAAGTAAAAAAAAAGAATACAATAAAAACACCACGTCTATCTTGGAGGAACAAAAAATCATAAAAACAAACAAAAATGACATAAATCTAGAACTTACAGCCGATGGTACTTAGTTAATTAAAAAAAATCCAATCTTTTTTTATCTAAAAAAATAAATAAATAATAGCAAACTTGGACAACAATTTGTATTGACTTTATCATATTACAGAAATAAATTAAGGAATGCCAAAACTTTTGCTAAAACTTAATAGAAATACTTACACAATGCGTTTCTGGACCTGTGTCTTCCCAGCACCGCACACAGTCTTCTACAATCTCCGTCTACGAATACAAAAGAAGTCAGAAAAATCCATTTTTGTTTTCCAATTTAAATAGGCAGAGTTATCGAACATTATCTGAACGAACCGCCATTAGATACGTGGCGAGTATTAATATTAATGGTGTAGAGCTTAACGTTTGCTTCCTTCATTTCACACTAAAAATGAAAATAAAAATGTTTGGATTTGTATGAATTCAAAATTGATATTTTATGACAAAATGCAATGTAAGTTGTTTGTACTATTCTAAAATAATTTCAAGCCAAAATATTTGTTGGAAGTTTGTTTATATGAACTGTTATAGAATTTCAGAAACCTATTCCCACAAACTTTGATTGGATTGATTAAATGTGATCAAAACTTTCACATAAATCACAAATACAATTCAACCCCTTTTTTTTATTATAAAATTTAAACTATTTGAAAAAAGAAAAAAGAAAACGAATTAGATAATATTCTAGTATAAAAATGATACATTTAGACATTTGTGTTCATAGATTTTATTATTCATCAGTTGTTAAAATTGTAACTAATATATATATATATATATATATATATATATATATATATATATATATCGAGATTGAAGCTATATTTACCAAGATAGAAATGAACAATGAATTGAACGTTAATTTTCTCAGAATACAAGCTGTGTCAAAAAGTACAAAAAATCTCGATACTTTTTTGACACATCTTATATATATATATATATATATATATATATATATATATATATATATATATATATATATATAGAGAGAGAGAGAGAGATAGATAGATAGATAGATAGATAGATATTGAACGTCTAATACACCTGCAATTAAAAATATATGTACATATTTTATTGATGACTAGTTTATTTGTTAGCAGATTTTCTTGTTTAAAAAACAGTGAAAGCATTTGTATCCTTTATGTAAACATGTCTTTATCTCGTCATTTATGGATTTGGATTATATATCATTTGAGGCTGAAGAAGAAAGGAGAAAACAAAAATCCTGCTGGATCAAAAATAATTAAAAATAATATATTATTATAAAAAGAAGAAAGAAATGTAGAAAATTTAAAGATGTAAAATAAAACCAAATGCTTTAGCAATATTTTAGTAGGTTAAAAGCGCGGTAAGGTTAACTCGAAGTTGAACCTTTTTTTTAGATCTTATTTTTCCGATGCAACTATCATTAGGGGGACACGAATATAGGGATTTAATTTAAGAAATCAATTAGAGTTTACCAAACTTTTATCATTCTCATTGACACTTGCATAGGAAAAATAAGGTCTAAAAACTTGGCTTTACGGTGGCCTTACTCACTTTAAACCGTTAAAAGAAAAAAAAAAAAGTGAAAGAAAGTTGAATCAAGATTATTATACTTTTTACATATTGAATTATTTAGCAATAGCTCTTAAGTAAACATATCAAACTTTGTAATAATTTAATCTTCATACTGTGGTATATCCACAGGTTCTGCTAGTTATTTATAAAAGCTAGAACACCCAGGTTCGTCTTGTAATTAATAAATTGGGTGAGGAGAAGGTATTCATCGCAATTTGTTATACCTCCACCCCCACCCCCAATTCAAAAAATAAGATGTAAACTTTTTAGTATTTCTCTGAATGTTTGAGATGAGGCTTGAAGATTAGTATTATCTGCGTTTATTCGGACTATTGTCCCCATCTTCATTGTTACTTGTACAACGTTTCGGCCGATATGCCCTCCGGCCTTCTTCAGGTATTTCTTGTCGGACTCGAAAATAAAAAGAAATACCTGAAGAAGGCCGGAGGGCATATCGGCCGAAACGTTGTACAAGTAACAATGAAGATGGGGACAATAGTCCGAATAACGCAGATAATACTAAACTTTTTAGATTAAAAAAATCATATTGTAGATTTGTTGTATGTAAAAAGAAAAAAAATCATGGTAAAATTCTTAATTAAGATTTTCAAATCTTTTATCGGAGTTTTTCGAATTTAGTATATGTAGGGAAATCATTTTTTCTACTTTTGATTACGTTTGAAATATTGTTATAATGTTTTAATATTGTTTAAATAATAAGGAAATAAATTAACTAATAATCATTATCCTCTCTAATTTTACTATATTTTGTCTCAATATGAACATTAATTTAGAATTTATAGAGACACAATGACCAGATCATTCTTCTTGGACATTCACAGCATGGTAGCATAACTCTTAAGACGTCTGTCTTTCTGTGGTAACGGATATTTCTGTCTACCTTTCTTGGATGGTTTGCAAGATAAAGAGGTAATAGTTGCAAAACTGATTTTTGTATTGTGCTGCGTCCAGAATTTGTTCAAAACAACACGACGTATTTTTGTATAATTCCCATATTTCTCTTTTTTCCAATCATTTCGTTAGAATCCAAGTGATGCAATCGGCCATTTCGCAAACCACCCAAGAAAGACGAATAAAACATGCCGAAGAAGTAAGGACGAACTCATAAGCGACGTTATCTTATGGACTCCTAGACATGGACACACCAGTTGGTTGGCTTGCAAAAATTTACATTTAACAGCTCTTTGCAGACACTAGGTGTCGTCTAGAAGACTTACCAGTTGCGATGACCGATAGGTACGGATGGCTAGAAAAACTCAAAAGAATCCGTGCTGTCGGCACGCCTTGATTGATTAAACGGGTATTTCTAATTTTATATCCGTTTGGACAGTCATACTAAGGAATAAGGAAACATATTTAACTGTCATCACCTGAAGAATATCCGTGGGCAGATCTAATAGAAAGCCATCTGTCTTCCAAAATTCTTTATTGTATTTTATAGATATTTGTAATTTTATATCCATTTAACATCCATACTGTGCAAAACGTTATTTTCAACTGTTATCACTTTCCACCTATTTAAAAGAACGTGAAGCTTCACGTTATATAAATGCTGAACAAGCCACTTTTTCAATATTTCAATATTTAACCGTCTGAAGATTGAATAATACTCCTGAAACTATAGTTACGGAAAATTAACACCATAATATTTTATTTATGATACTAAACCTGCTGCTATTTTAGCATTGATCACCTTTATATGCTAAATCTGTTCATATTTATTCTCCATTATATATATATATATATATATATATATATATATATATATATATATATATATAAGGTGGGTCAAAAAAGTTTCGAATTTTTGGGACTTTTTGACAAGTTCCATTCATTAATTTTTTTCAGGATACAAGGTGTGTAAAAAGTACTAAGTTTAAAGCTGTATTTACCAAGATAGCAATGAAGAATGAATGTAATGTTATTTTTTAGAATACAAGGTGTGTCAAAAAGTACAAAAATCTCGATATCTTTTGACTCACTTATATATATTACATATATATACATATAAAATATATACAAACATACATGCATATATACAAATATATACACACATATTATATATATATATATATATATATATATATATATATATATATATATTATATAATATATATATATATATATCTGATGAACAAATACAGTTAATATTAGCATGTAGAAAATCTGTTCTCAAGCTACATAATTCTACCTGGATCAAAAATAGCCTTGAAAATAATTTGTTAAATCAACTTAGATTGATAAAGGCCCCAATTTTGGTCGAAATAAATTTATTATGGAATAACGGTGTTGAGTTTTTCCTTCCTTTCAAAGATAAATTTTGCTCTGTATATAATCTAAAAGATTATTATACATTGAGCTCTCTGTAGTGATTTAAAGATTCACTGATTTTACATACTGGATCATACAATAATAATACAATGTGTCTTAGAAATCACATCTAGAACCAACCGTTACTACCAAGTTTTGGATACCTCACAATTATATAATATATATATATATATATATATATACTATATATATTTATAAATATATATATATATATATTAATAATATATATATATTATGATGTAAGATGAAATGAGTAGTTGAATACATCTTAATCACACGGCCAAATCCCGAAAATAAAGCGATAAAAAATAAATGATTTTTGAATAAATAAATAAATATGAATCCACCATCGACGAATGTAGATTGTGTAAACCTCTGAACTGACCCCCCCCCAAAAAAAAATAAATGAATAAACACATCGATCAAAATAACAAAGAAAGAAAGAAAGAAAAACAAAACTCCCAATACAATTAAACAAACTTCCATCGAAAGAACTAAAAGCAAAAATGTCTGACAAAATGATGAATCGAATTCTGATTTTAGAACAAGGAAGACAAACAAAGAACAATAAGAGGAATAAAATGTTTTATGATATATTTGTTAACCGCTTCTTAAAATATTTATCTTACCTGTTTTTCTGTTGATCCAAGTCAACGTTACCTAAAAAAAGATTTGGTGACGTTTGGTTATAGTTATGACGTGTTAGTTGCAGTGCTAAAATCACATTCACAAAGCAAAACGACTCAGTACAGGAGCGTCCATAAAGCGCATTCACAATAAAGAATTGTCCTACAGTTTGTAATTCATATCAGCTAGAATAATATATATATATATATATATATATATATATATATATATCTTATTATAATGGAGATTGTGTGTTTTTCTGTCTGTAACCGAAACTATATTACTACTCAAGTCACAATTCCCTTAATTATTTACATCACATTCTCCATGATTTCATTCTTTTAAAGCTTCAGTTATTAATAAAAATTGTTTTACATTATTAATACTGTTGACCATATCTACGTACTAATAACATGCAATTGTATTTATATATACAACAAAATAGCGGTTTACAGTTTGAACGAGAAGGCTAATTTGCATATTGATATTTAAAATTTTATTTTAATAAATATGTGCTTGGTATTGAATTGTTTCGTTTTATCTTAAGAAATATAAACAAAAATCTCGTGGATAAATCTTAAAAGAAATTTATTTACAAGAAGAAATAACTGTAATATTATCCTTTACTTCCTATTTTAACTAAATTGTTAAATTAGGAAAATTTACCAATGAAAGAGGGGAGTAATGGAAAATGATGGAATAGTTAGTTTCAAAGTTGTTCTATTTTTCGATTATACCCCCTCTGTTGCAGATTTTTTATCTGCATTCTTAGTCAGTTTCATTAGCCTTTCTAATTTAATATGATATTTTATTATATCAAAACTTAAATACTTGCACCCGGAGGGTGCATATATTTGCTAATATATATATATATATATATATATATATATATATATATATATATATATATTATCCAAAACTTGGTAGTAAGGGATGATTCTATATGTGATTTCTAAGATACGCTGTATTAATATTGTAAGATCCAATATGTATAAATACAGCGAATCTTTAAATCACTGAAGAGAGCTCAATGTATAATAAACTTTTTAGATTATATACAGAGCAATATTTATCATATAAAGGAAGGAAGAACTCAACACCGTAATTCCATAATAAATTTATTTCGACCAGAATTGGGGCCTATATAAATCTAAGTTGATTTAATATAGCTCCCCAAAATTCAGTCTCATCAGATGGGTCTCAATTCACTTATGAAATTGCACATCACAAAAAAACAAAAGTATATATATATATATATTTTTTTTTTTGGTACATGAAAACTTATAAACTACTAAAAGTAGAGGAATCATATGTAAATTGGGGAGGTGATATTTTATTATGAAATAAAATATAAAATAAAGGGATACGAAGGCCTTTTCGACCGGTACTTTTTCAAGTATTTACACCGGTTGACAATTAAAAATCAGAATGTAAAGAAATTGATAAGAATGAATGGGGGTAAACCAGAGATGGGGGGGGGGACAAAAATGGGGAAAGAGGGGTATGTGTGTGTGTCCTAAGTTAAACCAGGGTTATGAATACCTCCCAGTAAATAGATGGAGTGTCTCGGTGTTTGTCTGCACAGAGTAGGTCTGAGAAAAGAAATACTGATATATATATATATATATATATATATATATATATATATATATATATATATATGAAATATGGAGAGGAAATTAATCCGACAATATGAGAAGAAAATATTTTCAAAAATATAACAAACAGGATGTTACGATCAGGGGGAAACAATTTTATGTGTCAATACTTAAGTATTTTGGTATACACTTAACATCTTTCATTTTGTCCCTCACAAAAACATTCCTTAACTGAAGATGGTATAATACCGAAATACTTAAGTATTGAAACATAAAATTGTTTCCCCTGATCGTAACATCCTGTGTTTATTATATTTTGAAAATATTTTCTTCTCATATATATATATATATATATATATATATATATATATATATATATATGTGTGTGTGTGTGTGTGTGTGTGTGTTTTAGTATATATTTATTTGCATAGAAACAACTCTGCTACCTTTGGTTTCATGCTATGCAAGCTTAATTGTTTAAGCGGAGAACTCGTCGAGCAGCGAAAATTTTTTGAAAATGATAAAAATATTAAAGCTCTATAACAGATATTGAGCACTCTTCTAATAATCCTGTATGTTGGCTCACTACTACCCCTTCAAGTGTAATAGTGCCAACCATACACATTGATATATATATGTGTGTGTGTGTGTGCGTGTGTGGGGGTGTGTGTGTGGGTGTGTGTGTGAGGAGAAATGGAAATAAATCCGACAGTATCTAAATATATAAAAATATGACTCCCCCCAAAAAAAACAACAAACAAGTGATTCAGAGGATAATTTTATTATAGAGGAACCAACATTAGGAGGTTTCGGTTTGTATAATAAACCATCATCAGGACATTATTGATATGTTGCGACTTCTGGCGTTGTGTAGCCGTTAGCGTTCTATTTCAAAACTGTGTTACGTAATTTGTTCTAAATTATATTAAAAATTTGCTCATATATATATATATATATATATATAAGGATAACACACCGTATGCAAACCTTTACTTTACGAGGAGTCCTCGTGGCGTAGTGCCTAATATGCTTGACTGCGACGTTGTAGTAAGCGAGTTCGAACTCTAGTCACGCCATTATGTTCCCATTCGGACTGATATTATTGGGGAAAGTATGAACCCCCTAATCCCCCAGCTATAGGTTAAATAGTACCACTACTGTTCTTCTACAAGGACGGCTTTGGTATTGAATAACATTCGGAGATTGATATGCCATTAAACAAAGTGACTAAACCAAACCATCCCTTAAAATGTACACTGTCCTGGGCATGACGTTAAACTGCATAGATAAAATAAATTTAAAAAAATCTATTAATAATGGAGATTCGCTTCCGGTTTTTGTCTGTAAAATCACATTATACCTTACATACATTAGTCTGTACGTCACATTACCCAAAATCGTCATAACATAGAATAAATACACTCAAAAATTGAACATGCAACATTAGACAGTCCTCATTGTTTTTTAAAACAAGTTTTAATAAATACATGACTGGTATTATATATCTATATATATTTTGTTTTATTTTAATACATATCTAAAGTTTACTTTTCAAATTGTTTTTTAATCCTTTAATGAATTTGATGATTTTACTTACTTAGGGTACAAACTCACTGACATTGAATTTTTTACTCCCATCCCTCAGGCAATATGTTTCAAAAATCTATTTTTACATCACCCGGAGGCTGTTTTTTAAAATTTTGTACTAGTCTAAATAAATATCGAAAAACATTATGTAGTACATTCTTTCATTATATCAAATCAGCGTACTCACTGACTATTACAGTTACCCAAATTTACTTGTTATTTTGGAGAGAAGTGTCACATCATTCTATTATGGAAATATATTACAGCAAATTGAATTTTGTGGATTAGAGTCACTACTGTTCTTCTACAAGGATGACTTTGGTTTTAAATAACTCTCGAAAGTTGATATGTCATTAAACAAAGAAACCAAACCTCACGATACCATTTTGGATTTGGTTTGGTTGGTTTGGTTTGGTTGGTTGGGTTTTAAGGCATGTCAACCCCTTGGGTTATTTTATGCCGAATACTTCTATTGGTAATTAGGTATTAAAAATGTATATGGGTTTATTTGCTGTATCAAGTTTTCTGTTGAGAATTTGAACATCAAGAGAGTGAGTGGGTGATTTTTGTAGGTCTATGAACTACATCCTTGATAAGAGGCCGGTTCTTTTCAAAAAGTTTAATATCCTCTTGGGATCTATTTTTCCAAATAGTTTGTCCATGCTGTTAACATTGTAGAACTTTCTTTGAGTGTGGGAGAGGTGTGTGCATTCAATCAGAATATGTTTTATTGTGTATCGGTTTCCACATGAACATTTAGGTGGAGGTTCTTCTTTTAAAATGAAGGAGTGGGTTAATCTAGTGTGGCCAATGCGTAGCCGGGTGATAGTGGTTTCTTCTCTTCTGGTATTACTTGGATCAGGTGTCATTTTGGAAAAGGAAAAGACAAAACGATTGCAGGCATATATTAATCCTAACATAATCTTTAAAAAATTACCTTTTTACAATTCTTTTGTCTAAAATTTTGTTACTTATTATTTTTTTCAGCAATATAAATAACATACCCAACAAAGTATGAAGTAACGGGGGTATTGGCTATGATATTTAAATTCGAAGGAGCAGACGACAGAATACTGCCTTGTTTTTAAGTTAACATACCTTCACTCTAAAAATAGATATTCATATTGTACAGAACACTGTGATGTCACACGTTTTTGTGTACATTTTGTTTTGCATACCACAAGTACCTATCTTTTTAAAACTTATTTCTTTACTTTTTTTTGTTTAATCACGATTTTACAAAGCCCGTCACTCTATGGCAGTGAATAATAACAAGCCCTTGGTGATTCATCTTATTTTTTGCCTCATGGAAACCCGATAAACACTTCGCTGCTTTTTCCGATGAAATCTCCGAGAACTCTACAGCCTCGCAGATCAAATCTAACTCTTAAATCCATTTCTCATTTCAGATTTCGTCGCCATGTTTTATTTTTTATTTTACATTGGTAATATCAGTTACAGTAATATTATCTCTATTTTATTTTTTATTAGATAAAGTGCTGTCAACCATTATTATAGCCTTTTTTTAGGAAGAGGTTACTTAGTCAGTCTTGGTCAAATAGACAACTTTGCTTTTAGGCTTATTATGCCGGTTCTTGTAAAATAGACAAACCTACTTTTATGCTTATTTCACAGTCGCTGTAAATATTTTTATTATGAATTCAAGTAATGTTTAAAATAACAACACAGATTTAACACTAAAGTTTATTTATATTCATTTATATTTATATTTTGTGAAGGATAAAGATACAAAAAATTCTTCTAATTGAAAAATATTGATACCGTTAATGACTTTGTGATCAAACATGTGAAAATTTACAAAATTAAAAAAAAATTAAAGGAAATGATAAAGGTAAATGTCATTTTCCACTATAAAAATGTTTAGGTGTGAAATGGAGCTCTCAACGACATTGTCACGTCGTCTAACTCTCCATTTGTCACAACACCTAAAATTACCTTAATGCCCCCACTCTAATTACCGAAATATCTTAACGGAAAATACACACATTCTGCACAAAGAAAAAAATAAACAAAAACTCCAAATACTATAAGCTTTATACATAAACCATCCTTAAACAAAATTAATTTCTAATGCAGTACACACATTTTAAAATGCCTATAGCACCTTTCCCATCAATATATATATATATATATATATATATATATATATATATATATAATATATATATATATTTCACACACACATATATATATATACATATATATATATATAAATATATATATATATATATAATAAGCGGCGTGTTTTTATTCATAAAGATATGGTCACTGTAGATTAATCTCGTAAACCATTATTGGTGTTATATTGGAGCCTCGCTTCTGGACCAATGATCAGTCTATTACATGGCCACTGACCATGTAATAGACTGATCAAAACAGTGAACTAATGGTTAGAAAGCTACTTTCATAAATCATTAACGCTGTATCGAATTCAGTCGCTCACTCTTGTGTCCTGTGTCAGACCAAGCTAAAATTTAGAGCAATGGTTAACGCTTGTTATCTATCTATCGATAACTTGCTAAAGAAAATTGGTTAACACCGTTGTCTCGCAGACCATTACCGCCATATTGAATTTCGTTTATACTGATTTTTTTACACCTGTGCCTTTGTTCACTGTGACCTTTACGAGTCTATATAAGATTAAATACGAAATTATTGTTATTGCTGGACTATTATGAAGGAATTTTTATTTAATTTTTCGTTTCTCTGATGATGACGAGTCAAGTAGAACTGAAAATTGATCTGAGTCACAAAAAACATAAGAAGTAATGAATGCAGTGAAGTGAAAATTCATGAGATAGTTAATAATGGCATAGCTATAGCGTTAAGGACATGCATTTTTATTCAATAAAGCACGAGGTTCAATTTCGCGAAAATGAATTGGACAGTTAGAATTGATAAAAAAAAAAGAAAAGAGAGAAGATTACAATTAATTTTTCAGTTATTTCTTACATCTTAATTTCAGTGGCTTTTTGTATCATACATTCTTTGACCGTCTTTTATCGGTCCTCAGCAAGTGGTGCAGACCGGAAATAAGGGATAAGCCTTAGGATGCGAGTTCAAGTCTCACTGTAGCCTTATGCTTTATTTCTGGTCATTGTCGCTTATTGACGACCGGCATTCCACGGTGCAGATCTATCTATAAATAACTTTCTAAAGAAAGTCTACAATTAAACTAGAAAAAAGCGGGTAATACTTGCAAAGTTGTACTTATCTTGTACTAAATCGGGTTTGTTTAGCTACAATAGAGTGCACATCTATCTACTAAGCATACATTTATTCTCATGCATTACATTTAATCTAATACTATATATATATATATATATATATATATATATTATATATATATTGTGTGTGTGTGTGTGGTTTGTTTATATATATATATATATTATATATATATATATATATATATATATATATATAATAAAGTCTGCGTCAATATAAATGAAAAAGATAGATAAACCAATACACACACACACACATATATATGTATATATATAATACAGTAAATTAATATATATATATATATACAGTAAGTATATATATATATATATATATATATATATATATAGTAATACATATATGTAATATAATATATATATATAAAACATATATATTATATATATATATATATACATATATATATATATATATATATATATATAATATATATATACAGTAAATATATTTACACAGTAGATATAAATACACAGTAAATAAATATATATATATATATATATATATATATATATATATAATATATTTGAAAATAATAATAATAATAATAATAATAATAATAATGATGATGATGATGATGATGATGATGATGATGAAGATGATGATGATGATGATTGGACGCTCGTGCAAATGCGTGATTAATAATGATAATAATATGAAGCCATACATGAACGTAAATGCAAACATTCGCAATTACTTAAGTGTGATAAAAATCATGCAAACTTAATAATACAATAAGACAATACTGAATACAAGTGATACGCGTGTACAAAGATGTGTCTGTTGACGTGATAAAGAGAGAGAGAAAGAGAAACAATTAGACATAATGAAAAAGAGAAACGGTGAACGGAACGGTACGAAACTGGGAATTTCGTTCCGCCCAAGAATTGGCGACAAGAAATGGAAGCAGCAGAGAAAATGCACATGAATGAAGCATTGCATCTTATTTACCCAGGTAAGCAGGGGCAAGAGCACACTGTCGGTCGGCACATACTTCCGTGCCTTAGATAACGCCATCTGTAGGGGAAATAAGAAACTAATGAATGAATCGATTCTATTTCGTTGATTGTGGCTTTTTTTCTCTCTCCATGTTTTCGTTTTTTTTTCTCTCTTTCGTTTCTGTAGATTCTTAAAAAGGAATTCAAAAGGTTTATCTTATAGGATAGAATTAGATTTTAATGAATCTGAAATGAAAGGTCATGAAATTTAACACCTTACCTACCGGATGTGCAGGGGTCATAGGTACCCTCATAACCATAGGTGAGGACTGATAACCATACTTTGCATCTTTTACATACCAAAACATGGTACTTCAAATTATGAATAATACAATTGTAGTTTCTTTGAAGACAGGTAGAGCAAACCTCTTTGCTAAATATTTATTTTTTAACCAATGTTTTATCCAATGTGGGAAAGTGACTATAATCGGGACCGGTAGGTAAGGGGTTAAGCATTATCATCAAAACGAGAATGGCATTAAATATTGATGCTGCATCAATATATATATATATATATATATATATATATATATATATATATATATATATAATTTGAAAATTTGCTTTTTGGAGCATTGTTAAGTAAAGTATATTATTGTTTATATTTTTTTGAAGGCAATTACAATGCGTGTATCGTATAAAATTCGATAATTATTGAAAATAATCATGACAAATAAACTCGGCAAATAACACGTGCGACATGGAACACCGTGCAGCTGTTTCAACTTTATTAAGTCTCATCAGCGGTGTATACCTATGATTTCCCTCAAACAGAAATCGAAACCGGAAACCCAGTCGATTTCTGTCGGAGGGAAATCGTAGGTATACACCGCTGATGAGACTTAATAAAGTTGAAACAGCTGTACGGTGTTCCATGTCGCACGTGTTATTTGCCGAGTTTACTTGTCATGATTATTTTCAATAATTATCGAATTATATACGATATACGCATTGTAATTGCCTTAAAAAATATAAACAATAATATATATATATATGTATATAAATATAATAGAAAGAAAAATGATAAAAGAAAGAAAAGAAAAAGGAAACAAGTACACAAGTTAGACCTTGCAAGAGAACTGAAAAAAGTGTGGAACATGAACGTGACGGTGATACCAATCGTAGTTGGAGCCCTTGGAACAATTACTAAAGGCCTTAAAAACTGTGGAAACTGGACATCAGTGGAAAACCGAGACCATCCAGACGACAGCATTATTAAGATCAGCTAGAATAATTAGAAGATCCATTGAGTCCCGAGGAGAGTTTTTGTCACTAAGACTCCAGTGAAAAACCACCATTTAAGACTGGTGTGAAAAACTCACAAGGCGTAAAATAACGATAATAATAAGATCGAAATAAAACAAAGATCGTCTGAGCATGTAGTAATGGCAAACAAGCAGACCATTATTAAAACAGTGAGTTCGATCCCCACTGGGTGCATTACACTTTCAGAAATGTCAAATAATTTAAGAACGTCTAATCATCGCGTGCTGGTTATTACGATTCTCTTGTAGATCATTACGGCAATAGTTATTCCGATTCTCACAAGGTGCGATCTATCGGTAGCCTTGTACCATACTAAACAAAATTCGTTTCACCGTGTGGTCAGCCAGTTCTTCTCGCAGACCTTTATTGCAGCAATGAGATGCATCCTCACTGGGTTCCTTACACTTATGACCTTATACCAAACTAAAGCATTGGTTTCCACTAGATCACCGGAGTTAAGCAACAATGAGCCAGTTCAATATTTAGATGGGAGACCATTTAAGCAACAGCAGGTACTGTAAGCAACCTGATATGAAAATCTTTTCTTGTTCTTGTGACGGCATTCAACCGGGATCGGTTGAGCCGGCTCCATCCAATGAATTCACCGAATGTAGGCAGACCATGCGTGGCGATCCAACGCAATTGCGTCAGCCATTTGCTGTTCTACCGATGAACTCCATTAAGGCCTAGGCCAAGAATCAGCTACTTGACTGTCCTGAGCCAAGTTTTCAGTTGACCCCCTTGGCGTTTCTTACTGCCATGAGGCGGTACTGGGTCGATGGATTCACGGATGATGTCACCGGGTTGTCGACAAAGAGCATGATTAAGCCAGCGAAGGCGTCTCGTGAGAAGGGCCTGATGGAGAGAAGAGATTCTGCATCCTGCCCGAACAGTGGAGTTAAAGATGAATGATCGCCATCGTCATGATATGAAAATGGCGTGATTCGGCATTAAATGACCCGAAAAGGATTGATATGCCATTAAAGCAAACAACCAACTAACCAACCAAACTAATTGATGACGCTTTGCCGTGTAGTAATGGTTGATAACATTTTCACAAGATACTCTACAACTGCAGCCTTATGCCATACTTAGCAAAATTCACTTTGTTGTCGAGTATGTATTTACCAACCCCTCCGCACGACAAGTCAATTTTTAACAGGTTAGAATTCAGAGTTTTTCTTCTATACCAGTTGCCTTACCAAAGTTAAATAACCAAACTGCCTTACTATTTACCCATATCTGAGGGGAGAATAGTCGGATTCGTATCTTTCCCAAGGGTATTAGCACTATATGAAATGCAACCAGCATCGTCCAGGATTTGAACTCGTATCACCATGACCATTTCCCACGACGATAACCATTATACCACAGGCACCTCCTAGTACCCAACCCGTTCGCCGCGGTTGGGATGTGACACAAAGCCGTAAGTATGGGGCATTCAGTGAGGAATCGAACTCACCATTCGGTAAACTAGCTTGCTAACCATTTCGCCACGATGGTGGAGGAGTAGTCAAGCAGATCTAGCAGTGGTTAGTCGGCACATCTCACCGACCAAAAAACTGCAGGAACGAATTTGATCTCCACTGGGTGCCCGACATATGGGGGATTATATTATAGCAATTATGGACGCATTGCCGTGGAGTTGTTTTCTGAAAAATTGCCCCACAGACCGTTATTGCAACAGAATTCGTTTCTCAGTAAGCACCCAACAACCATTGCCTTGTACCTGACTATACTAAATTTAGTAAATACCTCAACCACTTCGCCGTGGAATAGGAAGCTAGACTCCCTGACCATTATTATGAAGTGGGTTTTATCCTTACTGAACGGTGAAGGATTTTGTTATGCTATGCTTAGCGTAATGAAAGAAAGGAAGAAGATGAAAAGAAGTGAAAAGAAAAGAAAAGAAAGAAAGAAAGAATGAATGTGTGAACGAAAAAAAAAATGAAACGGATACAGTAGATTTAAATGAAAAAGAAAAAAAAGTGAGAGGATGAACAACTATGGAATTGGAATACAATGGATTTGCAATTCCATAATTGTGGATTTCGCTAGACGACCGATGAAATATAACTCAACAACAATGGTGTCTAGAGAGAGAAAAAATAAAACAACACAAAAAATTGAATGGCATAAAAATAATAAAACAAAAATGGCATTAAAGATACGAGAGAGAGAGAGAGAGAGAGAGAGAGAGAGAGAGAGAGAGAGAGAGAGAGAGAGAAGAAAAATCCAGAATAAAAAAAAAAAAAAAAAACAAAAAAACAAACCAAAGCAAACAAAAAGAAACATATAAAAGCAATAATTAAACAAATATGTTAAAAGGAACAAGGTAGCATTTTCTGTCTTCCGATCTCACTGACAAATTAAAGCGACAATTCTTCCAGGCTGTGGTTATATCAGTACTGCTGTATGGCTGCACCACTTGGACCCTAAAGAAGCACCTTGAGAATAAGCTAGATGGGAGCTACAAAGAATGCCGCGTGCAGTCTTGAACAAGTCGTGGAAACAGCACCCCACAAGTAAGCAGCTGTATGGCCACCTGCCTCCCATCTCACAGACCATCCGAGTGAGACGGAATAGACATGCAGGACACCGTTGGAGATGCAAGGCCGAGCTCGTAAGTGACGTTCTCCTGTGGAAGCCAACACATGGATATGCTAATGTCGGCCGCCCAGCAAGGACATACATTGACCAACTATGCGAGGATACTGGCTGCTGCACGGGAGACCTCCCAGGGGCAATGAATGATAGAGAGAGTTGACGAGAGATTGTCATGGATATCCGTGCTGCCTGCGCAACATGATAGCTCAGTCAGTAGAGCGTCCGCCTGGGAACCACAAGCTTCCTGGCTCGATACCAGCCCTCGCCAACTCAGCGTATGAGTAGCAGAAGGGTCTGTGTGGTAAAGTGAGGAGCTGGTGGTAGCTGTGGCGCTCCACCTAAAACGCAAAAACAATCTCCTTGATCTAGCGCTAGTGAAAAGAGGATAGACCCCTCGCTGTCTGGCTGATACTGACTTTAGACCACCCCAACCACTTACTGGTGTATATATATATTTACCAACTCCTCCACACGAGCAGGATGTGACACAAGGTCAATTTCTTAAGCGGAGTTTAACAGGTTTGAATTCAGAGTTTTCCTTCTCCTAGACCAGTTGCCTAACCAAGGTTAAAGAGCGCAGTCTGCCCTACTATTTACCCATAGCTGAGGGAGAGTAGGATTCATACATTTCCCAAGGGTATTAGCGCTAAGTGAAATGCAATTACCACGTCCAGGATTTGAACTCGGGGCGACGAGTCCATTTCCTATGACTTTAACCATTACATCACGCGCTTCCTTACCGGTGTATATATGTATCGTTTTCTCATTCGGTGCTCTATAGATATGTCCTTGTGACAGACTTGGTTCGTTAATATATATATAATAAGAGCATTAGCTTACTTGTTTCCCTGATGAATCAGATATGCTAGGGAGACTTCCATCTTCATTCGCTTGGGATTGGCTGTTCTGTAAAAGAAAAGAATGGACAAGAGATTATTAAAACAATTCGACGTCTGTTAATAGACAAACAAAGAAACAAACAAAAGCAGCAATATAATTCTAAAACACACAGAAAACCTTGAAAAAAAAAGAAGCTTATGCATTTACCCAACCCTTCCACACGAACAGGATGCGACACAGGATTATTTTTTAAAACGGAGTTTAACAGGTTTGGATTCAGTGTCTTCGTTTCCAAGACCGATTTCTGTATCAAGGTAAAATAGACCAGTCTGCCCTACTATTTTACCTATAGCTAGAAGGAGAAATAGATGGTGGATCAGTATACAGATGAAATTTAAAGGTTGTTATCGCCTAGAATGCACTGACTGAATCCACTGTAGAAGAGTAAGACCCCTCTCCCCAATCAAGTGAAAACCTTTTTCAATCCATAGGGTTAAACTGTTTTCAATTCACTGTCCATGTTCCCTACCAGTTAGTTCTTCCTTGTGAATTTTGTTCTAGAGATGTTGCTTGTCTCTTTTATTCTTTCATGACTTCTATGCACTACCAGACCCATTACACCACGTTTTTGTTTTATCCTTTACCCAGGCGACGCCGGATAGCCGCTTCTAGTTTATATATATAGTTGAATTGTTTTTATTCTTTACTTCTAAACGACAGCCATTAACGTCTTTCCATTTAGTCAGACACAATTACCGAGGTGATGAGGTCGTCAATCTATGAAACTGTTTCTTAAGTTTAAATAATAAAGTCAATCGCTCAGATTCTATTGTCTGTTATTTCGACATCCATATTTTGTAAACAACTATTCTTATTCTCACTTTATTCTTATTCTTATTTTATTCTTATTCTTATTCTTATTTTATTCTTATTCTTATATTCTTATTCTCATTTTATTCTTATTCTTATTCTCACTTTATTTTTATTCTTATTTTACATTTATTTGTCTGGTTTCAATTTCTAAAAGTCTTCATTGATTAATTTTTCTCTATTTCCTTTCTTTCTGTGAATTTTTCTACTCTCGTTCTTTTGTCCTTTTTTCTCCTGTCTATCACCAATCTCCTCCTCTTTTTCTCTCTCTCTCTTTCTCTTTCTCTCTCTTTCTTTGTCTGGTTTGAATTTCTGAAAATCTTCATTGATTAATTTTTTCCCTTTTCCTTTCTTTCTGTGAATCTTTCTGCCCCTCGTTTTTTTACCCTTTCTTTTTCTCCAACCTATCATCATTCTCTCTCTCGCTCTTTCCCTTTTCCTCTCTCCCTCTCTCCCCTCTCTCTCTCCCTCCTCTCTCTCTCTCTCACTCTCTCTTTGTCTGGTTTCAATTTCTGAAAATGGTCATTGATTTATTTTTTCCCTTTTTCTTCTTTCTGTGAATCTTTCTGTCTCTCGTTCTTTTAGCCTTTTTTCTACAATCTATCACCATTCTCTCTCTCTCTCTCTCTCTCTCTCTCTCTCTCTCTCTCTCTCTCTCTCTCTCTTATAATCTGTTAATATATTTTCCCTGTTTATATCACATCACTCTGTTTATATCTATCTTCCCCCCTCTCTCTCTCTCTCTCTCTCTCTCTCTCTCTCTCTCTGGTTTCAATTTCTGAAAATCTTCATTGATTTATTTCCCCCCTTCCTTTCTTTCTGTGAATCTCTCGTTCTTTTAGCCTTTTTTTCTCCTACCGTCATCCTCATTCTGTCTGTCTGTCTGTTTGTCTGTCTGTTTCTTTTTCTCTCTAATTATTCTTTTAGATTAATTTCTCCCTTTTGTTTTTAAACATCCTTCCTTCTTTCCTTTCGTTTGTTTTTCTTTTCTTTTCTTTTATCTACTTTATTCAATTCCCATTCATCTCCGTCGACATTTAAAATGCATTTATATAACACGCATGTAAAGCTTTCAGACAATCGTGACAACCTAGTGGTATTTTTATCAGTGATTAGGCAACTTAAAACTTGCTCTCTTTCACACACACACACACACACACACACACACACACACACACACACACGCACGCACGCACGCACGCACATATATATGTAATATAATGAAGGAACAGCAAACAAGAAAAGTGTATGCATAGAAATAGTGCTCAATTCTATAATATCTATCTATCTATCTATCTATCTATCTATATATATATATATATATATATATATATATATATATATATATATATAAGTATAGATAAAAGGATATGAAAACACACAATGCTGTTAAAATGAAAACATTTTATATCATATTCATTGATAATATTGAACAATATTTCGATTTATAAAAATCATCATCAGAATTTGTTTTTAATCCGGACTGCTTCTCTCTCGATGAGTCCGGATTAAAAACAAGCTCTGATGATGATTTTTATAAATCGAAATATTGTTCAATATTATCTATGAATATGATATAAAATATTTTCATTTTAACAGCATTGTGTGTTTTCATATCCTTTTATCTATACTTATACCGTCGGATTAATTTCCTTACTCTTAACTTATATATATATATATATATATATATATATATATATATATATATATATATATATATATATATATTCACTGTTTATATAACCGTGATATAACTAGGATTTTATAAATACAAGAAAACTTTCATTCACACTAATGATTTTATATACAGTGACTGCTAATACTAAAAAAAATATAGAAATGCGTTGTTGGAAAGGGTCAGGGTTCATTGGCTGGTGCCTGAGCTTTCCCTCTCCAAGACTGGTTGCTTTACCAAGGCTAAAGAACTCAGTGTGTCCTACTATCTATCCATGCTATATTCTATGGTATAATTTTATTTCTCTCAAAAAAGAGAGAATATACTCCATGTTGACATTTTCAAACAGATCTTTCATATTGTTTGCTTTAAAATAACGGTTTCTAATGTGAGCAAAAAAACCTGCATTCCATGAATAAGTGTTTAACTGTGCATTGGGATTAATTCAAGCACCTGAAGCATGATTTTTCATTGGATGACTTTTTACCGAAATGGATTTTTATGAGAGCGAATTTTAATAGAAAATTATTCTAAATAAAAGAAAATGTTAAATGTACAATAATTTTAAATACAAGATTATTAAATGAATAATACTTTAAAAAATTCGCAGTAGACTTAGCATTCAAGTAGACTTAGCATTCAATTAGACTTAACATAATGAAATACAGAATATAATTAAAAAAACATATTGTGTATACAGATTCTTGTAGAGGTAAGAGAACTCTTATCCCAACTTAATTTTCGTAAAGTATAGATAAAAGGATATGAAAACACACAATGCTGTTAAAATGAAAATATTTTATATCATATTCATAGCTAATATTGAACAATATTTCGATTTATAAAAATCATCATCAGAGCTTATCCATCTAGTTACCAAAATAAGAAAACGGAGGATAAACAAATTTCTCGTCGATTGCATATAAATTATAAATAGATGATTAACGGCATTGCTGCATTTTAATTTGGTACAAAATCCATTTTTTAAATGAATAAATAGATATTTTTTTTTTTCTAAAATTTCTTGAAATTAACTAAGACTGTAGAACAAATGACTTTACATATGTCAGAGAAGATCACACTGTGTGCATGGTGAAAAATGCGATTAACAATCACTTGCTTGAAAAATATAAAAGTAGATTTAAAAAAAAAGGATTTACTTCAGTGCTTAATACAGAAATAATATCAGGTAAGACAGAAGTGGTGGAGATACATTTTTATTTTTTTTATTTTTTGCCTTCTGTAAGCAGCGTTGTATTTGTAGACTTAGAGCGTTCTGAATAGGTTAGCTAGTGTATATATATAAATTATTTACAGCTTCGGTGGTGACTGAGTACAAAACAAATTGTGTTTTTCTGTTTCTGTAGACGTGATCAAGTCAGAAATATAGTGAATCGCTTTCAATATTTCCATTGAGGCAGAATCACGATCTCGCCGATAACAAAACTCGCAGGGTGACGTCATCTACGGTTCCGAATGAAAATTATACACTATCTGACCCGACACGTTCGCAAAACACAGGTAATGGTGTCGTAGCTTACCAGGTAAGAAAAGAAAAGAAAAGAAAAAGAGAAAAAAGAAGAAAAAAAAGAAAAGAAAAAGAAAAAGAAAAAAAGAAGAAGAATTTTTTTAAAAAGATCTTTTAGCGTAAAGTATCTTGCAAATGTTTGAAAATCCCGCCTAAAAATATCACATCATTTTATTGTCTAGAAAAAAACAAAAAAGACAAAAAAACAAAAACAAAACAAAAAAAAAAAAAAAAAACAAAAAAAAACAACAACAAACAAACAAAAAACAAAATTAAGAAAGATATATTATCCAAAGTTGAAAAGTTAGTATATATGTATTTACCAACCCCTCTGCACGAGTAGGATGTGACACGGAGTTTAACCGGTTGGATATAAGTTTTTCTTCAAGACCGTTTACAATACTACGGTTAAATGGCCTAGTCTGCCCTACTAGTTACCCATAGCTGGAGGGACAATAGTTAAGACAAATACGAAACAGCCTTGTCCAGCATTTGAACTCTGATTTTAGTATATACTATTAATACTATATCAGGATCCTGAATCCATTATTTTTTATACGAGTAAGATGCGACTTAAGGTCATTTTTTAAGCGAAGTTTAAAAGGTTTTAATCAGAGTTTTCCTTCTCCAAGACCAATTGCCATACCCAAAGTTAAAGAGAAAAGTCGGCCTTACTATTTACCTATAACTGGAGGGAGAATAATTGGATTCATTCAGGATTTGAACCTTCCTACGACGATAACCTTTACACTACGAGCGCCTGTTAAACGGTTATAGCTTCAGATAAGTATTCTCAATATAAAGAATTTACACACAGTTATATAGTTTCAGGTATTCTTATCTAATCTTATTAGTCCGTCCGTTCGTCACTTATGGCTCCGTCGGGTACACAAATCTATGAGAAAAAACAAAGAGGGAAGTTTCCTTTTAAAGAAAATATACACACAGAATGACACAGAAAAAGGTTGGTCATAAAAGAACCCAGCCTGCCCTACTATTTACCCATAGATGGTGGGCGCAAAACAGATGGAATCATACTTTTCCCAGGGGCATTAGTGCGAATTGAACCGCAAATAGCCTCGTCCAGAATTAGCACTTAAGTCACCGACACAATTTCATATGACGATAACCATTATGCTAAATGCGCTTCCTCTAAGTTAGCCATTCAGAAAAAAAAGAAAAAGAAAAGAAAAAAAGAAAAAAAAAACTGTTTAAGGGAATTTTCTTTGCTAGTGACCCACGCACATGGTCAGACATTTATGTTACATCCTTCTTGTGTGGGGTCTTCAGCCCCCAACACAACACTCGTAAGTGACTTTAACCTATGGACTCTCCATAACTATCCCTATCTTTTGTATTACATTTAGATAACCATTGTATACGTTTTTATTGTATCTTATCCCTTTTCTATATACGTGTATATCTACTATGTAACTTTTCTCATCTATCTTGTATACGCATATTTCTTGTCTTAAATGTTTCTCCATGTGCTTTATTAAGTCCTTTTGTGTATTTAACACTCTTGGTCGGAGTTGTTTTGTTCAACCAACAATTATAAGTGATATTATAACTTTGAACCCAACAGGCATAATTGAAACCATATAACTATCTACAAATTATTTGTTACGATTCGTGTAGCCATTTTAAGGCTGTAGTTGAAAGTAGTTTTACATTGGAGATCCCTTGTGGCATAAAGTCTGATCATTTCTTGAAGTAGAAAGATGTAGTATCAGTTTTGATTTAATTTTAATGTGCTAATTTAATTTAATTTTAATGTGCTAGAGATTACTGATTACATATGAAATAAAGAGCTTAGGAATCTCCATAACACTTCTAAGATTTCACATACATTGTGCAGAAAGTGGTGCTAACAACTTTTGTATCAATCTGATTTTTACCACACCTATCTGAGTCTGACACTAAGTCCAAACTCGCTACACTTTTAAATTGGTCTGTGAGACGGGCTTTCAGGCCACGGTGGACGGCTGGTATGTGCTCCTCGGGTTACCTGTACTGTAGAGCAACAGATGCAACGTGGCTACACTATGATAATAAGTGTGAAGCGTGTTCTTTCATTACAATGGTCCACCTAAAAATAGAATCGAAAAGAGTGATGGAATCAGAGTTAAGTGTTTTGAGTAAGAGAGGAGCAGATCGTAACATCTCAATGTCAGAGTCAGTGTGGCTGGGCCTACCTGTCGAAATGTTTGCCTAAATCAGTCAAGGTTATGCAAACACTTCTTGCAACGACCTTGCTTCTTCTTTTTTTTTTTCAAGAGATGTCGGCTTGTTTATTTATAAGGTTTGCATTGCAGATGATACTCGAAACGTTAGAATGGAAGATTGGAAGTCAGGTTTAAAGAAAGAAAGAAAGTTGGGAAGTGAAAAGGAAGAAAGAAAGGAAGAAAGGAGGGAAAGAAGGAAGGAAAAATGATGAAAGAAAGAAAGAAAGAAAGAAAGGAAGGAAGGAAGCAAAGAAGGAAGAATGGACAGTACAAGAAAGAAAGAAAGAAAGTTGGGAAGTGAATAGGAAGAAAGAAAGGAAAGAAGGAAGAAAGAATGGACGCTAAAGGAAAGAAAGAAAGTTGGAAAGTGAAAAGGAAGAAAGAAAGAAAGAAAGGAGGGAAAGAAGGAAGGAAAATGGTGGAAAGAAAGGAAGAAAGAAAGAAGGAAAGTGAGGAAGCAAAGAAGGAAGAAAGTTAAATCTGTTAAACTCTGCTTACGAATTGTGCCACATTTTACTCGTGTGGAGCGGTTGGTAAATATTCATAAGAGTAGAAGACTATATAGCTCCAATCTTCTAGATAGGGAGGGACCACCAAGTCAGAATTAAAGTTCTGGTATTTACTTGGGTTCAAATATTGACTACTAAAATTGGTAGCACATAGCAACTACTTCAGCTTATTTATAAAACTTTGTTTAGTTGGGGCTCATCACCCCTTGGAATAATCTCCTTCCCCCATGTGAACGGGATTTGAACTAATTTTTTGTTGGTTGGTTGGTTGGTTGAATTTTACGGCATGTCAACCCTTGTTAGGTTATTTTATACCGAAGAGATTTGGTTTTATACATTGTTGATAGGTATTGAACATTTTTTTAAAACTCCCTTTTTAAACACATTATTTTAACTAATTTTTTTCTATTTAAGCCATAGATAGGACCCAAACAGGTACTTCCATCCCAGGTTAGAGTGGGTCTGGGAGTCATGCCAATGAAGGGGTGCTCAACACTCCCCCAAGTTGGAACTTCATTCGGTGCAGTTTAAACTAATTTTTGTGTTAATTCTAACAACATGAAAAATTTCATTCACGATCCACCTATTTGTACGCATGCCCCCCGGATTTAATGGAAGCCCCCCCCACTTGTAATACTCTAGTGACCCGCCTGGGTTAGATTGGCATAATGTCACAAATATGGGACACTAAATATCGGTGAAATCAGCTTGCTAACTATTACGGTGTGCCTTTAAATTATTTAATGAAGAAGGTCAAAAGAAAGAGAAGAGAAAGATGAAAGAAAAACAGAAGAAAGAAAGAAAGAAAGAAAGAAAGAAAGAAAGAGGAAATATAAAGAAAGAAAGAGGAAAAGGAAAGAAAGAAACAGGCAAAGTAAAGAGAGGAAAGAAACAGAAATATAGGAACAAAAAGAAAGAAAGAAAAACTGAAAAAACAAAAAAGTAGGAAAATAAGAAAGAAAGAAAGAAAGAAAGAAAAGAAAGAAAAAGAAGCAAAAGTAAGAGAAAAGTTAAAGAAAAAATAAAGAAATGAGGAGAAGCGTAAAAAAAGAAAAAGAAAGAAAGAAATTTAAGAGAAAAGGAGAGGAAAGAAAGAAAGAAAGCAAAATGAAGAAAAGAAAAAGAAAGAAAGAAAAAAGTGATACATATAAATAAGAAAGGAAGAAAAGAGAAAGAGAAAGAGAAAAGAAAAGAAAAATCATGAAATGCAGACGATACAATAAAAAAATGTCGATGTACAATTAGAGAAAAAAATGTGTTCGTCTGCGCGTCGGTGGAAAATTTTTAGTGCGTGGGGTTGAATGAATTATTTAAGATACATTTCTGTCTGCATCGGCATTTGCTAGCAGGGTTTTTGCTTACAAGAGACGAGTGTTTGGCATTGTTAAAAGGCTGCGTTGATCAGAGGGGGAGAAATTATGATTGAAACAAAAAATGTGAAGGAAAGAGGAGTAAATAAATAAATAATGGAGGAGCAAAATAAATAAATAAATACTTAAATAAGAACGAGTGACATACATGCAAAGAGAAAGAGGCATGCTTCGGTAACGGTTATCGTCGTGGGAAATGGAGTCAGTGACCCGAGTTCAAATCCTAGACAAGGCAGTTTTCGTTTCATTTATCCATTTATTCTCCTCATAGCCATGGGTAAATAGCAGGTCAGACTGGGTTCTTTAGCTTTGGTAAGACAACCAGTCCAGAAGAATTCCGCTTAAAAATCTGACCTTGACGAAAAGATTGGGTAAATGTAGTATACAGAGTGAGAAGGTTCCCGAGTCCGACAAGAAATCCCCGAAGAAGACCGGAGAGCACATCGGTCGAAACGTTGTACAGATAACAATAAAGATGAGGACAATAGTTCGAATAATCCAAATAATACTAATCGTATGTTTATATGTACATTTTTATATAGTTTCTTAGGAGTTTATTGCACACAGGTATTTCGATATTATCCTCGTACCCTACTTGTACAAGGTCAGACACAAGGCCCTATTAATGTGGGACCACCCATAAGCCGAGACTCATGGGTGGCAGGTTGAAAAATTGCGTTCATCCCGTCGGCATTCCCCCTCAAGGGGGCACCTCAGGCACTGGGCAATAAACCCAGCCCTGCCCCTTTAAATCGAGGGGGCAGGTGATGCGTACATATGACAGGTATTCCTATCTAATACAACATTTACCAACAGATCTATTTGAACCATAGATAGAACCCTAACAGGTAATATTACTCCAAAGTCAACTTGACCTTGGAGTAATGGCAATAAAAAGGTACTCCACACTCCCCAGATCACCTGAACTGTATCCTCACCACTAGATGCTGTTTAGTATCATATCCATTTTATGAGGGGTGGGGGTCTTACTCCTCTGCAGGGGGTACAGTCAGTGTATTCTAAGTCCCGCCCATGGGGCGGGTTTTAAATTTTAAGATTAAACATTTTAAATGAAGGCGTGTGCACAGCTGAGAAACTTATATTAAAAAATAATGCTGTCTAGACGTCTAAGTCTTTAAGCAACGGTCATGTAACACGCATGCACACACACACACACACACGCACACACACACACAGCGCGTGCGCAAGACAGCGAAATGTAAACATTAATTAAGAAAAAACTAACGTTTTGAGATACACATAAAGATATAGTCTAAATATTTTTCTCGATATTTAAGATACTTAAATTTTTTTTTACATGCCGTACTAACCATGGAGCTGTGGTCACCAAGCTTAGATCCCTATCACTACTATATAGATTGAGCCTCATTTGGTATATCACACATGTGGTCTTATGGTTTGGTAAATATCAATAAATATATATATTTACCAACCCTCCGCACGAGCAGGATGCGAACAAGGTCAATTTCTTAAGCGGAGTTTAACAGGTTTGAATTCAGAGTTTTCCTTCTCCTAGACCGGTTGCCTAACCAAGGTTAAAGAGCCAGTCTGCACTACTATTTATCCATAGCTGAAGGGAGAGTAGGATTCATACCTTTCCCAAGGGTATTGGCGCTAAGTGAAATGCAATTACCACGTCCAGGATTTGAACTCGGGGCAACGAGTCCATTTCCCATGACTTTAACCATTACACCATATCAATAAATATAGGGTGTCATGCCGTGGAGCAATGCCTACCAAGCTATATTCGTAGATGATTATAACTAAAGTGAGTTTGATCCTAACTGAGTACACTTCACTTTTAAGTTTAGTAAATATCAATAAATTTAGGTAGCATACTGTGGAACAATGCTATCAAGATAGTTTCCCAGATCACTATAACTGGAGTGATATTGATCCTCACCGAGTGCATTTCACTTTTAAATTTATGATACCGTGCCGTGGAGCAATGCCAACCTAGCTAGTCTCGCAAATGATTATAATTGAAGTGAGTTTGCTCTCACTGAGTGTACGACACTTAGCTAAGTTTGAAAAAAAATCAAATAGACATCTTTTCGTGGAGGCTACCAAATTTGTCTCTCGCATCAAAATGACTGTGGTGAATTTTATCCTCTCTGGGTAGTATACGCTTATGGCAGACTAATCTAAGCTTAGTAAATACCAAAGATGTTTTTACCTTTTAGTTACTAAAATGGTGGTTAGGTGAAGTGGGTTTTCATCAACAAATGGCAGCTTTGAGACTGCTACTAGTTGTTGGAAGGGACCAGTAGAAAGATGATGAAATAAAGCGAATACCTTACAAAAAGGGGTTAACTATTTGGTATCATGTTTTTTTTCTCCCTTTGCTAAATTCATTCTTCATCCACCCGTTTTTTTTTTTCACTATCTTTTTTTATTACTTATATACCTGTATTGCTTCTGGCTGTTGTTAATTTTTCAGATATACAAGTTTCGTTTTTCACCTGCCTACCTGTCTTATCAGGTATGCATGAGGCTTCTGAGCGCCGTTCACATCGTACAGGGTGAGAACAGGCGTGTTTACTTAACTGGTTGGGAAATACGATCAAGCGTTCTTTAAGTAATGTTGGGAATCCTAAGAGTCAAATAAGAGAACGGCGCGATTACCGAAAGGTCAGAAGCCATATTTTAAAATCATGGTCGTAGAAATTGTGTCACTGGTACGTATCAATATGGTAATAGACAATTTTGAAATAATTGCTGGAATCTATGCATATATAAAAGAGAGTTGGTGTGTATGTATGTATGTTTGGAGGAAACAACTAAAACAGAACAATTAACGGTAGTATTGACGCACACTACGCATCATTTAAAAGCTTGGACCCTTCTTCATTCATATACGTGATACAGATAGAATGGATAACTGGAACCCACATGAATCATGGAATAGAATAACTTGTATCATGATGATATGCGCCAGCCATCAAAATAAGGAGATTATGGTTGCTGCCCAATGCTCCCTGAACAATGTAAAAACAATCAGGCATGAACTGGAGAATTGCAATGGGGACTACGAAGGCTGTGGCTAGAAGGAAGAAACATAACAGACAATCTGATTGCATTCGTACATCAGAATTCCTCGAAAATCTGCAGAAAAAACCCTGGCATTGGAATTCGGGCTTTGTCACGAGAATTTAATGTTTCAGCCTCTACCATGAAGCTTTCACTCAATGAAGACCTTTGCTACTACTCATACAAGCGTCACATAGATCAACTGCTCCCAGAAAAGGCCCGTGTAAATCGTCTGACAAAGGCGAAGAAATTTCTGAGGTGAAATATCCTGCTGAACCACAAACAATCTGAGAAAAATTTTTGCCAAGATTAAAAGTAAAACACGCAGAATAACAGATGGCTTGCATACAGTTCAAAGGACACTCCTCGTGTCATGCAAAGTAAATTTCCCCAAACTGTGATGGTTTTCGGATGTGTGACACTAGTGTAATAGCCAAAAGAAAAAAATACAGAAAGAGTTGCCTAGGTTAAAAGTGCTCAATACACTGAGTAGAGAAAATAATAATAGTAAAGCCTAAAGAGTCAGAAACTACCTACCTATGTTACATTTAACAGATCATTGGAATAATTCTGATATATATATATATATATATATATATATATATATATATATATATATATATATCATGGAGGTACTTGTGGTGTAATAATAGCTATTTGTTGTAGGAAATGGACACTGTGATTCGAGTTGATGCCGTTTTCATCTCACACAGCGCTAATACCTTGGGAAATGTATGAATCCAACTATTCTCGCTCCTGCTATGGGTAAATATTAGGGCAGACTGAGATCTTTAAACTTGGTATCACCACCAGTCTAGGAGAAGGAAAACTCTGTATTCAAATCTATAAAGCTCCGCTTAAGAATTGACCTTGTGTCATGTCCTGCTTGTCTGGAGTAGTTGTGTACATACATATATATCCTCACTGCATTAGCTCTTTGTCTACCAAATTTCCTCCACGGCTGTACCAAATTTTCTTGGTATTTTTTACCTGTATGATGGGATATTTCAAAGTTCACTATATATTCACTATAGAACTCATTCTATTCAAATAAAGTCCTATTATTATTGCAATCTGAGTCCTTCTGCTCAATTATAATGGCATGTAACGGCTTACGGTCGGATTAAATTGCTGGAAGAGTCGCCGTCAGCGGTTTAAAGAAGGGTAAGAGTTAACAAGAGAGGGATCAAGTATAAACTTTTACATCTGTATCTAAAGAGGGATCAGGCCGTTTTTGTCAACCAGTTACACCAAAAAGTCCTTCTTTGCAGCTATGGCTATTCAACATAACTGACTTATGACGGATCATGTCTATTCGATGTTCCAAATCGGTGATCGCTGAATAGTTTCAAAGACGAATAAGTGTTGCTATTCTTTAGAGCGATTCCCAGCATGTCTGCAGGGCAGGCCAACACACAATTCCCGACAGATAACTGAATGTAAGAATACAAGCGAATCGGTATATACATAGCAAGCGTGGAAGATATCTGGTCATAACAGATTTCAGGGTCGGCATTTTGGTATTCCTATAGCCTTTTGGTAAATAGAAACAGGAAGTCTGTATTTTTTTGTGCCAAGGAGGCATCCTAAGAGAACCAAGAAATATGTCTTTGACTGGGTTAATAAAAAGGTTAGTTCTTATAATGGATTGTGTCGCTTTTCTATGTATAAGTACTTAGCTTGGTTGGCTGGTTGTGACGCACGTCGTTGGCAAGTCGAATTTGTCATCAGAGAGCTTACTACAATTTTCATCATTGACTACAATTAACCTTGACATCTATATCACGAACTAATTACTTTACAAATGTAACTATAATATAGCACATAAAGATAAAAATAATTATTTTCTTAAAACACAAATATGGAGTCTGTTTGTTTTGTTTTATGGCATATCAAACCTCGGTGGGTCATTTAATGCCGGCAAAGTTTTGAAAGATTCATAGCGATAGTTTGGAAGAAAATTTTTTAAACTCGATTTTTTTTGTAAACACATTTTCTATTTAACACATAGGGACCTAACAGGTCAAAATCTGGTTTATACATTATATTATTCTTTTATAGAAATAATTTTCATTAACTTCATATGTATTAATAAATCATCCCGTCATTGTGTAATTGTTAGCAAGCTAGTCTTGCAAATCCGTTACCATAGAAAAGCGATTTATATCCTCGCTGAATACCTCATACCTGTAGGGAAATATGTTAAAAAATAAATACAGGTGATTGACCCTCAGCCACCGCCTTCTAGCACCCAAATAAAAAGGGTGTTTGCTATAAGAGAAATTTGAAGAATATGGCCGGGACAATCTTGTAGTTATTACGGCTTAACAGGACAAGCCGATTGATTGGATGGGAACTCTCCGACCGAAGTAGAATGTTGCATATCACGGACAATTTAGTACCCGGGTCACAGACCGCTCAGCCACCATAATCTTCTCCTCATGTATTACGGGTCGCCACCGACGGCCTACAAGTGGCTCCATTGGATGGAAGGTCTTAACCCTCTGCAGAGGTGCAGTTGGTATATTCTAGAGCCCCAGACAACAGCTGGATGATCACTCACGAAGCCGAAAGCAGTGGGCAGCCGGATTGGTTGATTGGTTTTACGGCATGTCAACGGCATTGTTGGGTTATTTAATGCTAAAGTCAGTCTTTCTGTTTTTTTAATAAGCAATTATATGGTTTCAAGTACCCAATGATAAGAAACATATGTAAAGAATTATAACCTTAGGTAACGATTCTTAATACAATTAATTTTCAGTTATATGGTTTCAAGCATTCCTATATGATAGTCATCACATGGTTTCAAATAAACATTCCTATTTGACACATAGATGAGACTCTAACAGGTTCTACAATTCTGGATCAGAGTGGACCTGGGAGTAATGGTAATGAAGCACTTTATAGAAGTTTGATTAAAGATGATATCAAATGAATATTAAAATGTTTTCTTGATTAACTTTTTATTAAAAATTGTTAGGGTGGGCTGAAAAGCTAATAGGTTGAAATTTTCATATGATGACGTCATATCTGCAGTTGATGACTTCTGGGTCAACAACTCATTTGGTCACAATCCATGAGAGTATCTTAGTCAGAGTTCCAGAACTGAAATCTCACAACGGATGTAGTTAAGTGTCCTAACCATGACATCCCTTTTATGTGTGAGGTCTTACTTCTCTGTAGGAGATGCAGTCGGTGTATTCTTGTCCACACCGACAGGGAGAGTTTGATGTTGCCATATATATAAACTAAAATGAATTCAAATATCCCCTTCTTAGTTATATTTCACTACTAATAGTTTTTATACTGCTCTGCGAGCCAGCAATTGAGCACTTATGGTAGGTTTTTATTTAAACCTCGAGATCAAACCTCGTTACCAGGTTCTGTACTCGATGACGCAAAATGGTGATACAGATCTGAGGAGACTTACTGGGATGAATATACAAATAATAATAATGATAATGATAATGGCGACGTGATAAAAAACTAATTATGTAAAAGCTAAAATAGATAAAACGCGGGAGATTATTAAGTCTAGGCTATGTGTGTGTGTGTGTGTGTGTGTGTGTGTGTGAGAGAGAGAGAGAGAGAGAGAGAGAGAGAGAGAGAGAGAGAGAGAGAGAGAGATGAAACATGATATTTTTAATATTATCTAGTAGTAAATGATGTGTAGATATTTCATGCTGTTGAAAATACTGATGGACATTTTGCAGAGTTTATAACTTTTCAAACTATTACAAATAAGAGAACATTGAAAATAGCATGAATATTTTAGACATTTGATAAATAATAATAATAATAATAATAATAATAATAATAATAATAATTAACAAAATAATAATAATAATAATAAAAGAAAGAACTTATCAACTGGTGGATTTTGCAGTTCCAGCAGATCACAGGGTGAAGCTGGAGTAAAATGAAAAAATGGACAAATACTTGGACCTTGCCAGAGAACTGAAAAAGTTATGGAATATGAAAGTCAAAATGATACCAATTGTAGTTGGTGCACTTGGAACGATCCCAAAAGGATTGGAAAAGGGATTGGAAATCTGGAAATCAGAGGAAAGATTGAAACCATCAGAACACTGCACTGCTGCAATCTGCCAGAATACTCAGAAGAGTCCTGGAGACCTGAGGAGACTTGCTGTCACTCAGACTCCAGTGAAAGGCCATCAGCTAACGCTGATGTGAAAAAATCAAAAGGATTGAATAATAATGATAATAATTGCAGCATATGGACAAGCAGAAACAACAATTAAAATTAGAAAACAGAAATGGGAAGAAAAACAACTGTATAAATACTTCAAGCGACAAACTAGAAAGATTGCACTCGAGTTTTCCTCCTAGACTGGTTGTATACTAAGCTTAAAGAGTCTGATCTAGTATAGTCTGCTCTACTATTTACCCATAGCTGGAGGGGAAATAGCTTGATTCCTACTTTCTTAAGGGTATTAGGGCTATGTGAAATGCAACCAGCCTTGTCAAGGATTTGAACTTGTGTCACCGTGTCCATTTTATATTACGTTAACCATTACACCACGGGCCCCTCCCCAAATCCATCCTTGTAGAAGAACAGTAGTGATTCCCATAACTGAAGGGATGAGGGTGTTTATACGTTTCAAAAAGGTATTTGTTGAAAGTGAACGCAATAGCGCGACTGGGGTTCGAACTCACTTTGTACGATATGTTAGCCACTACGCCACGGGGACTCACTTCCTGCTAAACAAATAAACTAAACCAAACTTCCATGTAAGACCATTAATGCAAAACGAAAGCGAATATTAAAAATATCACAAAAATTGCTTTCTGCTTTTGTCTTTCTATCTTTTCAACTCTTCTCAAAGCACTGTAGAATACACCGATTGCACCTCTGCAGAGGGGTAAGAACCTCCCCCCCATGGGACCACCTGCTGACCGTGGGTGCGACCCATGATGCTTAAGGACGAAATCCTGGTGGATGAGCAGTTCATGACATGCAACACTCCACTTAGGCCCTTACTTAAGCTAGACGGTGGTCGGAGAGGCCCCCTTCGATTAATCGGCTGGTCACGTCAACCCCTAGTACCTATATATATGATTGTCCCAACCTATTGCCCTTATGGCAACCCCAACCATTTTTATCATATATGTGCTAGAAGGCGTGGCTGAGGGTCTTCATGTCCTGGTAATGACGTTAAACTCAATCTGATGGTGAGGTTTCCAGTTCTAGAGGTCTGAGGAATGTGAAGCACCCCTTCATCACTATCGCTCCGTGGTCCACTCTGACCCGGAGTGGTAGTACCTGTTAGGGTCCCATCTATGGGTTAAATAGAAAAAAGGTGTTTATAAAAAATTGAGTATCCATTAAGAATGAATTTGTTTCGAAACATTGTCGGCATTAAATGACCCACCGAGGTTGATATGCCGTAAAACAAAACAAAAAAAAATAACTCTTCTCAAAAGAGAAATGCTTTTCGTAGTTAAAGGGTTAAATGTCGTTGGTCTCTACAGAAAAAATGCTAACTATTTCAGTTACGTCTAAGTTGTTATTATTCAATAGTCGTTCGTTATCGTTAAGCATTCTTTTATGTTCTAACATTACAACGATGTTTTCATTGCCGCTTTTCGAGTTGTTGTTTTTAGTCAGAAAGTTTGAATGTTTAGCTCATATCAACAACACCCTTACTCATCTGAATTAGAATTAGTTGCTTAGGCAGTCTCTCATTTCATAAAGCATATCTATTAGAAAATTGCCCCGCGCATGCGTATGCACATGCGCGCTAGGGTAGGTCGATTTTGGAACTGTAACATATATCCCAAAAGTGGCAAAAGTTGCAAATTAACATAAAGAATTACCAAATAAAATATTGTTCTTTTTTTTAAAAACTTTCCCTCCGTTTGAGGAAAAAATGTTATCACTGTTAAAAAAAAGTAAAGTAAAGTCGTCGGGGTGGCCTAAAGTCGGTATCAGCCAATCAGCGAGGGGGTCTATCCCCTTTTCACTAGCGCTAGACGGAGTTTGTTTTTGCGTCTGAGGTGGAGCGCCACACCTAGCATCAGCTTCCCACTTTACTGCACAGATCCCTGTGCTACTCATACGCTGAGATGGCCAAAGTCGGTATCAGCCAGCGAGGGAGTCTATCCCTTTTCACTAGCGTAGAACAAGGAGATTGATTTTGCGTTTGATGTGGAGCGCCACACTTACCATCAGTTCATCACTTTACCACACAGATCCCTGTGCTACTCATACGCTGAGATGGCGAGGGCCAGTATCGAACTAGGAACTTTGTGGTTTCTAGCCGAACGCTCTATCGACTGAGCTAACCCAAAACTTAATTAATGAGGTAAAATGCAGCATATCAGAAGTAGTGATGGGGTATATTTTCAATCTGAATTCTATTTATATATTAATATTTTATTCGTTTTGTTTAAGATGACAATATTTCTCTTTTAAATAGTGAAATTGCGAAATTTTCTAATCAATTTCTAGATCAAATGTTATGAAAACGAGGATTTTGGTGCATTTTAACCGACGATCTTTGATGCTATTTCCTCAAACAGTAGTGCAAGATCTAATTTTTGATATCAGTATTTATTATACAAACACAAATTTTTGCTGTTTGAGAGAATTTGATATTTAAAAAAAGTTAAAAATCAACTACCCTAATTCGCACAGACGCATATGTATAATTTTCTAAGCGGGGCTTACTTTTGGTACAAGGTCATAATTAAAGGCACCTAGTGCGGATCGAAATCTACAAGATCAGTTTGCTAACCATTACACTACAATGATGTACACTTTCTATTAAGTGCAGTCATTTACTAAGCTTGTCTTAGTTTGGTACAGGGCAAGAAATATAGAGCACTTGGTGAGAATTGCAGGATACAACACAATGTCATTTTTTAAAGCGGAATTTAGGATTTGAATTCAGAGTTTTCCTTCTCCTAGACTAGTTTCTTAACCAAGGTTTAAGAGCTCAGTCTGCCCTACCATTTACCCATAGCTGGAGGGAGTATAGTTGGATTCATACCTTTCCTAAGGCTATTAGTGTAATGCAAGTGTATTAATACAAAAAGCCTCGTCCAGGATTTGAACTCATTCGTCGTGACATTTTCTTACGACGATAACGATTATACGATGAGAGCACACACACAACACCCACACACAAACACACACACACACACACATATATATATATATATATATGTGTGTGTGTGTGTGTGTGAAAGAGATGGAAGTGAATCCGACGGTATGTAGTATATTAAGAAAATTGAAAAAACACAGGTTTAAATAAGTTGAGTGGTAAGTTTATTGGCCGACGCTGCAGTGTTTCAATCTATTAATTAGATCATCTTCAGGGCATTTGTTAGTATAAGGAAGGTGATAAAAAAATTTTTATCACAGAATAACGAGAAAAACAAGCGATAGTCCTTGTTTATCAGTCTGTTCAAAATTTGAAATCTGAAGAAAGGACGCTGAAAAAAGTGGACGGTTTGAAATATGACGTCAAATATTCTCTTTTACGGTGTGAGTATGTGAGTGTGTGAGTATTGTGCATTTTTAGGTGTTTTGTGTGTGTAGTTGCGCGTGTGTGTATAAATCTTTTGCGATAAACGACATCGGAACAAACATCAATATATATATATATATATGTAAAATTTGAAAGATAATTAACAGCTCCTACTTCCGTTCAAATGAACGGAAGTCTGTATATTATAAATTAAATGTGTAGAGAAAATCAATTAGCACTCATTGGCGCGGATAATGTTGACACTATCTGATGAGGCGAACTCTCTTGAACCAGTTCTCAAAAATTGGGAAATAAAACATACACGATAAGAATCACAGGTGTTTAAAAGGGGGAGTGGTTTGATGCAATTCTAGAAGACGCCGGTGGATAGTGAAAATACATGCCTAATAAGAACACAGAAGATTTAAAAAGTCAGAATGCTTCCGACGTATGTAGGATCACTTCCCGTTATCGACTCTGCGCAAGCCGCCTCTGCCATTCTCTCTTCATCCCTCCTTCAAGTAAACACACACACGCAAACACAGAATATATATATATATATAAAAGGGTAGCGAAGACATAAAGTCAACGCTGCTTGGTAACAATCAGTTTCTGGCCTATGAAATTTTCAAACACTTGGTTTGAAAATCGCATTTGCGAGAAAATGACAGTTACCAAACGCCGTTGACTTTACGTCTTCGCTACCATAACTTATATATATATATATATATATATATATATATATATATATATATATATATATATATATATATATAATAATGAATATATAAAGGCATTACATATCTATTTATTTGATGACAAAGGAACAGTCACAACCATTTTGGTTTATGCATGCGTAAGTGCAAGCAATCTTCAGGTGACGTTGTTTCAATATATATATATATATATATATATATATATATATATATGTGTGTGTGTGTGTGTGTGTGTGTGTGTGAATTTACTGAACTCCCCCGCGACGAGCATGATGTGACATTTTTAAGATCAATTTTTAAGCGGTGTATAGTTGATTTGAATTCCTTCTAGACTATTGGCTTTGCCAAGGCTATAGAACCCAGCCTGGCTTATCATTAACCCACGGCCGGCTGGGAGGAGGACAAGAGATGGGTTCCTACCTTTTCAAGTGTTTTTGTTATAGTGTTTCAATTGTGTAGATTTTTCGCCTAAAACTGGATTAAGCATTTTAAGGGTAGTGACTTGTTCCTTAATATAAGTAATGTAAGTAAAGTCGTCGGGGTGGCCTAAAGATGGTATCAACCAGACAGCGAGGGAGTCTATCCCTCTATCACTAGCACTAGACCAAGGAGATTGTTTTGGCGTCTGAGGCGGAGCGCCACATCTACTATCAGCTCCTTACTTTACCACATGGATCCCTGTGCTACTCATACGCTGAATTGGCGAGGGCCGATATTGAACCAGGAACCTTGTGGTTCCTAGTCGGACACTCTACCGACAGAGTTATAACGGTCCTAACGCAAACAGCCTTGTCCAGGATTCCATTTCCATTAACCATTACGCTGAGTCGGCCTTTTATATATATATATATATATATATATATAATATATATATATATATGAACTAAGTAAAAGAGACACATATATATATATATATATATGAACTAAGTAAAAAGACACACACACACATATATATATATATATATATATATATATATATATATATATAAAACAGACTGTACGATGTTCTAGGATCGTATGATCATTTGCGAAATTCACTTGTCATGGTTATTTTCTATAATTATCGAATTTTATACGATATACGCATTGTAATTGCCTTCAAGCAAAAATATAAATAATAATATATACTTTTCAACAATGCTTCTAAAAAACAAACATCCAAAATCTTTTATATATATATATATATATATATATATATATATAATATATACACATACAGAGGTGTGCAAAAGTAGGTATACAGCTAAATAAGTAGCATATTATCTTAATTGTCCTCATTTTGTAAATTTTGGTGTCATTATCCATATTTACTTGTGACTAGTAATTAAAATGTTATTAATAATAATAATTAATGTTATTACACGTATATGTAATATTTGCTTATTTAATAAATGCAATGAGTATTGTATATGTTTTTTTATAACTGTATACCTACCTTTATATTGGTGTGTGTGTGTGTGTGTGTGTGTGTATGCGTACGTATGCACGTGTTAATATCAAATATTGAGGATTATCAAGCAACACTTCATGTTCAAGATTTGATTATCTTTAGTAATTAACACACACTTATGATAATTGAGAACACTTAAAAACATGAAGCGAGATAGCTTATAATTGAATAAAACAAACGTCTTATATTACGGTATATAGAGCTTTTTTAGACAAGATGTTTCCATCCCTAAAAAAAAAATGAAATAAATTTGTTTGGGATTATTCGTCAGTGATGCCCCTGTGTCATGGATGATTTCGAGTTTTAGCATCATATCCTCTAATCGGGGCGACCCGTTCCGCACTTGAACAAGTGATATCTTTAGGGCCACGCCAACACCCAATCAGATCCGTCGGCGAAGTTCCTCATATCTACGGATATACACACATATGCACACTCATACTATATATATATATATATATATATATATATATATATATATAATCTTTCCATCCAACCAGCTTCCTCTTTTTATCACTAATACAATCCATAGGCAATTAACAGTTCGTTCAATTATTCTTTGCAAAGAATGAATGTTTTTTTTTGCTTTTGGCATTTGATTCCCATCCGTCTCATCATCTTGATGAAGCCAGGAAACTTCTACAAGAGGTATTCTTAAAAAAGAAATGCTTCAAATTATCAACACGTATCTTTTATGTGAAGGTGAAATGCTTAATTATACTAAACCTTTTTTTTTTGGGGGGGGGCGTAAATTGTATTCTCTTGATGAAGGAGGACTGTTTTTTGTTTGTTTCGTTTTTTTTTCATGTGTTATATACAGAAACAAGTAATCTATTTTAATGAATATATTTCCTTTTCCTTAAATGATTGTTATTTTATTATTACTCCTTTTGAGTTTTCACATCAGTGTTAGCTGATGGTCTTTCACTGGAGTCTGAGTGACAGCAAGTCTCCTCAGATCTCCAGGACTCTTCTGAGTATTCTGGCAGATTGCAGCAGTGCAGTGTTCTGAATGGTTTCAATCCTTCCTCTGATATCCAAACTTTCCAAACCCTTTTCTAATCCTTTTGGGACTGTTCCAAGTGCACCAACCACAATTGGTATCACTTTCACTTTCATATTCCATAACTTTTTCAGTTCTCTGGCAAGGTCCAGATATTTGTCTATTTTTTCATTTTCCTTTAACTTCACCCTGTGATCTGCTGGCACTGCAAAATCCACCAGTTGACAAGTTCTTTCTTTTTTGTTTATCAATACTAGGTCTGGCCTTCTTGCTGGGATAAGGTGATCCGTTTTTATCTCAAAGTCCTAGAGAATTTTGTGCGTTTTGTTCTCAAGAACAGATTCTGGTTTATGCATATACCATTTTGTTGTGTGGTCAAAATTTAATTTTTTGCATAATTCCCAGTGGATCACCTTCCCAACCCAGTCGTGTCTAGCTTTGTATTCTCGTTGTGCTAGTTTGCTACATTCGCAGATTATTTTATTATTATTATTATTATTATTATTATTATTATTATTATTTATTTATTTATTATTATTATTATTTTATTAAATAATAAAACACTCGTTGAGGTGAAAGGGTTTCACATATCAACTAAAATTGGTCCATTAGCCAAGAAGACCATTAGTAAGAAGCAATAAATAGTTTCGTGTTTTGATTGAATAAATGAGATTTCCAAACTTTATATATATTCCAAATATATATATTTACCAACCCCTCCGAACGGGCAGGATATGACACAAGGTCATTTTTAAGCGGAGTTCAACAGGTTTGAATTAGGAGTTTTCCTTCTCCTAGACCGGTTGCCTAACCAAGGTTAAAGAGCCCAGTCTGCCCAACTATTTATCCATAGCTGGAGGGAGAGTAGGATTCATACCTTTCCCAAGGGTATTAGCGCAAAGTGAAATGCAATTACCACATCCAGCGTTTGAACTCGGGACGACGAGTCCATTTCCCATGACTTTAACCATTACACCACGGCTTCCGTTCAGTGGACATATCAGTCTTTTATCACTTTGCGCATATCATCATCAGATCGTGCTGACAGCAGAGATTCTCCTAACCCCTCTCACACACACCAACCGTCCCTATCGGTCATCGCCTCTGGCAGGTATTCCGTACGATATCCAGAATCCGTGCAGAGCTGCTTGATGTGGATTCTGCTTCTGGTCGGTCTTCCACACGGTATCCAGAATTCGTGCAGAGCTGGTTGATGTAGATATTTGCATGGACAGTGTCCATGTGTAGATGTCCATAGGAGAACGTTACTGATGAGTTCGTCCTGGTTTATCCCGAAGTGTGCAACATGTCTTGATCATCTTACTTGGATGGTTTTTGAGATTGGAGGCAAGTGGCCGTACAGCTGCTTTCTTGTAGGATGCTTCCAGGATTTGTTCAAGGCAGCCCGCAGTATCCTTGTGTAGTTCCCATCTTGCTTCTTTCTCGAAGTGTTTTGATAGAGTCCAAGTGGTACAGCCATACTGTAGCACTGACACGGTCACAGGTTGGAAGGATCCACGCTTTTGATCCTGAACATTTACTGTATTTAATAATGTTTAAAAAGTAAAAAGAAGTCTGATTTATTAGTTGGCTGGTATAATGGCATATAAAGCTTTGTTGGGTTATTTAATGCCAAAGAAAGTCTTTAGAAACAACTTAAGGACAAACAGTACCCCCCCCAAAAAACAAAAAAACAAACAAACAACAACACAAAAATTGCCAGAAAAGCAACTGTATGGATACTTCAAGCGACAAACCAAGGAAATTGCATACGAGATTGTTACAATTTTTTAGGCCATCCTTTAGGCTTCAAGCAAGAGCGTGTCCAGCGGAGATCCTTTGTGTTAAGCAGAGCGCGATCCTTAGTGAAGAATCCTTTGGTTGCTCCTTAGTGTTCCTTAGTCTTGCAGGTCCTTCGTCAACGAGTGCAAATGGATATCTCTCAATATCAGCCGATTAAGTAGTTAACCAACCACGTATTCGGACTGTTGATTGGCTGACCTCGCTTAATCTATAAATTTAAGTGGTGTATTGCAGCACACCTTATATACCAAAAATAATCCAACAGAGATTACCTGGACAGAAGTGGAAACATCAAGAGAGAAACAGAATCTCTTTTGACAGCGGCACAAAATAATGACATAAGAACTATTTACGACAAAGCAAACATTGATATTAATCAAAAGAATTGTAAGTGCAGATTATTTATTGACAGAAATGAAACGGTTATCACATAAGTGAATGCAGCAAACTGGCACAAAAGGAATACAAGATCAGATAGATACAGTTGGGTGGGAAAGGTGATCCACAGTGAATTGTGCAAGAGATTAAAATTTGGTCATGCTGACATGGGTATATGCAAAAACCAGAATCTGTCGTAGAAAATGAGACCCATAAAATTCTCTGGGACTTTAAGATACTAAAGGATCACCCAATCTAAACCAGAAACCAGCTCTAGTGTTAATTGACAAGAAAAAAAAACAACTTTTCATCTCGTGGATGTTGCTGTTCTAGTGCATTATAGAATGAAAATAAAATAAAATGAAAAGATAGAAAAATACTTAGATCTTGCCAGAGAGCTGAGAGACCTTTGGAACATAAAGGTAACGGTTACACCAAGTGTAGTTGGAGCCCGTGAAACAGTCCCAAAAGTGAGTGAATTGGAGATCAAGGGAAGAATCGAGACCATCCAGACCACTGCACTATTAAAATCAACTAGAATACTTAGAAGGGTTTTGGAGATTTTATCTATCTATCTATCTATCTATCTATCTAAAACAAATTTAGTGTAAAGATCGCAGGAGACAAACTTTAATGAAGTCTAGAAAGGAACAAGTCATTGTGTCTTAATTACGCATTCGTCATACAAGACTAACGCACTCCAATATACTCAAACAAGAACAACAACCACAATGTGGAACACGTCAAACACCTTTGACAGTTAAACACTTATTCATGGAATGCAGGTTTCTTGCTCACATCAGAAACCGTTATTTTAAAGCAAACAATATGAAAGATCTGTTTGAAAACGTCAACATGGAGGATATTCTCTCTTTTTTTAGGGAAATAACATTATACCATAGAATATAGACATGAAACAAATCAATACCATACAACATAATTCCCAACAATGCTAACACATTTTAAAACCAATTACTAAAAAGTATAAATATAAATACACGATATGTATAACTTTCTAACCATTAGGCATGACATAACCCAGACGGGTTGATATTGCCGTTAAGATCAATAAACAAACAAACAACAAGCAAAAATCACAGTTTAATGATAATCATTTTCTCGTGTCACCAGGAATATTTAGTTTCACTAGGCAGTAAGTGATTAAAGGGAAGAGGGAGTATGGTTGTGTTACAGCAAAATCAGTGGGCAACAAAACTTACCAACGTATATATATTTAAATGCAGTTGGCACTGACATACAACTTTTGATTATTGTTTTATTTTTATCTTTTCTAACGTCTAGAATTTATTTTGCTGTTATCTATGTACTCATTAAAGTAAATAAAAATGGTATCGGGTTCATTCAATGAATTCTAATCGTGACATCACAGTTTAATACACAGGGTTTTCCGAAAGTCTTTATCACTCATACAAAAAACATAACCCTTAATAAGTCAAGTTTAATAACCTGAAATAAGCGGCTAGAAATGAAATAGAAAATTATATTATCATTATATATTATAATTAATGATGTTAAATATTAGGTTATTAAAAAAAAAAAATGACAGTTAAAACAATATGTAGACTTTCGGACCACCACTTTTCATTGTGTCTCTCTGTAACCTATGAAAAACAGCCCATTATAGTGAGATCTTTTATTTGATATTCAAAATACTCTTAAAGAATAAAAGTCTTCCAGTCCAATTTGCAATTGAATGATAATTTTGTGAAGTCTGCATTCGCGTAGAACATATTTCTTTTTACTCAAACAAATTTCTGAGATAATTATTACATTTTAAAGATAGTCCTTATCTCTTTCCTAATTAGAAG
>CM042141.1:84426225-84451225 GCA_023376005.1 Doryteuthis pealeii | reverse complement strand
TGAGCTCCTTCCCATTCCAACAGTATACTACCTCTATTTATACTACTAACCAAGATCAAAAGCATAACACACAGAATAACAGATGGCTTGCATATAGTCCAAAGGACACCCCTCGTGTCATTCAAAGTAAATTTCTCCAAACTGTAATGGTTTTCGGATGTGTGTCCTCTGAGGGTGATGTGATGTGTCTTAATCCTTGATGGTTTCCAGCAATTTTAGAGTAGGAAGTTCAGGCTGACCCGTAGATGAAGTAGCCATAATTCATCAAATTTATTAAAGGATTAAAAAATAAAACAATTTGAAATGTAAACTTTAAATATGTATTAAAATAAAACAAACTATATATAGATATATAATACCAGTCATGTATTTATTAAAACTTGTTTTAAAAAACAATGAGGACTGTCTAATGTTGCATGTTCAAATTTTGAGTGTATCTATTCTATGTTATGACGATTTTGGGTAATGTGACGTAAGCAGTGACGTAATTTTTGTTACAGACAAAAACCGGAAGCGAATCTCCATTATTAATTGATAGATGTAGAGTTTTGCCATTTTCGTTTACTGGCGATCGGTGTTCAAACGCTACTGTCCCAATTTATTCATATGTAACAAAATCATATATACGAAAATCAAACAACCAAAAACAAAACAAAAAAACAAAAAAACAAAAAAACAAAAAACCCCAAAAAACAAGATTTGGCATTAGATAGCCCGCAAAGGTTGACATGCCATTAAACAAAATAACCAACCAATACTTAATTCGTCTGTAATATTACTTTATTTGTAGTTATATGGGATCAAGTATTTCTATTTAATTCAAATAATTTTAACAGTTATATGGTAGCAAGTATTCCTATCCAATACTAATAATGTCTAAACAGATCTATTTGCCCATAGATGGGTCCCTAACAGGTATTACCATTCCGGGCCAGAATTGACCTGGGAATAATTGCAATGTAGTTCACAGTACCTGGAGCTCCAGAACTGGAGCCTCACTATCAGGTGCCGTTTAGTGTCATACCTCAGACAATGTTCAATCAAAGGAAAGAGACCTTTACACATAACTACTACTACTACTACCATTACTACTACGGAATGCTTGTAGAGTATTCTACTACTACTACTACTACTACTACTACTACTACTACTACTACCACCTTAGAAGGCTTTTTAGTGTATACTACTAATCTATACATATATAAAGGGCAGTTGTGTGTATGTGTATGTCCGGAGGAAACTTCGAAAATAAAACAATCAACGACAAAGTAAATATATATACACATTAAATATTACCAGGGCTTGGTTTTTGAGCAAAAATAATAGAGATTTGATTTATATTCGTGAAGTTAATCAAAAAATAAAATTCAAATGAAAACAGCATGGATTTGTTTTTTCATTTGATATTTTAGATAGTAGACATTAACATTTCTTTTCAGAGTAGCTGGATCAATGCAAGGTCTATTTTTTTTACATAGGGATTTAAATGAGGCAACCCACGAGGATTCAACTCACGATTCTGTAATAATGGATCTGCGGGACTAACTTTTAAAAAATCCTCCTCTACCCAGACGACGCCGGGTAGCCGCTGCTAGTACTACTATAAAGCACTTGTAGAATACACAACTACAACTATAGACTGCTTGTAGAATATACGAACCATATTACCTTTAGGCACCCCTTTTTGATCTCGATTAAGAAAGGACATGGTTTTCATTTACACCGTCAATATCTGGTTGTTTGTTAGGGGTTAGGGTTAGGAGTTAGGGTTAGGGGTTTAGTTTTATAATTTTAAAAAAAATCTAAAAATCGTCTGTTAAAACCAACGGATATTGACAGTGTAAATGAAAGACATGTCCTTTCTTAATCGAGATAAAAAGGGGTGCCTAATGGTGATATGGTCCGAATATACTACTAATACAAATCTTACTATAGAAAACTTTGAGCATAAACTACTATTACTATGGAATGATTGTATAGTATACTACTATTACCACTACGGATTTTTTTGGTACAGAATACAGCGTCTACTACTATAGAATACTTGCAACATATACTACTATTACTACTAGTAGGAATGCTTGTAGAGTAGACGACTATGAATACCAATTGTACCACCGAGCAGAATGCTGAATTTTTCAAGAGATTTGCTGTTTTTTTTCAAACTCTAGTGAAAGACACCGGATACCATTAGCTACTAATACTTTCTAGAACTTGAAAGCGATTCTATAAGGTAGAAGAAAATAAAGGGAAAAGTAAGAAATACCGAATATAATATATATATATATATATATATATATATATATATATATATAGATAGATAGAGAGAGAGAGAGAGAGAGAGAGAGAGAGATTAATAACAAAAGTAAAGTAGGACCATATTACCTTTAGGCACCCTTTTTGATCTCGATTAAGAAAGGACATGTTCTTCATTTACACTGTCAATATCCGGTTGTTTGTTAGGGATTAGGGCTAGGGGTTAGTTTTATAATTTAAAAAACAAATCTAAAAATCGTCTGTTAAAACAACCGGATATTGATGGTGTAAATGAAAAACATGTCCTTTCTTAATCGAGATCAAAAAGGGGTGCCTAAAGGTCATATGGCCCGTAAAGTATATAAGTTTAATAAAACGGAGGAACACGTGGACAGTGTGATGTTTAAATTTTCAATAAAATTTCTCAGGCGAAAAATCATTCAGATTTTAAAAAAAATTCTACCACAAATCAACTAATTACTTGATTTACAATGATTTACTAGTGTTTGACCGGTTTAGCTCAGTCGGTAGAGCGTCTGACTAGGAAACACAATGTTCAGGTTTCCATACCGGCCCTCGCTAACTCAACGTATGAGTAGCACAGAGATCCGCGAGGAGCTGATAGTAGGAGTGGCGCTCCTCTCACCAGACGTCAAAACAATCTCCTTTGGTCTAGCGCTTGTGAAAGGGGATAGATTCCCTCACCGTCTGGCTGATACCGAATTTAGGACTTTACTTCTTTTTTTTTTTACTTATACATATACTTAATAAAAGTAGTTCAGTGTTGTGAATGAACTGTAGGAAATTGTTTGTATCTATCTAACACTACCACTACGAGCAGGATGTGACTAGAGGTTGATTCTTAACCGGAGTACAGCTGGTTTGAATTCAATTTTTCCCTTCTCCCAAACTGGTTGTCTTACCAAGACGAAAGAACCCAGTCTGACTTATTAATTACCTATAGCTGGATGGGGAATTGATGGATTCATGCCTTCCCCAACAGCATTAGCGCAAACAGCTTCGTCCAGGAATTTAACCCAGTTTCATTAGGCCCCTCTTTAGGTAATTGTAAGTTAAGCCTGTATTCACTGAACAGAATGAATGATAAATTACAGACTTACTGACACACACACACACACACACACACACACACGCAAAAACTCACGTACAAACAAACACACAAACACTATATATCTACATATACATTTATATATATGGAAATACGATGAGGAAATTAATCCGACAATATGTGAAGAAAATATTAAAAAAATATAACAAACACAGGATGATACGATCAGAGGAAACAATTTTATGTGTCAATACTTAAGTATTTCGGTATTAAACCATCATCAGGACACTGTTAAGGAATGTTTTTGTGAGGGACAAAATGAAAAATGTTAAGTGTATAGTAAATATGTGAATATAAAAATTAACGGTTAATAACATGATATTCACACATTCACTATACATTTAACATTTTTCATTTTTCTCCCTCACAAAAATTTCTGTAACAGTGTCCTGATGATGGTTTAATACCGAAATACTTAAGTATTGACACATAAATTGTTTTCTCTGATTGTAACATCCTGTGTTTGTTATATTTTTTGAAAATATTTCTTCATTTATTTATATATATATATATATATATATATATATGTATATATATATATATATAATATGGGTGCTATATTTATAAGTAAATAGTGCTCAATATCGTGGATTGAGCATTTATATCTAAGTTTGGGTAGCATGGACATGGAGTCAACTGCGCTTGGTTACTGACAGTTTCTCGCCTGTGCAATTATTCAAATCAAGTGTGAAACCTTGGTTTAAATAATCACATTGGCGAGAAACTGTCATTAACCAAGCGCGGTTGACTTCATATCTACCTAACCCTAACTATATATATATATATATATATATATATATATATATATATATATATATATAGTCGAACACCGAAAGTAGAAACAGTAACCATCTTAGCCAACAAATAAGCTATATCTAGTCAACGTAGTTTTAGATTGTCGCAGAGCGAAACAGCGTGAAGGAAGATTGTATTGCACCAATCTTTCATCCTATTCGGCTATTTTTCTTCTTTGGTTTAGACATCGACACGAGAGAAAAAATCGCAACTATTTCAACCACCGAGTAGGTTACATTTCTTCCTTTTTTCTAGTTTAGCTTAGCACAGCGTCAAGGGATACGGACGGAGATTGTACTGTGTCAGTCTTCTGAATTCGTAAATATTCTTTTTGAATATATATATATATATATATATATATATATATATATATATATATATATATAAGGTGTGTCATAAAAGTATCAAGATTGAAGCTGTATTTACCAAGATAGAACTGAACAATGAATGGAACATACATTTTTTTCAGAATACTAGGTGTGTCATGAAAGTGCCGAGTTTGAAGCTGTATTCCCTAAGATAGAAATGAACAATGAATGAAACGTTAATTTTTCCAGAATACAAGGTGTATCAAAAAGTACAAAAAATCTCGATACTTTTTTGACCTTTATATATATATATATATATATATATATATACATACAGGGTGTTCAGAATATATTTGAGAGTTTCATAAGGAAAAAGAAAAAGTGCTTGGTAACTACAAACTTTAATAGATTGTAAGTAAATTGAACAGGCCCGGAGATTACACTACTGTCAAGTTTCACTCAAAATAACCGCCATTAGCGTTGATCACAACCTCAATCCGGAACCTGGAGCAAGCTGATGTTGCAGAATCCCTGGGAAGGGTCTAAAAAACTACCTTAATTCTGTCGATTAACTGGGATTTTGTAGTACTGGCACGGCAATTGGCGTCTTTCTCAACAGCAGCCCATACATGATAATCCATGGTGTTAATATCTGGGGAGTTCGAAGGCCAAACATTGGGACTGGTGTAGTCGTAAAAATTCACCGACAACCATTTTTACTTTTCCCAGGGGTGTGACAGGGGGAATCCTGCTGCCATACATATGGCCTACCATTGGCTACCCAGGGCTTAACTACAGTGTTTAGAAACTCTGCGTGGGCATCTGAATTCAACCGGATACCCTCTCTGAAAAAATTCGGAGGCATCACATAACCCTCAGAGGACACACATTCGAAAACCATCACGGTTTGGGGAAATTTAGTTTGCATGACACGACGAGTGTCCTTTGGACTGTATGCTATCTGATATTCTGCGTGTTGTGCTTTTGATATTGGCAAAAGTTTTTCTCATCGGAAAATAATCAGATTGTTTGTGGTTCAGCAGGATGTTTCACTTTGCTCAGAAACTTCTGCGCCTTTGTCAGACGATTTTCACGGGTCTTTTCTGGGAGCAGTTAACCTGTGTGAGTAGTAGCAAAGGTCTTCATTGACAGCAAGCTTCATGGTAGAGGCTGAAACATTCAATTCCCGTAACAAAGCCCGAATTCCAATGTCAAGGTCCTCCAACACTTTTTCTGCAGATTTTCGAGGAATTCTGCTCTACGAACGCAATCAAATCGTCTGTTATGTTGCTTTCTTCTAGCCATAACCTAGTAGTCTCTATTGCAATGCTCCAGTTCATGCCTGGTTGTTTTTACAGTGTTCAGGGAGCATTGGGCAGCAACCATAATCTCCTTATTTTGATGGCCGGCGCAGATCATCATGATACAAGTTATTCTCTTCCATGATTCAGGTGGGTTCCAGTCATCCATTCTATCTGTCATCACATATATGAATGAATAAAGCTCCAAACTTTTAAATGTTACGTAGCGTGCGTCAATACCTCCAACCTACGGAGAAAAATAACCAAATATAAATATGTCACATTTATCCCGAACACCCTGTATATGTGTGTATGTGTGTGTGTGTGTGTGTGTGTGTGAGAGAGAGAGAGAGAGAGAGAGAGAGAGAGAGAGAGAGAGAGAGAGAGAGAGAGAGAGAGTGTGAAAGAGATAGAGAGTGTGTGTGTGTGAGAGAGAGAGAGAGAGAGTGTGTGTATGTGTGAGAGAGAGAGAGAGTGTGTGTGTGTGAAAGAGAGAGAGAGAGAGAGTGTGTGTGTGTGTGTGTGTGTGTGTGTGAGAGAGAGAGAGAGAGAGAGAGAGAGAGAGAGAGAGAGAGAGAGAGAGAGAGAGAGAAAATAGAAAGTGGTTGTTAGTGGTATTATTGGAGGCAACCAATTTTCTGGAAGGAGAGCTAAAACAAAACCAAAAATAGAAGCTGCCTAAACAGAAATAAGACACCCAGGAGGGGTGACTTCTGTTCCCTAGCGTTTAATCCCCTTTTTTTTTCTCCGATGCCAGAGGCGTTACGGGGTGGTGGTGGATAGGGTAGTACATGTGATGGGACCTTTAAGGTTCTTAATAGTGAATGTCTTTCGTCTCTTTCACTGGCAAACGAGAAAATGCAGATGTTTATCTGCTCGGCGTAAAGGAATGTACCATTATGATAATGGTTTGAGAAAAGTGTATTATGAAAGTGTGAAACAAAACAAAAAAACAATAGATGAGATTGCATTGCATCTAAATTCTTTTACCTCGTGTATATATATATATATATATATATATATGGTTGGTTGTTTTGTTTTAGGGCATATCAACCCTTTTCGGGCCATTTAATGCCGAATCAAGGACTTAGGATGTTTATAGTACCTCCTATTGCTTAAGTAATCACCTAGTAAAATATTGAACACACACACACACACACACACACACACACACATATATATATATATATATATAATATAATAAAATAAATATATAAAGGTTTTACATATCTATTTATTTGATGACAAAGGAACAGTCACAACCATTTTAGTTTCATGCATGCGTAAGCGTAAACAATCTTCAGGTGACGTTGATTCATATATATATATATATATATATATATATATATATATATATATTATATTGTTGATTTTGTTTATTAGATCGTTAGAGTTTTTTATATGGGAATTGATCCCCCCTTTTAGGCACCATTAACAATTCCCATATAAAAAAACTAACGATCTAATAAACAAAATCAACAACATAAACATGCATAATAAACTTTTAAGTAGTCTTGACATTAAATCATTATACACACACGCACACACACACACACACACACACACACACATATATATATATATATATATATATATATATATATATATATAGAGAGAGAGAGAGAGAGAGAGTGAGGAGAGAGAGAGAGATTGATAGATAGATAGGAATACTTTAAACCATATAATTGAGTGTAAATTATTTGTATTAAGAATCGTTACCTAAAGCTAAATTGTTTACATATGATGATTATCATTAGTTACTTGAAACCATATTATTACTGAATTCGGCATTAAATAACCCAACAATTATTGATATACTGTACAACCAACCAACCAACCAACCAACCGAACCAATTATTAATTGAATAAAAAGAATATTACAATCAATCTGGTCAATAAACTTGCTGAGTAAGGATATTAATTTGTCAAAAATTAAAAAAAAAAATACCAACACCCAGCGAATTTCAAATTGATCCCAAGAGGTTAAAAATGAAATTTACCGTATTAAGCAACATAATGATGAAATAATTACAAATTAACTTAAAGTAGAAAAACTTGAATCAGTGCACTTAATTTGCTTTTATTAAAAGCTTTGAATAACTAACACGCCCTACTGTCCCACGTAATGCGAGACATTAGAAAAACTAATACGACACAGAGGGTAGGTCATCTAGGAGACACCCGTAAACTAATTCAGCCTCCGGGTGGACCGTTCTTGAAGCAAAGAAACACTTAGATAAACCTAATTGACATATTTTTCAATTAATTTAAGTCAGCATCAAAGTAAAAAAGGTCGTTTATATTTAACCCCTCGCCTTTTTTTTCTCTTTACGATATCAACAAGTTGAAGTGATAAAGACGGAAGTCAATATACTTGCTGCATTGGAAAGCTAATGGAACTATCAGAGAGTAATTTCCCTTGCCAAGATAATGCATATCAAAATTATAGGAGTATTAAATGAGGCTTTTCAACTAACACGTCCGGTATTGACCCCTATATCTTTACGTCCATGTGGAATTGAATAAATTAAAAATAATTAAGTTTTCTTGAAAAATTAGTTTTACAATTGTATGAGTTAAGTTTTGAATTATGTAAACCAAAGAGAATCGAATAAAAATTAGTTTGGAAATATTTTAGCAACAATGGTTTAAATTCCGAAGACAATATCTGCATTGTCATCGGAATGCCACAGGTAACAAATTCATCCGATATCTACGTCAATACAAAATCAGCTGATATTTGATGAATGTTTTAACTTAATGATCATGTAGACAATTAGAAAACAATTATAAAAAGGCCCATTTAGTTGAAAAGCTACAGTTGGAGCGGATGCTCCTAACTGGACAGAGTGGGAGCGGATGCTCCCCTAACTCGACACAATGGAGAGAGGACGCTGTCCGGAGACATAAAATACGACTCAGCAAGTCCATCTATTTTTTCGTTTCATATTTTCTCTCTCTCCTACTCAATACGACACAAGTTTCAATCACAGACATTGTTTTAACAAAACTGCTACAATGTTGACACATCCAAACGAACAAATGTAAACAATACATAAGCACTTTACACACACAACTACATACAGACACATACAGTCTGCAACACCGCTGAAAGAACAAAACTATACCAATTGCATTTATGTATATAAATTTATTTATTGTGTCAATTTTGGTTTCTTTCGTTTTCTATGGAAACTACATTTCCGTAGTCTCATACATATAAATTATGGGATACAAAACTCGGATATTCTTCAACCACTCAAACACCGAGTAAACAAGGCCCCCTACACCGGTAAGATCCGTCTTTTTCAGTACATGATGCTTTACTGCAGTTAAGCAAATCATTTTTTGGCATCATCTGAACTTAAACTTCTAAGTCAAATACTCGTGACCATTAAAGCCCGAAGTAAGAATAAAGAAGTTTTCGAAAAGACTTGGCTTTCTATCATATCTTAAGACCTTGTCTTTTAAAAAAATTATAGTGGACGGGAGGGGCCGGTTTAGCTCAGTCAGTAGAACAGTCGCCTACGAATCGCAAGGTTCCAGGTTCGATACAGTTACTCACCAACTGAACGCATGAGTAGCACAGTTTAATCTGATTTGTGCAGAAAATCATCTGGGAGCTGACAGTAAGCGTGGCGCTCCGTATCAGCAAAACGATATCCCTGGTCTAGCGCTAATGAAAAGGAGATAAACTCTCTCGCTGTCCGGTTGATACCGACAATAGGCCACTCCGCAGATTTTACTAAAAACCTATTGCTAAGCGGGGCAAAATTCTTGTGTTAATTAGCCACTTAACCATTCCAAATCTTTAACTGCTTCGTCGGTGGGGGCTTACAATACGCTGACTTCATCCTTTGTAGAATGATAAGATCCACCCACCAAAAAAGGGGTGTCCATCACTAAACTCCATCTGATGGTGAGGTTCCAGTTCTAGCGCTTTGAGGAATGTGGAATACTCCTTCATTGTTATTATTCCCTGGTCCACTCTGAACCGGAGTGGTAGTACGTGTTAGGGTCCCATATATAGGTCAAGTCGATCTGTTTAAAAAACATTCGTATTCGATACGACCGTGTGAAAAAAGACGCCTTAAGAAACAATTACTAAAAAATATATAAATACAAACTTAGAATGAACCCAATTCCCTAACCCTTTTCCCAAGTTGGTTTTATTGAGAGGAGATTATTGTGTGCGTTGTTGCCCCAGCGTAGTTACCATTTATTTCGGATAAAGTTGTTTATCTTTATTTTTAGATCAGTACATGGAATTTTGAATCTGTTATTAATAGATATTTCTTGATCAGATCTGGCAGCCGAATCGGCTTTAGGTTTTTTGATTCCAATGTGACTTGGAATTCAACATAGAACTACTTGATATTTAGGCAGAGATCTCGATCTGTGTAGTATTTTAACAATCAAGGGATTGTCAAACTTTCTGAAAATCTTCATTTCCGTTAAGATAGATAGGGAGTCTGAAAGTGTGGTGAATTTTTGTGGGTTTGTTTTTGCGAGATGATGTTGAGTGCCAAGTCTTTCTTTATCAAAAATAGAGGTTTCTTTAGGAAGATGTTTTTTTGGGACTATTTTATTCTTATGAACCGCTTCACATCCCGTTGTGTCTTTATCTTTGGATCCATCTGGATAAATACAGGTGTGCCTAAGATAATGTTTAATGATTTTATCTAGTTCTTCCTGAAAGATGAGAGGATGTGTACCTGTTTTTTTTTCGAGATTGCTTAACTTTCTGTTGCTTTATTGTCCATAACTGAGATACTTGATAGGATGGTATCACGCATTATGCTATTTATCCAACTCCTTCCGACGAGCAGGATGCGATACAAGGTTAATTCTTAAGCGGAGTTTAACAGGTTTTCTTCAGCTTTATTCAGAGTTTTATTTAACAGTTTTATTCAAAGTTTTCATTCCCCTATATCGGTTGACATATCAAAGTTAGAGAGATCAGACTGTACTACTATTTATTTACACATGTCTGGAAGGAGTATAGTCAGATTCATACATTTACTAAAGATATTAGCGCTATGTGAAATGTAACCATCGTCGTCCTGAATTTGAACTCTGTTCGCCGTGTGCATTTCGTACGACTATAACCATTACACATGAGCGCTTTCGCTTTCATGATGGCATTATGTATGTTTTTAAATAGACTTTCTGAATGTCTGATGATGGATTCTATACGTATCCCGAAAGGTTTATTGTTTATTTGTATTTTACTTTCTTTGGTATTGCTCTTTGTATTTCGGTTTTAATATAACATTGTCAAAATCCAGAGGCTAACCTTTTTTAGGGCCGGTTTAGCTCAGTCGTAGAGCGTCCGACTAGGAACCCAAGGTTCCGGGTTCGATACCGGTTCTCGTCAACTCTAGGCATGGGTAGCACATGGATCTGTGCGGTAAAGTGAGGAGCTGATGGTAGGTGTGGCGCTCCACCTCAGATGCCAACAACAATCTCCTTGGTATTATTTCGATTATTCTGACTATTGTCCTCATCTTCATTGTTATCTGATAACAATGAAGATGAGGACAATAATCCGAATAATCCAAATACTACTACTACTACTACTACTACTAATAATAATAATAATCAAGCCTCATCTAAATAAAATTCCAAGAAATAATCTCTTTGGTCTTGTGAGAATGGAATAGACTCCCTCGTTGTTTGGCTGATACCGACTTTAGGCCACCCAGACGACTTTACTACTATGATATTGTAGGCTGGGTTTGATGGACACAATTTATGTAAATTTGTAGTGTTGATTTCTTCCTTCTCAGTGATAAGGAAGGTTTATATTCTTCAACATACAAACCCGGGGAGGTGCTGAAAGATCCTGGAGTTAGTCTTAATCCTTGATGGTTTCCAGCAATTTTAGAGTAGGAAGTTCAGGCTGACCCGTAGATGAAGCAGCCATAATTTATCAAATTCATTAAAGGATTAAAAAATAAAACAATTTGAAATGTAAACTTTAAATATGTATTAAAATAAAACAAACTATATATAGATATATAATACCAGTCATGTATTTATTAAAACTTGTTTTAAAAAACAATGAGGACTGTCTAACGTTGCATGTTCAAATTTTGTATTTATTCTATGTTATGACGATTTTGGGTAATGTGACGTAAGCAGTGACGTAATTTTTGTTACAGACAAAGACCGGAAGCGAATTCCATTATTAATAGAAGATATTGGGCTGTGTCTCTGACAATATGTTTTCCTGTGGGGCTCTCATTTCTTGTCCTTTTACGTCAAAACGTGTATTTCTCAATCGTGTTTTAAAACTTCCAAGTTTTGTCGACCGGGACTGTAGAATACGCCGACTCTACGTACATAAATCATCGTCATCATAAAGTCTTACTGATAGCAAGGAATCCCATTACGCTCCCTCCCTATCGACCATCGCTGTTGGTAAGTCCTCGAGACGACATCCAATGTCCATACAGAGCTGATGAATGTAAGTCTTTGTTGGTCGGCCAACACTGGTGTGTCCATGTGTATAAGTCCACAATTTTTACTTTTTATCTTTTAAGATGTACTCCATGCTCTGCGGGAGGTGCCTTCGATGATTTGGTCATGTCAGGAGGATGGAAAATGGCCGCATCCCGAAAGACCTTTTGTATGGCGAATTAGTAAAAGTCTCCCGATCGGTAGGTAGACCACGCCTACGCTTTAAAGATGTTGTGGGAGAGACGTGAGAATATGCCACATTGACACAAACACGTGGGAGGTAGATGCAGAAAATCGAGCGGCCTGGCGCCTTAATGTTAAACAAGGCATAAAGAGGAGTGAGGCGAAGAGGAGAGTAGCCCCCCCGGCAAAGAGAGCCAGAAGGAAGGAGAGAAAACAGTAGCCCTAGCAAACATCACAGTTAGTGTGCAGTCAGTGCACCAAAGACAGGGATTGGCCTGATAATAATTTTTTGGGACTCTACGCTATCGTCCTTAGCGGTTGTCTACACACGGTAATAAAATGGTTAAGAGAAAATCTTAGATTCTGAATGTAATTCGTGCCGTTAGTATCAAGAGTTTGTTTTTTGTTTTTAAGGTGAGAAATCATATAAGATTCTTCTTGGTAATTTACTCGATGGTGCGATGAACTCAATTACTTTTTCAAGGTTGCCATTGGCTTTTGGAATTATTTTCTTTTTTACTTACAAAGTTTTCGTTGGCTTCAAGTTTCATTTCACAACCAGAATAGTTTTATCACTTGGCAAATACTTAAAAATATCTGAGGTTTTTTTCCACTTGCTCAAGTGGATTTATTTACGGTCTCTTCTCATATAAAATCATAGTGAGAGTAAAGAGATCACACACACTAACACACAAATGTGTGTGTTGTGTGCATATATACATATATATATATATATATATATATATATATATATATATATATATATGAATGTGTGTATATATATATGCGTGGGTAGAAGGTTACGTGGACTCTCAAACAATATATATATATATATAAAGAGAGAGAGAGAGAGAGAGAGAGAGAGAGAGAGAGAGAGAGAGAGAGAGATGCACATGCGATCAAGACATTTAGGTAATGTATATATATATATATATATATATATATATGTGTGTGTGTGTGTGTGTGTGTGTATGTATGTGTATATATATATACATAGACGCGTGAGTAGAAGCATACGTGGACTCTAACAATCTCTCTCTCTCTCTCTCTCTCTCTCTCTCTATATATATATATATATATATATATATATACAGAGAGAGAAAGAGAGAGAGAGAGAGAGAGAGAGAGAGAGAGAGAGAGAGAGAGAGAGAGAGAGAGAGAGAGAGAGATGCACAGGAGATCAAGACATCTATGTAATTTAAATAATGCTAAATCTAAATATGCTTTACCGGCTGCTTTTACCGACGGTGCAGATTAGTGATGCGGCACAAAATTGATATTTGAGTAAATCTGTGCCTCCATTCCAATTTCAATTAATTTGATACATACACAACAAAACCGGCCTAAAAATATCACGGTTTTCAATAAACCAGAATTGAAATTACCACGAAGAAGCAGATATACAAATACCGCAGAAAATGAAGAAATTCAAACACACACAGCAATATTTCAAGTTGACATCGCACCCAGAAAAAAAAGGTGAAATCTTTTCACGAGGGAATTAACATTTTAACTGATTAATTAATTATCGGCGCTCTTTGATTGGTTTGTTTTGGTTTGTTTTACGGCATATCAACCTCAGTGGGTCATTTAATGCCGACAAAGTTGTGAAATAAATTCATTCTTAATGCATAATACAATTTTGTTTATAAACTCATGTTTTTCTATTCAACCCATAGATGGGACCCTAACATGTACTACCACTCTGGGTCAGAGTGGACCAGGGAGCAATGGTGATGAAGGGGTGCTCCACATTCCCCAAACCTCCAGAACTGGAACCTCACCATCAGATAGAGTTTAACGTCATTCCCAGGACATGTAGACCCTCAGTCACCGCCTTCTAGCACCCATATGATAAAAAGGGGTTGGGGCTTGCCATAAGGGCAATAGGGTTGGGGCAATCATATAGGTGCTAGGGCTTGACGTGACCAGCCTAGGTAAGGACTAAATTGGGGTGTTGCATGTCATGGACTGCTCATCCACAAGGATTTCGTCCTTAAAAATCATGGGTCATCATCCACGGCCAACAGGTGGCCCCATTGGGGTGGTCTTATCCCTCTACAGAGGTGCAGTCGGTGTATTCTAAAGCCGCAGCCGATAGGGTTGATATTATTTAGTGACCGGGTTCATGACATATGACGAACAGTAATAGAAACCACAGAAATGAAAAATAATAAAACAATATTAAAAACAAAATATGGAAATAAAATGTAAAAAATGTTTATTTACGTCTATTTACCCAACATGCATGATATGACATAATGTCAGTTTTAAAACAGTTTTGAAACGGACATCTCTGATATGCTGTTTTTTACCTAATAATTAAGCTGTAACAGTGATAAAATTTTAAAAGATTCAAATCTATTTCCTCAAACGAAGACAAAGTTTTGAAGAAAAATATTTTGAGTGTTAATTCTTGTTATCAACTTTTGCCACATAGGAAACGTTACAGTTCCCAAATCGACCTACCTTAATGTGTATCGTCTTTGTCTGAGACATTGTAATTATATTGGACATCATAATTTTAAAGCAGTTTTAAAACGGGTTTGAATTCAGTTTTTCTTCTAGACTGGTTCCCTAATTGGTTGAGAATCAACCAAACAGCGAGGGATCTATAAACTTTTCGCTAACGCTAGACCTGGGAGATTGTTTTTTTGCTGAGGTGGAGCGCCACATCTACCGTCATCTCCAAGATACTTCGCCACATAGATCAGCTTACCCAAGCTGTGCTACCAATGCGCTGAGTTAGCGGTGACCGGTAACGAACCCGGAACCTTGCGATTGCTAGGCGAATGCTCTACCGACAGAACTAAACCGATCTTTCCCTTACAAAGGATAAAGAACCCAATCGGCCCTAATATTTACCCATAGTCGGGGATAAAAGAGATGGATTCGTGTCTTTTCCAATGGAATTAGCACGAAGTGAAACGCAAACAGCCTCGTCTACGATTCGAACTCACGTCGTCAATTTCATTTCCTTCGACGATAACCGTTAAGCAAAGTGCGCCTACATATTCTCATGTAAAAGTACTAGGAAACATCTTAAAGCATATCACCAGATAATAATTATGTTGATGGATTCGACTTTTCCTCTGTAATTTGACCTCATCTCATAATCAAGATCGACTTATATTCAAGTATCTACGGTAAGTACAATAAAGAACTAGCTTCCGGTGAGGACTGAACTCACATTCCATATCACTGGAGATCGTCTTTCATGGATTCGGCCACCGAAGCATATGGCTAAACGAGGCAAAAATCTGCAGTTTATTCCCGCCTTTTTCTTCTTCTTCAATTTTGACGCCATATTGTTTGTTCATTAGCCAGTAACAGTTTCAAGTTATTTGAATGTGGAGATAAAACACTTACACCAACTGTTTATTGCCAGATTTTCCTTCATCGTTCTGTCACTTTTTTATCGCAGTTTTATAGATCGACTACTCTCCCACCGTTAATGTAAGTAGCGTGAAGTCGTAGTGTACTCAGCCTAGAAAGTTGTGATAAAAAAAAAATAAAACACCAACAAGATGAAGTATTATGAAAAAAAAAAAAAAATGGCAACGAAATTGCTTCTTCTCAGATTTCATATAACTTAATGAAAATACTAGTCGAACTAATTCACTGAATAAAAACCCTACAAGACGTTTCAGACAAAATGTTAACTCTATACACAAAACGTAATATTTAACACATCATTCTTTTTTGTTCTTTCGTTTATCTTAACCCCCTCCATACGAACTTGTTTGGGACGATCATTTTGGTAAATAATGATTAGGAAATATGTTAGAAATCATATTCATATTTGCCAACTCTGCTACAAAAAACTCGAAAGGAAAGTATAACCTATCATCTTTCATTTAATGGGCAAAGTTCTTTAAGAACTAAAGCCGACTTCCCCAATCAGAGGAACCCGAGACTTGAAAGAAGAAAATTCGGTAAACCAGCTGTTCATTCGTTATTCTTTAATCCCATACCAATCTTTCATCCATTAACCTTTCTTTCTTCAAGGTTACCCTCTCCCTCTCCCTCCCATATATATATATATATATATATATATATATATATATATATATCAGACAGGCAAACAACTAGTCTGAGTTCGACCCTAGCCAAGGATAGCTGTTGTGTCTAGCCACACTGAAGAGGCGTGAAACGCCGAAACACGTGTCTGTGGATGACTTATATATATATATATATATATATATATATATATATATATATATATATATATATATAAGTCACCACAGACAGAGATATAAATATATAAGTCATCCACAGACACAGGTAACCTATATATATAATAGTCAGTCACAGATACTGTGTTTTGACGTATCACGTCTCTTCAGTATGGCTAGACATTAGCAGGTTACCTCCAACCGGGACAGACACCCGATTGATTTATCATCAGTCAGACTTCTTAACCACTCGGTCATCAGCACCTATAGACTGAAACGAGGATTTTAACTAAATACATACATATGTATATTTGTAAAGGCCACCAGAGAGTGGTCCATCCGTTTTATAGGAGAGCTTTTCTTTCTTTAATTTTTATAGCTTTATGTTGATGATATATTGAACACTCTAGGATAAATTACAAATGCCACTGCAACGAAAGCACTAAAACAGCCATCGGACACTATATATATATATATTATGATAATGGTACACGGTGATAACCTACTCGAGTTTCACCATAAGGATCTTCAGGGTTAAACCCACTGGATTAATAAAGATATTGATTAATTGCAGCTGATTGCATATATATATATATCATCCACAGACACCGTGTTTTGACGTTTCACGTCTCTTCAGTGTGGCTAGACACAGCAACTACCTCCGACCAGGCGCGAAACCCGACTGACTTTTCATACTTGTAGGAAATGTAGTCAGCGATTCGCGTTCGAATCCTGGACGAGTATGTTTGCTAATACGCCAATTGCGCTAATACCCTTGGAAAAAGCATAAATTCAAATATTCTCCCTCTAGCTATAGGTAAATAGTAGGAGAGACAGAGCATGGCAACTGGTCTGGGAAAAGGGTTGGATATATATATATATATAATATATATATATATATATTCATTCTTACACACTGTAACCGTGTGCGGATGACCTGCCAGGGGTGATGGCCAATAGTTAGGTTTGGAGAGAGAGAGAGAGAGAGAGAGAGAGAGAGAGAGAGAGAGAGAGAGAGTATCTGTGCTGTCAGCGCGATGATTATAATTATATATGGAGGAAGTGATAGTGATTATGTGCGTTATTTTCTTGTTCTTCCCTACCCCACCCCCTTTTTACCCACCCTCCGTATAAAACGCCTCCACTATGTTAAAAAAAATAAAAAGGAAAACAACCCCATATAATACTTATATCCACCAGACGATCCTGTGATCCAGTATGCGTAAAACTTAGTTATGGAATATAGTTAACATTGTGAACTTTTTAGAATTTTAGATTTTAAATCATCTTTACTTGATAAGAGTATCGAACACTTAAAAAAATGTTCTAACGCAGAAAATAGACGACCCGATCCAGTCTAGTAACAGATAAGCACAACAATAGAATAAAATTGTGAAAAGAAGGGCCTATATAACAATCCTAGTTCAAATCCTGGGAAAGGTATGAATTCTACTCTTCCTTCAGCTATGGGTAAATAGTAGGGCAGACTGGGCTCTTTAACCTTGGTTAGGCAACCAGTCTAGGAGAAGGAAAATAAAGAAGAAAAGGAAGCAAATAAGAAGGAAGGAAGAGAAAAAGAAAGAAGAAAAGAAAGAAAATATAAGTAATTAGTAAGGATTTAATACATTTCTTGAAATTAAACATCAAAATCCTGGATTTTACTAGGGTTTAATTGGAGGTGCGTGGTGTAATGGTTAGAGTCGTAGGAAATGGACTCGTCCACTCGAGTTCAAATCCTGGACACAGCTACAGTTCACACAGCGCTAATACCCTTGGGAATGGTATGGATCCAACTACTCTCCCTCCAGCTATGGATAAATAGTAGGGCAGACTGGGCTCATTAACCTTAGTTAGGCAACCGGTCTAGGAGAAGGAAAACTCCGAATTCAAACCTGTTATACTCCGCTTAAGAAATTGACCTTGTGTCACACCCTACGGTTGGTAAATATATATATAACAATCGTAGCTCTTGACCTGGGCTTGATCATTGACCGCAGGATCCAATGAGAAATATGCAACTACCTCAGCCACTAATCAGGCTTCTTGAGTTATTTTCCTCGAAGACGTAGTCACATTATTTGTGAGAGAGACATTTTCCAATTTTTGAATAAGAATATTACATTTACAGAAGACGGTACTTACATGTCCTTGTTGTGCTTCTGCTTCTGTGGGGTGTGGGTTATCGTCATCACCAGGAACTGAAGTCTTGAAATAAAATAAAAAAACACACAATATAATTAATAATAATACACAAAAAATTGTAGAGGGGGGCTAATTATAACAGGCAAAAACAATAACAAAAAAAATGACTAAGTGGACCAACAGGTAAACAGGAATTATAAAATCGATTTTCAAAAATAGGAAGTAAAAAAACAAAAAACAAAAAACAAAAAACAAAAAGCTACACCGACACTGAAGACAAACTAAAGAAATTACGCATGATATAACCCGTAAATGGCCGCACAGAGGAAACTTAAAGAAAGAAACGAGAGATGTCCCCGTGGCGTATTGCCTAACGTGCCGGACTGCGACATCTACTAATAATGGAGATTCGCTTCCGGTTTTTGTCTGTAACAAAAACTATGTCACTGCTTACGTCACATTACCCAAAATTGTCATAACATAGAATAAATACACACAAAATTTGAACATGCAACATTAGACAGTCTTTATTGTTTTTTAAAACAAGTTTTAATAAATACATGACTGGTATTATATATCTATATATAGTTTGTTTTATTCTAATACATATTTAAAGTTTACATTTCAAATTGTTTTATTTTCTAATCCTTTAATGAATTTGATGATTTTACTTACTTAGGGTACAAACTCGCTGACATTGAATTTTTAACTCCCACCCCTCAGGCAATATGTTTCAAAAATCTTTTTTATTTTGCTAGTAGTAGAAAGCGAGTTCGAACTCCAGTCGAACTTTTACGTTCACTTTCGGACTGATACACTTAGGAAAGGTATGAATCCTACAATCTCTCTAAGTAAGTAAAGTCATTGGGGTGGCCTAAAGTCGGTATCAGACAATCAGCGAGGGAGTCTATCCCCTTTTCACTAGCGCTAAACCAAGGAGATTGTTTTTGCGTCTGTGGTGGAGCGCCACATCTACCATTAGCTCCTTACTTTACCGCACAGATCACTGTACTACTCATACGCTGAGTTGGTGAGGGCCGGTATTGAACTAGGAACCTTGTGGTTTCTAGTCGAACACTCTACCGACTGAGCTAACCCGGCCCCTCAATCTCTCTAGCTATGGGTTAAATAGTATCAGTATGCCATTAAACAAAGAACCAACAAAAAAATCATAAAAGATCAGCCCCAAACATGCCTGCAGTTAACGTAGACCACCCCCTTCATCTACGTTCACGAATCCAAACCATGACATTATATAATGTATATATTATATCAACTAGCAGCAGAAAACACCCTCCGGGCGTCGTAAAAATTAATTTTTGAATGACATTGCCTGAGAGGGTGGGAGTTAAAAATTAAATGTCAGAGGGTTTGTATCATAAGTAAGACAAATCCTCATATTTATTAAAGGAGTAAAAAACAAAAAAAACCCCAAAAAACAAAAAACAAAAAAAAACACAATTTGAAATGAAAACTGAGCCCCGTCCCTCTCAAATAAAATGTTGCGTGCATGTAATAATCAAACAATTATTTGAATATTTTCCACGTCAATTTTACACAAAATCGTAGGTATTTATTTGTAAACTTTTTAGTTAACTTCTTGTTACTGCAAAAAAAAGAAAAAAAAAAAAGAAAAAAAAGGACGAGAGTAAAAAGCAATTTTTAAAATTGCTTACTCAATTTTTGGGTGTATATAACATAAGAATATTGTGACATAATCTGTTACGTAGAGCTATGACGTAGTTTTTTGTTACAGACAGAAATACAGACAATCTCCATTATTAATAGATTTCTTAATTTTTAAATAATATTTTCATTATGATTATATCATCAAACATCATCATTTCATTCCAGTCTTTCAACAATGATACAATTGGTGAAATAAAAATATTCAATCGTTTTATTCGGAAAAAGTGTTTGCTTCATAACAAGTAGAAAAAACAACATGGACATTTTGTTTAAAGCAGTTAGAAATATTCTTTTTACTCTTAAGCAATGACACCTGATAATCGTCACGCAATTTCAATTATTTACAATGTTTCCTTATCACGAAATCATGTCGGATCTTAATTTGCTTTATGAATTGTAGACAGTGCGCATGTCAAAGCGGAGGGGGGGGGGCAATTCGCCAAGTCATGTGACTGCAGTTAGACATATGTGTGCATATGCAAGCGCACTCATTTTTGCGCACATGTATGCTATTTCAGTCAGACGCACGCAGAAACACTAAAATTAGTGCGCTCACATCTCCGGGCGTCCCATCATGGTGTAATGATTAGCAAGCTGGTCTCGCATACCCGTTACTACTGAACAGCGAGTCCAATCCTCACTGGATGTCCCATAATTGCGACCTTGTATCACATTCTACACGTGGGGAATGGGTTTGGTAAATGCCTATGTTCACATGTCCGCCTCTCCCGACGTTGTGTGCTTTATCGTTATTGATAGTTTTGACTTGGTGAACGAATATCTACATCTATCTATCTATCTATCTATCTATCTATCTATCCCAAACTTATTGGTAAACACTTGCGGTAAGAAAAAACCCGGCACAGTTTGATTGTAAAAATATACTACCAAACATCACCTGGGAAAAAAAAAATGAAAAAAAGAAAAGACCAAGAAAATGATCAGTTAATACTATAACACTTGACCAAAAGAAAAAATATATATATGAAAAATATATATATAAACTGGTAGGATTATCTAAAGCTAAAAAGATTCTTGCCCTGATGAGCTACTAAGCGAAACTGTTAGTAGGTATATCTGACTCATTAGGTTTAACTTTATATATATATATATATATATATATATATATATATATATATATATATATATATATATGCTCGATTATAGGTGTAATAGCTATATTTATCTGTTATGGTGTACTAAGACAAGAATAGACTGGGTGCTTTGATTTGAGGATAAGCAGGTAATACACTGCTTTAAAACCAATGGTAACAAATGTCTTTTAATTGTATTGTACACCATAACATATATATATATATATATATATATATATATATATATATATATATATATATATATACTTAGAAATTAGAGTGTAGAATAGCGTATTATTTTCATGGCTCTTTACCTATTTACTTCTTGGTCGGGTCGAGACCTTTTCAGCACTCCTCAAATGCTTATACACAGACACACAGACACAGATATATATATATATATATATATATTATATATATATATATAATCGATCTTCAAGTGAAATGGTGGTTGAAAGTATTCATCTGAAGATTGATTACGTGAGTCCTTTTACACACCCACATATGTACACTTTCACACACACACACACTTTACGTATATATGCGCATTTATATATGCACGCACACACACACATATATATACATACATATGTGCATTTATATAGACACATTTACACATGTGCATTTATATACACACATATATACACACATGCACTTACATATATATATATATATATATATATATATATATATATATATATGTACACACACACATACATGCATATATATATATATATATAATATATATAATTATATATATATATATGTGTGTGTGTGTGTTGTGTGTGTGCATTTCATAATTTCAAAAATCTATGAACGCTAATTTTTCACTCAGTATTTTTAGGTGGATTGATCAACAAAAGACTCTCACAATCTCCTTATTATCTGTGATCAATTATTTTCCTTAAAACAAAAGCCCTGAAGAAGATCTACTAAGCAGATTGAAACACTGCAGCGTCGGCTAATAAATTTACCACTTATTTTATTTAAACCTGTGTTTTTTCAAATTTCTCACTATACTACATACCATCGGATTCACTTCCATTTCTCTTCACACACACACACACACACACACACACATATATATATATTATAATATATTAATGATTTGAAGGCAATTACAATGCGTATAAAAATAAAAACAAAAAGATGTTTGTCTTATTGATTTCCAAATCGATAAGACAAAAATAACATCTTTTTGTTTTTATTTTTATACGCATTGTAATTGCCTTCAAATTATTAATATATTATAACATACTTAACAATGCTTCAAGCAAATTACCAATTACTTTTATATATATATGTATATATATATATATATATATATATATATATAGTTGCATATGTATACACATGTATTTGCCCCAATCAGGGGACTACAATCTCCCCATGGTACGTTTTCTGTGACAAGTGGTAAAACTTGGGTTTCTATATTGAAAAAGAAGACGAAGAAGTGCGATGCTGACATAGAGATTTACTTAGTGGGACTGAGAAACAAGACCAAAATTGGATGAACAAAAGGAGACTGCGTTGCTTGCTAACATCATCAAAACGGAGAGAGACTGTTCGAAATACTTTACGGTGACACCTTTTCTCGTTTTTGCTTTTATATTATCTCCCCGCTCCCCCCCCTCTCTCTCTCTCTCTCTCTCTCTCTCTATATATATATATATATATATATATATATGAATAAGATATAATGAAAAAACAAACGATGTTTACAACTGAAATAGGCTCATCAGAAGAGAAAGTGTGCAAACCGTTTCGGGGCCAATTTTCTCTTCTGATGAGCCTATTTCAGTTGTAAACATCGTTTGTTTTTTTTCATTATATCTTATTCATACTGTCGGATTAATTTCCATTTTATTTTCACCACACACACACACACACACACACCACATATATATATATATATATATATATATATATATATATATAATCTACAGACACCGTGTTTCGACGTTTCATGTCTCTTCAGTGTGGATAGACTTTGCAACTACCTTCTAGCCGGGAGCGAAACTCGAATGACTTTTTATCAGCAGTCTGATTCCTTAACCCCTCGGCTGTTTTCAGATGCCAGTAAGAAGCGGAGTTTTAACTGATAAATACATACATCGGTATTTATATGTTATGATCATTAGAGAGCTAAAATCCGTAAATAACAGACGAACCATATATATATATATATATATATATTTCGATACCGGCCCTGGCCAACTCAGCGTATGAGTAGCACAGGGATCAGTGCGGTAAAGTCAGGAGCTGATGGTAGGTGTGGTGCTCCACCTCAGACGCTAAAACAATCTCCTTGGTATAGTGCTACTGAAAAGGGGATAGACTCCCTCGCTGATTGGCTGATACCGACTTTATGCCGCCCCGACGACATTACTTTTACTTATATATGACTAAAGAGAAAGGAAATGAATCCGACGGTATATATATATAGATAAAAGAGTATGAAAACACACAATATTGTTAAAAATGAATATATTTTATATCATTTTCATAGCTAATATTGAACAATATTTCGATTATAAAAAAATCATCTTCAGAGCTTGTTTTTAATCCGAACTCATCGAGAGAGAAGCAGAAAATAATTTAAATTCAAATCGGAAGGATTGTTGTTCCATGAAAATGATATAAAATATATTCATTTTTAACAATATTGTGTGTTTTCATACCTGTTTATCTCTCTCTCTCTCTCTCTCTCTCTCTCTCTCTCTATATATATATATATATATATATATATATATATATAATATATATATATATATATACACCAGGTGAGTGGGAATGCTTCTATTTAGGACCACTTTATCCACCACATACTTACTAATGTAATCCATTATTATTAAATTTGGAATATAATTTTGTTTTATCAGATTAGAAGTGAATGTTCTCAGACTGAAAATGAAATATTTTTCTTTTCAACGGATTTGTTACAGCGAGACATAAAAAAAAGGTGTCTTCGCGTGTTTTGTTATGCTGACTTGTACGACAAATAAAAACTCATTGGTGAGGTGAGGGACCTGAAGGGGGGGGGGATAGTTTCTCTATGGTAACAAACGAATAGACTCTCTGATGAATTTCGATCTAGTGCATTCTGCAGATGACACAAATATACGCACACTACACAATCTTCTCACTATTTTGTGTTTTTTCTTTGTCTTCTCAACCAATTTCTTTTTCTTTCTTTCTTTCTTTCTTTCTTTCTTTCTTTCTTTCAATTCTTTAAAACCTTTGTTACATTACTCTGTTATCTCCCTTTTTTCGTATCTATCTATCTATCTAGCTAGCTAGCTAGCTAGCTAGCCACTTCGAGTATATTTCTCTATTTCTCTCAATTTGCTCATACATTTACATCTATCTCAGTCTACCTATAGCTACCTCAATATACTGATATCTACCTCAGCAACTTCATCTCTTCCGTTCAACACCCCCCTCTCTCTCTCTATCTCGTCTCTTT
>CM042141.1:84304607-84426125 GCA_023376005.1 Doryteuthis pealeii | reverse complement strand
AGAGAGAGATGTCCTGAGTTTCGACCCTAGGCAAGGATAGGCTGTTTGTGTCTAGCCACACTGAAGAGGGTGAAAACGCCGAAACACGTGTCTGTGATGACTTATATATATATATATATATATATATATATATATATATATTATATAGTCAGTCAACAGATACTGTGTTTTGACGTATCACGTCTCTTCAGTATGGCTAGACATTAGCAGGTTACCTCCAACCGGGACAGAGACACCCCGATTGATTTATCATTCAGTCAAGACTTCTTAACCACTTCGGTCATCAGCACCTATAGACTGAAAACGAGGATTTTAACTAATACATACATATGTATATTGTAAAGGCCACCAGAGAGTGGTCCCATGCGTTTTATAGGAGAGCTTTTCTTTCTTTAATTTTTAATAAGTTTATGTTGATGATATATTGAACCACTCTAGGATAAATTACAAATGCCATGCAACAAAGCACTAAACAGCCATCGACACTTATATATATATATATTATGATAATGGTACACGGTATAACCTACTCGAGTTTCCACCATAAGGATCTTCAGGGTTAAACCCACTGGATTAATAAAGATATTGATTAATTGCAGCTGATTGCATATATTATATATCATCCACAGACACCGTGTTTTTGACGTTTCACGTCTCTTTAGTGTGGCTAGACACAGCCAACTCCTCCGACCACAGGCGCGAAAACCCGACTGACTTTTCATACTTGTAGAAAATGTAGTCAGTGATTCGCGTTCGATCCTGGACGAGTATGTTTCTAAATACGCCAATTGCGGCTAATACCCTTGGAAAAAAGCATAAATTCAAATATTCTCCCTCTAGCTATAGGTAAATAGTAGGAGAGAAAGAGCATGGCAACTGGTCTGGAAGAAGGGTTGGATATATATATATATATATATATATATATAATATATATATATATATATTCATTTTCTTACACACTGTAACCGTGTGCGGATGACCTACACAGGGGTGATAGCCAATAGTTAGGTTTTGGAGAGAGAGAGAGAGAGAGAGGAGAGAGAGAGAGAGAGAGAGAGAGAGAGAGAGTTATGGGTATCCGTGCTGTCAGCGCGATGATTATAAATTATATATGGAGGAAGTGATAGTGATTATGTGCAGTTATTTTTATTTTTCTTCCCTACCTCCCCCTTTTTTACCCACCCTCCGTATAAACGCCTCCACTATGTTAAAAATAAATAAAAAGGAAAACAACCCCATATAATATTTATATCCACCAGACGATCCTGTGATCCAGTATGCGTGAAACTTAGTTATGGAATATAGTTAACATTGTGAACTTTTTAGAATTTTAGATTTTAAATCATCTTTGCTTGATAAGGGTATCGAACACTTCAAAAATGTTCTAACGCAGAGAAGAGACGACCCGATCTAATCTAATAGCAGATAAGCACAACAATAGAATAAAATGGTGAAAAGAAAGGCCTATATAACAATCCTAGTTCAAATCCTGGGCGTGGTAATTGCATTTCACTTAGCGCTAATACCCTTAGGAAAGGTATGAATTCTACTCTACTAAATAGTAGGGCAGACTGGGCTCTTTAACCTTGGTTAGGCAACCGGTCTAGGAGAAGGAAAATAAAGAAGAAAAGGAAGCAAATAAGAAGGAAGGAAGAGAAAAAGAAAGAAGAAAAGAAAGAAAAGATAAGTAATTAGTAAGGATTTAATACATTTCTTGAAATTAAACATCAAAATCCTGGATTTTACTTGGGTTTAGTAAGAGGTGCGTGGTGTAATGGTTAGAGTTGTAGGAAATGGACTCGTCCACTCGAGTTCAAATCCTGGACGATGCTACAGTTCACACAGCTCTAATACCCTTGGGAATGGTATGGATCCAACTACTCTCCCTTCAGCTATGTGTAAATAGTAGGGCAGACTGGGCTCATTAACCTTAGTTAGGCAACCGGTCTAGGAGAAGGAAAACTCCGAATTCAAACATGTTATACTCCGCTTAAGAAATTGACCTTGTGTCACATCCTGCTCGGGGCGGAAGGGTTGGTAAATATATTTATATATAACAATCCTAGCTCTTGACCTGGGCTTGAACATGATCACAGGAGGATCCAATGAGAAATATGCAACTACCCCAGCCACTAATCAGGCTTCTTGAGTTATTTTCATCGAAGACGTAGTCACATTATTTGTGAGAGAGACATTTTCCAATTTTTGAATAAGAATATTACATTTACAGAAGACGGTACTTACATGTCCTTGTTGTGCTTCTGCTTCTGTGGGGTGTGGGTTATCGTCATCACCAGGAACTGAAGTCTTGAAATAAAATAAAAAAAACACACAATATAATTAATAATAATACACAAACAATTGTAGAGGGGGGGCTAATTACAACAGGCTAAAACAATAACAAAAAAAAAAATGACAAAGTGGACCAACAGAAAAACAGGAATTATAAAATCGATTAAACAAAAATAGGAAGTAAAAAAACAAAAAACAAAAAACAAAAAACTACACCGACACTGAAGACAAACTAAAGAAATTACGCATGATATAACCCGTAAATGGCCGCACAGAGGAAACCTAAAGAAAGAAACGAGAGATGTCCCCGTGGCGTAATGCCTAACGTGCCGGACTGCGACATCTACTAATAATGGAGATTCGCTTCCAGTTTTTGTCTGTAACAAAAACTATGTCACTGCTTACGTCACATTACCCAAAATCGTCATAACATAGAATAAATACACACAAAATTTGAACATGCAACATTAGACAGTCTTTATTGTTTTTTTAAAACAAGTTTTAATAAATACATGACTGGTATTATATATCTATATATAGTTTGTTTTATTTTAATACATATTTAAAGTTTACATTTCAAATTGTTTTATTTTTTAATCCTTTAATGAATTTGATGATTTTACTTACTTAAGGTACAAACTCGCTGACATTGAATTTTTAACTCCCACCCCTCAGGCAATATGTTTCAAAAATCTATTTTTACATCGCCCGGAGGACGTTTTTTATTTTGCTAGTAGTATAAATAGAGGTAGTGTGCTGTTAGAGTGGGAAGGACCTCAGCCATAGCTTGGCTGGTACACTCTTGGTTCAAAGCAATTCTGTGATTGTTCTGGGCAAGACTGTAGTTAGTAGTAGTAAGCGAGTTCGAACTCCAGTCGAACTTTTATGTTCACATTCGGACTGATAAACTTAGGAAAGGTATGAATCCTACAATCTCTCTAAGTAAGTAAAGTCTTCGGGTGGTCTTAAGTCGGTATCAGCCAGTCAGCGAGAGAGTCTATCCCCTTTTCAGTAGCGCTAGACCAAGGAGATTGTTTTTGCGTCTGCAGTGGAGCGCCACACCAACCATCAGCTCCTTACTTTACCGCACAGATCCCTGTGCTACTCATACGCTGAGTTGGCGAGGGTATCGAACAAGGAACCTTGTGGTTTCTAGTCGAACGCTCTACCGACTGAGCTAACTCGGTCCCTTCATCTCTCTAGCTATGGGTTAAATGGTATCAGTACGCCATTAAACAAAGAACCAACCAAAAAATCATAGAAATTATATAATGTATATATTATATCAACTAGCAACAGACAACACCCTCCTGGCGTTGTAAAAATTAGTTTTTGAAAGATTGCCTGAGAGGGTGGGAGTTAAAAATTCAATGTCAGAGGGTTTGTATCATAAGTAAGACAAATCCTCATATTTATTAAAGGAGTAAAAAACAAAAAAAACAAAAAAAACAAAAAAAAACAGAACAAAAAAAAACACAATTTGAAATGAAAACTGAGCCCCGTCCCTCTCAAATAAAATGTTGCGTGCATGTAATAATCAAACAATTATTTTGAATATTTTCCACATCAATTTTCCACAAAATCGTAGGTATTTATTTATTTGTAAACTTTTTAGTTAACTTCTTGTTACTGCAAAAACAAAACAAAACAAAAAAAAAAAAAGACGAGAGTAAAAAACAATCTTTAAAATTGCTTACTCAAATTTTGGGTGTATATAGCATAAGAATATTGTGACGTAAGCTGTTACGTAGAGCTATGACGTAGTTTTTGTTACAGAGAGAAATACAGACAATCTCCATTATTAATAGATTTCTAAATTTTTTAAATAATATTTTCATTATGATTATATCATCAAACATCAGCATTTCATTCCAGTCTTTCAACAATGATACAATTGGTGAAATAGAAATATTCAATCGTTTTATTCGGAAAAAGTGTTTGCTTCATAACAAGTAGAAAAAACAACATGGACATTTTCTTTAAAGCAGTTAGAAATATTCTTTTTACTCTTAAGCAATGACACCTGATAATCGTCACGCAATTTCAATTATTTACAATGTTTCCTTATCACGAAATCATGTCGGATCTTAATTTGCTTTATGAATTGTAGACAGTGCGCATGTCAAAGCGGAGGTGGGGGGGGGGAATTCGCCAAGTCATGTGACTACAGTTAGACATATGTGTGCATATGCAAGCGCACTCATTTTTCTGCACATTTATGCTATTTCAGTCAGACGCACCCAGAAACACTAAAATTAGTGCGCTCACATCTCCGGGCGTCCCATCATGGTGTAATGATTAGCAAGCTAGTCTCGCATACCCGTTACTACTAAATAGCGAGTCCGATCCTCACTGGATGTCCCATAATTGCGACCTTGTGTCACATTCTACACATGGGGAATGGGTTGGGTAAATGCCTATGTTCACATGTCCGCCTCTCCCGACGTTGTGTGCTTTATCGTTATTGATAGTTTTGACTTGGTGAACGAATATCTACATCTATCTATCTATCTATCTATATATATATATATATAATATATATATATATATATATATATATATACCAAACTTATTGGTAAACACTTGCGGTAAGAAAAAACCCGGCACAGTTTGATTGTAAAAATATACTACCAAACATTACCTGGGAAAAAAAATGAAAAAAAGAAAAGACCAAGAAAATGATCAGTTAATACTATAACACTTGACCAAAAAAAAAAAAATATATATATGAAAATATATATATAAACTGGTAGGGTTATCTAAAGCTAAAAAAGATTCTTGCCCTGATGAGCTACTAAGCGAAACTGTTAGTAGGTATATCTGACTCATTAGGTTTAACTTTATATATATATATATATATATATATATATATATATATATATATATATATATATGCTCGATTATAGGTATAATAGCTATATTTATCTGTTATGGTGTACTAAGATAGACAAGAATAGACTGGATGCTTTGACTTGAGAATAGGCAGGTAATACACTGCTTTAAAACCAATGGTAACAAATGTCTTTTAATTGTATTGTACACCATAACAAATATATATAATATATATTATATATATATATATATATATATATATTACGAAACAATTCTTAGCGAAGTTTTAGTGATTTTTAAAAATGGTATAGACACTTGAGAAATAATGTGACATGTATTAAACTTAGAGATAAGAGTGTAGAATAGAGTGTTCTTTTCATGGCTCTTTACCTATTTACTTCTTGGTCGGGTCGAGACCTTTTCAGCACTCCTCAAATGCTTACACACACACACACACACACACACACACACACACACACACCACATATATATATTATATATATATATATATATATATATATATAATCGATCTTCAAGTGAAGTGGTGGTTGAAAGTACCTATCTGAAGATTGATTACGTGAGTCCTTTTACACACCCACATATGTACACTTTCATACCCCCCACACTTTACGTATATATGCGCATTTATATATACTAGCAAATATATGCACCCTCCGGGTGCAAGTATTTTAGTTAAATTTTATAATAAAATATCATATTAAATTAGAAAGGCTAATGAAACTGAATAAGAATGTAGATAAAAAGATTTTGAACAGAGGGGGTATGATTGAAAAATAGAACAACTTTGAAACTAACTCTTCCATCATTTTCCGTTACTCCCGTCTTTCATTGGTAAATTTTCCTAATTAAAATGTTTAGTTAAAATAGGAAGTAAAGAATAATATTACAGTTATTTCTTCTTGTTAAGGGATTTCTTTTAAGATTTATTGAAGAGATTTTTGCTCATATTCAATAAGATAAAACCAAACAATTAGAAATCAATAATACTAAGCATATATTTACCAAAATCAATTCTTTAAGATCAATATGCAAATTAGCCTTCCCATTCACACTGTAAACCTCTATTTTGTTGTATATATAAATACAATTGCATGTTATTAGTATGTAGATATGGTCAACAGTGTAAGTAATGTAAAACAATTTTATTAATAATTGAGGTTTAAATAAAAATAAAATCATGGAGAATATGATGTAAATAACGAAAGAAATTGTGACTTGTATAGTAATATAGTTTCGGTTACAGACAGACAAACCCACAATCTCCATTATAATAAGATATTTACCAACTCCTCCGCACGAGCAGGACGCGACACAAGGTCAATTTCTTAAGCGGAGTTCAACAGGTTTGAATTCAGAGTTTTCCTTCTCCTAGACTGGTTACCTAGCCATGGTTAAAGAACCCAGTCTGCCCTGCTATTTACCCATAGCTGGAGGGAGAGTAGAATTCATACCTTTCCCAGGGGTATTAGCGCTAAGTGAAATGCAGTTACCACGTCCAGGATTTGAACTCGGGGCGACGAGTCCATTTCCCATGACTTTAACCATTACACCGCGCGCTTCCTACTATGCGCATTTATATATGCACGCACACACACACACATATATATACCTATATATATGTGCGTTTATATGGACACATTTACACATGTGCATTTATATACACACATCTATACACACATCCACTTACATATATATATATATATATATGTACACATATATATATACACTCAGATATATGTATACACACACACACACACACACACACACATATATATATATATATGCGTTTCATAATTTCAAACAATCTAAGAACGCTAGTTTTTCACTCAGTATTTTTAGGTGGATTGATCGACAAAATACTCTCACAGTCTCCTTATTATATGTGATCAATTTATTTTCCTTAAAACAAAAGCCCCGAAGAAGATCTACTAAACAGATTGAAACACTGAAGTGTCGGCTAATAAACTTACCACTCATTTTATTTAAACCTGTGTTTTTTCAAATTTCTCACTATACTACATACCATTGGATTCACTTCCATTTCTCTTCACACACACACACACACACACACACACACACACACACACACACACACATATATATTATAATATATTAATGATTTGAAGGCAATTACAATGCGTATAAAAATAAAAACAAAAAGATGTTTGTCTTATCGATTTCCAAATCGATAAGACAAAAATAACATCTTTTTGTTTTTATTTTTTATACGCATTGTAATTGCCTTCAAATTATTAATATATTATAACATACTTAACAATGCTTCAAGCAAATTACCAATTACTTTTATATATATATATATATATATATATATATATATATATAGTTGCATATGTATACACATGTATTTGCCCCAATCAGGGGCCTACAATCTCCCCATGGTACGTTTTCTGTGACAAGTTGGTAAAACTTGGGTTTCTATATTGAAAAAGAAGACGAAAAAGTGCGATGCTGACATAGAGATTTACTTAGTGGGACTGAGAAACAAGACCAAAATTGGATGAACAAGAGGAGACTGTGTTGCTTGCTAACATCATCAAAACGGAGAGAGACTGTTCGAAATACTTTACGGTGACACCTTTTCTCGTTTTTGCTTTTATATTATCTCCCCGCTCCCCCCCTCTCTCTCTCTCTCTCTCTCTCTCTCTCTATATATATATATATATATATATATATATAATCTACAGACACCGTGTTTCGACGTTTCATGTCTCTTCAGTGTGGATAGACTTTGCAACTACTTCTAGCCGGGAGCGAAACTCGAATGACTTTTCATCAGCAGTCTGATTCCTTAACCCCTCGGCCGTTTTCAGATGCCAGTAAGAAGCGGAGTTTTAACTGATAAATACATACATCGGTATATATATTTTATGATCATTAGAAAGCTCAAATCCGTAAATAACAGACGAACCATATATATATATATATATATTTCAATACCGGCCCTGGCCAACTCAGCGTATGAGTAGCACAGGGATCTGTGCGGTAAAGTGAGTAGCTGATGGTAGGTGTGGCGCTCCACCTCAGACGCACAAACAATCTCCTTGGTCTAGCGCTACTGAAAAGGGGATAGACTCCCTCGTTGACTTTAGGCCGCCCCGACGACTTTACTTTTACTTATATATATATATATATATATATATATGAGTAAAGAGAAAGGAAATGAATCCGATGGTATATATATATAGATAAAAGAGTATGAAAACAAACAATATTGTTAAAAATGAATATATTTTATATCATTTTCATAGCTAATATTGAACAATATTTCGATAATAAAATATCATCATCAGAGCTTGGTTTTAATCCGAACTTATCGAGAGAGAAGCAGAAAATAATTTAAATTCAAATCGGAAGGATTGTTGTTCCATGAAAATGATATAAAATATATTCAATTTTAACAATATTGTGTGTTTTCATACCTGTTTATCTCTCTCTCTCTCTCTCTCTCTCTCTCTCTCTATATATATATATATATATATATATATATATATATATATATATATATATATACCAGGTGAGTGGGAATGCTTCTATTAAGGGCCGTCTTTATCCACCACATACTTACTAATGTAATCCATTATTATTAAATCTGGAAAATAATTTTGTTTTATCAGATTAGAAGTGAATGTTCTCAGACTGAAAATGAAATATTTTTCTTGTCAACGGATTTGTTACAGCGAGACATAAAAAAAAAGGTTTCTTCGCGTGTTTGTTATGCTGACTTGTACGACACATAAAACTCATTGGTGAGGTGAGGGACCTGAAGGGGGGATAATTTCTCTATGGTAACAAACGAATAGACTCTCTGATGAATTTCGATCTAGTGCATTCTGCAGATGACACAAATATACGCACACTACACAATCTTCTCACTATTTTGTGTTTTTTCTTTGTCTTCTCAACCAATTTCTTTTTCTTTCTTTCTTTCTTTCTTTCTTTCTTTCTTTCAATTCTTTAAAACCTTTGTTACATTACTCTGTTATCTCCCTTTTTTCGTATCTATCTATCTATCTAGCTAGCTAGCCACTTCGAGTATATTTCTCTATTTCTCTCAATTTGCTCATATCTTTACATCTATCTCAGTCTACCTATAGCTACCTCAATATACTGATATCTACCTCAGCAACTTCATCTCTTCCGTTCAACACCCCCCTCTCTCTCCTCTCTCTCTCTCTCTCTCTCTCTCACTCACTCAATGTACTCATATATTTGCCGATTTACTTCTATCTAATCCACTTCATTATGTATGTATGTATGTATGTATGTATCTATCTATCTATCTATCTATCTATCTATCTGACATAGGAAGGACGTCCTTCCCGTTGAATCAGATGATAAAATTTGATGCTTATGCACCACCATATGTCTCTTAAGACCAGAAGCTGACTTACAGACCTTGCCACAGATAGCACACGACACATTGTTTGTTCCTGGAATTTGGATGAATTGACCCTGGTGAGATTTCCTATGATTGACATATCCAGCCTTAGAAAGCAGAATTCGACCACATGTTTGACATTTCCAACCCTCCATGTTCTCTCCAATATGACAGTAACCCTTTAGAAGTTGACGCTTTAGGTTTTCATGCACGATTCTTTCACTCTCAAAACTGGTACAGCCATCATCCACATGAATTCTCCAGTCAGTTCTCTCCAATGCCAGCTTTTCCCAGTTGTCAGGATTTATTTTTATTTTTACAAGGTTGTTTTTTAAGCAATACTTATACCTCTTCTATACTCTTTCTATGTCATATTTGCATCAAACTTTGGGGATCTGCAACGGGTTTGATGAGTCATATGACGGCTCATGCAAGGAAGGGTTCTGGTAGTGGAGTTATGGGATTGTGAGGGACGGCAATGGTCTGTAAAGATTATGCTATTGCTATCTATCTATCTATCTATCTATCTAAGCTACTTCTAATATCCCTCTGCCTATTCATATATTTGCCTGTTTACTTCTACCCCAGTCTGCATATCTATCTTTCTTAGTCTATTCCTATCTATCAACTTATTTTTTGTCTATTCCTATATATCTGTATATCTATCCATCCACGCATATTCAAATCTGTTTTAGTATGTCCCAATCTAACTTAGTCTATTCCTATCTTAGTCTATTCCTACTGTCTCAGTCTATTCATATCTACCTATTGATGTCTTATAGGGAATATATAATGAAGAGATGAAGAGAAATAAAAAGACACAACTGTTTTGAAGTATAGATGGAGACTTTATTGATTAAGACCGTTAACTTTGGACGCCAGAGTCCAGACGCTTAGAACTTTTTATTTATTTATCTAATTTGATTTAATTTAATTTAATCTAAATCCCCACAGTCTATTCCTATCTGTCTTAGACTATTCCTCTCTATCTTAATATATCCATATCTACCTATCTCAATCTATTCCTATCTATCTTACGAAACGATCGCATAGCTTGCACGCTTTTTGGAACAACAATGCTTCCGTTTTGAATTTAAATTATTTTCTGCTTCTCTCTCGATGAGTCCGGATTAAAAACAAGCTCTGGTGATGATTTTTATAAATCGAAATATTGTTCATTATTAGCTATGAATATGATATAAAATATTTTAATTTTAACAGCATTGTGTATTTTCATACCCTTTTATCTATACATGTATCTATCTTTATAACAGTCAAATCAAACTGAAAGCACCGGTTCCCGAAAGATCACCGATTTTAAGCAGCAATGAGACTGTTTAAAACTTAATTGGTGACCACTTAAGCAACGGCTGGTACTGTAAACAACCTGGGTCCTTTGTTAATAAAATGACTTGATTCGGTATAAAACGACCGGAAGAAGGTTGATATGTCGTAAAACAAAACAACAACTAACACATCTATCTCTCCCAATCTATTCATATCTATTTATCCTGTTATATAAATGTTTACATCTATTTCAGCCTACATCTCAAGCTGTTTATCTGATTTCATCTTAATCTATTCATATATCTACCTACTTATCTACTGATATCCATCTATCACACTGTTCATATCACTGTTAATTTGAAGAGAGCGTTCCTTAAAAAAAATATTGGTAGTGCATATCCTGAAGATAACCAAAATAATTAGTCACAATTTGTTATTTTGCTTTTTTTAAAAAAATTTCTTTTTTTACCAGTGGCTAAAAAATAATAATTTTTACTTTGCATTAAAAAAAAAAAAGACTTGGAATTTTGAAAATATACACATTTTAAAACTGAGATTAAAACTTACTTTATTCATTTTCTAATGTCTAATTTTAATATATTCATATATCCACTTATTGATATCAATCTATCACACTGTTCATATCTTTGTCAGTATATTCCGATCATGGTTTATCTATCTGCTCTAATCTATCTACCTGCCTATGTCAGTCTCTCACACTCTGTATGCTTCTATCTCAGTCGATCTGTATCTATTGTTGTCTTTTAACTTCAATTCATCTACATTCATTTATTGTTTTTTTTATAGGTCGAATTTTACTCTAGATTTCCAAAATGACGTCGATATGTTCCCTTCATTTTCTTATCTACGCTTCTCTCCTTCCTTTCATTCTAATTCATCTCTTTCTTCAGATATTCCTCAAGTAGCTTTCTTTACTTTCCCCTCGCACAGTCCACCATTTCCGGATACGTTAACTTGTATTAATCATCTTGAAAGCGCTATATTTGTCATTGTTGTAAACTGAAGAAACAAAATGACAAAAACAGACGATAGCGCCGCGGGGAAAAAAAACTTATACAAAGTAAATTAGTCTCTAAAAATGGTGGCCATCGAAATGAAAATGTTTCCTATATTATCGTATTCGGAAGCAAAATAATACAATGGAGTATAAACATGGAGTAAGAGAGAGAAGAGAGAGAGAGAGAGAGAGAGAGAGAGAAAGAGAGAGAGAAAGAGAGAGAGAGACACACACACACACACTTTGAACATCAAAAAGATGCCGTAAGAGAAGAGAGAGAGAGAGGAGAGAGAGAGAGAGAGAGAGAGAGAAAGAGAGAGAGAGGGAGAGAGAAAGAGAGAGAGAGAGAGAGAGAGAAGAGAGAGAGAGAGAGAGAGAGAGATATTTGAACATCAAAAGAAAGGCGTAAGACCAATTAGTTTTGTTAGGTCGGACAATTTGGAGTGAGGAACAGAAACGATACTAGGATTCCTCTTGAAAAGGGAATCTTCCTTTTCAAAGAGACACACTAAAAAAAGAAGAAGAGGATATGTGGCAACATGTATTCATCTATGCTTCAATATAGAAATACGCATGCTAAGATGAAAAAAGATGAGAGGAAGGGGGTACAAGGAGAAGGAAAGAAACAATGTGAAGAAAATAAAGAACGAAAGAAAAAGAACGAAGTAGAAAGAAAGAAAGCGTGAAAGAATGAATGAATGAAAGAAAGAAAGATTGAAAAGAAAGAAAAGATTACGTAGAAAAAAAAAGTAAGAGAAAGAGAATTAGTGAAAAAAGAATTAAACAGAAAGAAAGAAAAGAAAGAAATAATCAGATAGAAAAGAAAAGAAATGGAAATGATTCAGTGAAAGACGAAGAAGAAGAAAAAGAAGAAGAAGAAGAAGAAGAAAAAAAAAAAAAAAAGAAGAAGAAGAAGAAGAAGAATGAGATTAGAAGAAGAAGAAGAAGAAGAAGAAGAAGAAGAAGAATGTGAAGAAAGAAGAAGAAGAAGAAGAAGAAGAAGAAGAAGAAGAAGAATGTGATTAGAAGAAGAAGAAAAAAGAAGAAGAAAAAAAAAACAGAATTTAGTGGAAAGAAAGAAAGAAAGAACAAAAAAGAATTAAACAGAAAGAAAAGGGTGAAGAAAGAAAAATAATTAAAGGGCGAAAAAAAGAAAAGAAATAGGAGAATCGAGTAGAAAGAAAAATAAATTAAAACAAGAAATAAAAAAATAAAAATTAAGTTAAAAGAAAGAAAAGGAAAAGAAAGAAAGATAAAAATAATTAAGGGAAAAAAAAAAACAAGAATTAAGGAGAGAGAGAGAGAGAGAGAGAGAGAGAGAGAGAGAGAGAGAGAGAGGGAGAGAGAGAGAGAGGGGTGGTAATAAAGTAGAAATAAAAAAGAAGGAAAGGAAAAGTAAAAGAATTAAGTGATACAAGAAAACGACGAATCAAGTTGAAAGAGAGAAAGAAAAGAAAAAGAAGTAGAAAGAAAGAATAAAGAAAAAGAAAGAAAAAAAAAAAAAGAATTAAGTGAAAAAAAAAAGAAAGAAAAGAAATTAAGAAGAAAGACAAAAAGAATAGAAAAGAAAGACTAAAGTAGAAAGAACGCAAAAAGACAAAAAAAACAAAAAAAAAAGAAGAGAAAAAATTAAGAGAAAAATTATGGCAACAAAGGGGTGATTCTACACTCCTCAGGGTCTCCGGAACTGGAGCCTCACTACCAGTTGTAGATTAGTCCCATACTCAGGCCACCCCTTTGATGGATCTTACCCTTCACAGAGGTGCAGATCTGTCTGAAGCTCTGGAGCGTGTGGAGTCACCCTTCATTACCATTACTCCCAAATACACCCTGACCCGGAGTACCTTTGAGGGTACCATTTTAACCCACAGACGGGACCTTAATAGGTACTACCACTCCGGGTCAGGGTGGTCTTGAGAGTAATAGGGATGAAGTGGTACTCCAAACTCCCTAGAGCTTCAGAATTGGAATTTCATTATTAGATACAATTTAACATCGTGCCTAGGACACGGGTTTGTGCCAATTTATGATTAATTATTTTATAAAAAGTCGAGACATGATTAAAGCTCCGGTTTCCGCTAGATCACCGAAGTTAAGCAGCGATGAGCCTGTTCAGATATGTGACCACTTAAGATAAGCAAATACCGTATGCAGTCTGAGGCCTCGGCGTCAGACGAAGTAAAGCTTAGTAAATTCTAAGTTCCTTATCAGTTTTTTTTCTTCATAAGTAGCAAGGGTTAATGGTTTCAAGATATAGTTGTCGCTAACTTATCATTTACCAAGCTTTCCTTAGTTTGGTATAAGTAAAAGTAAAAGTCGTCGGGTGGCCTAAAGTCGGTATCAGCTAGACATCGAGGGAGTCTATCTCCTTTTCACTAGCGCTAGACCAAGGAGATTGTTTGGGCGTCTGGGGCGGAGTGCCACTCTTGCCATCAGCTCCTCACTTTACCGCACATATCCATATGCTACTCATACGCTGAGTTGGCGCGGGGCGGAATCGAACCAGGAAACTTGCGCTTCCCATCCGGACACTCTACCGATTGAGCTAAGCCCTTACCGTATCCACTAAGTGTTCACTTATTTAAAACGCTGAACAGGATTATCGCTGCTTAACTTTCAACGCTTTCAACGAGACTTGATTGCAAACAAAGTCAGCGGAGTGGCCTATTGTCAGTATCAGTCAGACAGCGAGGGAGTCTATCCTCCTTTCACTTGCGCTAAACCAGGAATATTGTTTTTACGTCAGAGGTGGAGCACCACATCTATCACCCACTCCCCACTTTAGCGCTCATATCCACGCTTTGCTATTCATGCGCTTGGTTGCCGAGCGCTGGTATCGAGCCTAGAACCTTATAGTTTCTAGACAGATGTTCTACCAACTGAGCTAAACCGGTCCTTGATTGTATGTAATAATAATTTAAAAAAAGTGTAGTTAAGATTTTGGTTCAATGCTGCAAATATAGGGCACCTAGTGAGGATCGAACTCACTATTCAGTAGCAATAGGTCTGTGAGACTAGCTCGCTAACCATTACACCACGACGAGATACCTAACCCTTACTAATGCCTTAAACAAGGCTTGAAGAGGAGTGAGGCGGAAAGGAGAGTAGCCTCGACAGCAAAGAGAGCCAGAAGAGGAAGAGAAAACAGCATCCCCAGAAAGCATCACAGCTTTTGTGCAGTCAGTGCACCAAAGACTGTTAATCAGGGATTGGCCTGCACAGCCACTTAAGCAGATGCACATTTTTTTGACACTACGCCATCGTGCTTAGTGGACGGAAGGGTGCCAACAACAAAAACAATATATATATATATATATATATATATATTGTTTTTGTTGTTGGCGGATTACACTAGCTATTTATATATTATATATATATTATAAATATATATATATTAAACCAGCTAGTTTACACTAGCTGGTTTATATATATATATAATATATATATATATAAACCAGCTAGTGTAATGGTTAGAATCCCCGCCTATCCGCCTGGCAGTCAGGGTTCGAATCACACACAGAGCAGTTTCTATAACTCTGCTGATGGGCATATATGGATTTACAGAGATTGTTTTTAATGATTTACGCCAAACAAATATGCTCAATTTAATTCAATTAGGTATGACTTCAATTAAGCACTTATTCTCCCAAAATTGTCGGCTATCGCCATTCAGACAGACTTAAACCTGTTTATTTACTTTCATATATATATATATATATATATATATATATATATATATATGAAGTAGTCAAACAGTGTGTTTGAAAATGGCGAAGGCCGACAATTTGTGGGAGATTATGTGCTTAATTAAAGTCATACCTAATTTTGTTAATTGTTAATTTTGTTCGAATCACGCACCAAGCACTGCCCCGTATATAGCTCTGCTGATAAGGCTTAATGGGCTGAAATGTACATACAGAGATGACTTTTTCTCGATTTGTTTACGCTTTACATTTAAACCGATATGCACGCCTAATTCATTTAGTTATAATTAATTAATTAACAAAATTAGGTACGACTTTAATTAAGCACATAATCTCCCCCCCACATACATATATATATAATATATCTATATATATATACTATCTATCTATCTATATATATATATATATATATATATATATATATATATGATCCATTTATAGGGAAATTCTTGATCACAAAACTTTTAAATGACTATCGCCCTCTGCAGGCAGCACACTATCATTTTTTCATTCATCTCCTATTGTCTGAAGTCCGGTTCTCTAAAATGTATCCATTAGTGTCTGCTGCAGACATCGAGGAATGAAAGAACTTGTTTTTTTCGGTTTCAATAAAATCCCTTGAAATCTGTTTACCTTTTTTGTTGAGAAATATCTGTGTAATTTAAAAAATGTCTCCCAAATCCAAATATGAAAATTCTTTAATTTGTACAAATATTCTTGAAATTTAATTCGAAGCGTTCCACCCTTGAAAACTTAATCGAAAGGCACAAATTACGCAAAACACCAGTGCTAGTTTCATTATCATAACTAATATATATATGTATATGTGTGTCTGTGTGTGTGTGTGTGTGTGTGTGTCTGTGTCTGTGTCTGTGTCTGTGTGTTTGCATCTGGTTATAATTCGAGACGCCATTTGGATGATAGAAACACGTCTGGTGAAATGTAAAAAAAAAAAGTGTCTGAAGCCGCCACACACGTCTTTAAATTCGGCGAGGGCTTCAAGTTTGCCTAATAAAATCCCTTACTCTGCGTGTGTGTGTTTTCGTGGCTGACACAGTCGAGATTCAATCCCCAAAATACATTCGTCGTCAAATTTTATTTTAATGGAGATCTCAGCGTATGAGTAGCACAGGAATCTGTGCGGTAAAGTAAGGAGCTGATGGTAGGTGTGGCGCTCCACCTCAGATGCTAAAATAATCTCATCGGTCTAGCGCAATTGAAAAGGGGATAGACTCCCTCGCTGTCTGGCGGATACCGACATTAGGCCGCCCTGATGACTGACTGAAATGAATCTTGATTGGTTGGTTGATTTTATGGCATGCCAACCCGTGTTGGGTTATTTAATACCAAAGTCAGTATTTTCTTCAAGCAATTATATATTTTCATGTAACTAATGGTGATCATTTGTAAACAATTATAACTTTAATTAATCATTCTTAATGCAAATAAATTGCGCACAGTTATATGGTTTCAAGTGTTCCCACCAAATATTAATAATACTAGTACAAAATGGCGATGTGAAAATAGATTTTTGAAACATATTGCCTGAGGGGCGGGAGTTAAAAATTCAATGTCAGCGAGTTTGTACCCTAAGTAAGTAAAATCATCAAATTCATTAAAGGATTAAAAAATAAAACCATTTGAAATGTAAACTTTAAATATGTATTAAAATAAAACAAACTATATATAAATATATGATACCAGTCATAATTTATTAAAACTTGTTTTAAAAAACAATGAGGACTGTCTAATGTTGCATGTTCAAATTTTGAGTGTATTTATTCTATGTTATGACGATTTTGGGTAATGTGACGTAAGCAGTGACGTAATTTTTGTTACAGACAAAAACCGGAAGCGAATCTCCATTATTAATAGATATATCCACGGTAGGTATCCGAATATTTAACAGCATTGAAACTCTGTAATAAAAAATCTAGCTCAGAGCTTTTACATATATACAAGGGGTGTACTGATAGGGATTCATATTTTTGGTTAGAGAGTTTAAATCCTGTTGAAAATCGCACAGGAGAGAAACTGACAGTTACTAAGCGCCGTTGATTTGGTAACTTCGCTACCTTAATACCCTCACACACACACACACACACACCACCACACACACACACACACACACATATATATATATATATATATATATATATATATAGAAAGGTAAAATGGATATGAATCCGACAGTATGTGTAGAAAGTTTTGTAGAAAAAACAAGATGTTAAAAGTTTTGCTGACAGAAATCTTTTTCGACCTTATGAAGATGTCTTTATCAAAGCAACATTGGAAACGGAAAGACGAAATAAATATATCGTTAATCACGAGGCACAGAACGCTCTCGATCAGTACCGGAATTTTCAAATAATTTAAAAAAATGCGTATTTTATGTTAGAAATAAAATAAATTTTATTTTAAAAAATTATAGGCATTTTTATCATTAAAAAACTCAAAAGAGTTTGCAGTAAAGGTGTATATAAATATCAAAAAGTTCAGGAAAATGTTTAAAAAGTTTAAAAAAATATAATACGTCCAACCGTACAACCGTTCAGGAATCTGTAATGATGACAAATTCATGTATATATATATATATATATATATATATATATATATATATATATATGGTGCAATAGTTAGAGTCGTAGGAAATGGAGACGACCCGAATGCAAATCCTGAACGAAACTGTTTGCATTTCACAATAACACTAATAGTCTTGGGAAAGGTATGCATCCAACTACTCTCCCTCCATGGGTAAATAGTAGGACAGACTGGGCTCTTTAACTATGACTAGGTAACCAGTCTAGGAGAAGAAAAACTCTGAATTCAAACCTGTTAAACTCCGCTTGAGGAATTGACTTTGTGTCACATGCTGCTCGTATATATATATATATATATGTGTGTGTGTGTGTGTGTGTGAAAAAGAATTCGAAATTACCCTCTTAATGTTTGTAGTTTTTGATACAATATTTCGGTCGAGGTATTCCTCGGCCTCCCACTTGTTTGTGCTGTATCTCGTGGTACGTATTATTATTATTACCTTTCCGTATTCATTTTTTCTTTTTTACCTGTACAATTAGAACGTTAGAGTCTTACTTACATTTCATTCTGTTGTTGGCAAAATCAGAACAGAGCTGATTATTATCAATGATTTTGTTAGGCCTTTTTTTTATCGAGGACATTAACAACTTTTTAGTGCTACTGTAAAAGTTTCCCAAGTGGCCTTGTCAAACTACTGAACGACTAATATGTAGATTGAAACGTTGTGTTAATAACGGCAAGTATAAAGACGTCTTCCTACAGAGGATATGCGATAAAGTTAATATCATAAGCCATTATTATCTTGGTAAGTTCGGCTTTATGCCACATTAAGAAGCTTAATAAATCCTTATAAAAACAAAGATAAGTCTATGCATCACACAAATTAAGAGGAGTATATAGGAAATAATACAAGGACTTAATCTTAAGAAAATCCCCCCCACCAAAAAAACAACAACAAAAAAAACAAAAACAAAACCCCCCTAAAAGAACGAGGAAAATATCAGCTGAAATGTCGTGTTACAAACAATAAAGATGAAGACACTAGTTCAAACAATATACAGAATAATACTTAATCTTACAAGTTCAGAAAATACACTAAGGCTGCAAAATATATCGACCGAAATGTTACAAACAGCTGTTTTCAATTTTTGTGGCCATCCTTAGGCTTTAAGCTAGAACACTATCCAGCGGAGATCCCTTGTGTTAAGCAAAGCGCGATCCTTAGTAAAGAAAACTTTTGGTTGCTCCTTAGTATCCCTTAATATTAGGTATGATTCTTTGGTTGTTCCTTGGTGTTCCTTAGTGTTGCAGGTTCGCCTGTCAATGCCAAACAAGGCGCAAATGAATGGCTGTCAATATCAGCGATTAAATAGTTAACTAACCACGTATTCGGGCTATTGATTGGCTGGGGTTCAAACCACGTGACCTTGCTTAGTCTATAGATTTAAGTGGTGGATTGCAGCCCGCCTTATATACAAAATAATCCAACAACAGCAAAGTTAATTGGATCGTTTTACCGCGTTGGGTCAGTAAAATGTTTATTCCTGTGTGTGGGGGTGGGGGTGGGGGGTTAAGTGAAGAAGAGACTTCCTGCGATTGGATATACCAATCACGTGATGAGCCCAGAAGTTCTGGTGCAAAATACCCAAAACCCTTGGATGGATTCCGGACCAGTTCCCGCGTGCACGTCGACCTGAAATTCTCTCCAAGAAATCATTAAGATATACCAGGTATCTTCTCCATTGCACCGGTAAGTCTCCCAAACTTAACTCTATACACTGGAATGACTTTATATTGTTGGTCATTGTTTTATTTGTTCTTTATTAAATTGTTAGAATTAAGTTTTAATTCATTTATTCATTTGTTCCTGTCGGTCTTTGAATTAAATGCTATAGTAACACAAATAACCGTATGTAAACCCTTGTTGAGTAATTAAAGGCCGAAGTCTTTTCCAATAAATTATGATTTCAATGTATATAATAATAATAATAATAATAATAATAATATAATTTGTTTGTTTTGTTTTACGGCATATCAACCTCAGTGGGTCTCTTGAGAGAGAGATAAGAGAAGAGAGAGAGAGAGAGAGAGGAGAGAGAGAGAGAGAGAGAGAGAGAGAGAGAGAGAGCTAACATCTCATTGGTATTTTGTGTGGTATCCATTAGTTATCTCCCCGAGCAATTGTGACAGGTGCAATAATGCATATATGTATAGATGCGCCTCTACCTGCATGAGTATGTATGCATATAAGCGTAATGTACATGTATGTGTGTATAGTAGTATTAAAGGGGTACCTAAACGAGTTAGGGGGTCATTAGGGGGGCAGATTAAAAAAACAGAAAGAGGATTTCTTGATGGCAACGAAGATTTGTTTTTTAAAGTCCATAATGACTGAAGTCTTCAGCGCTAGTACGATCAGAGGCCAGTAGACAGGAGTTAAAAGCAGTTAACTTTTCCGGAGGTCAAAACTCCATATATTCAAAGGGTCAGTTCGAGCCAGTTCGACTGACCAACAGTGAACTGTTGGCTGCTGGAGACAAAGAAAGAGGACCGCCATGTCAATCTATGTTTCCCTAGCAGTCCGAGGAAAAGTCGTAGAGTGATTAGGAGCTAGCCGCAACAAGATAAATAATGTATACATGGTGACCCAGAAAAAACAGAACTTAAATTATTCATTTTTCCATTAAACTAATCCTAAATCTCAACCCTAACCCTAACCCCTAACCTAACCCTAAACCCCTAGTTAAAATTAACAGTTTTATTACCAAATTTGTGGGTTCTGTTTTTTCTGGGTCACCCTGTATACAGGGTGACCCAGAAAAAAACAGAGCCCAAATTATTTATATATTTTCCCATTAAACTAACCCGAACCCCAACCCCAAACCTAGGGTTTTTTTCAAGTGACCCCACTTCGGCTACGGACTTCAATCGTAGCTGGGTTTTTTTCAGCAGCCACCACCGGTTTTTGAGGCAGGAGGCCGGGACGGAACTCCGCGAATATACCCGAAAACTTAAGTGTCACACGCACTGCCTATCCCCCAGGGTTGTTTTGAAGTGAACATCCTTACAAATTTTGTAGTTACAAATTACCATCAAACCAGTTTTTAAAAATCATTATATTATTCAACATGTGCTGTGGATCAAAATTTTAAAGTCTTGGTCTAATTATTTAACTAATCATAAATATTTGACTCAATTGATATTACTTAAAATATTTCATATGTTGTATTTTATAATTAATAGTACTTACAATTATTAATTATAATTTTATGATTAATATTACTTACAAATTATAAATATTTCGCTTAATTAATCGTACTTACAAAGAGATTATGGTTCATTTTGAAATAATTTAGTTTGTGAAGCGGGAGAAAATGGTTGAAAGTCATTAGCTGTTTAAGGGAATGTAGCTAAAGCGCAAACCCCTACTTGTCTAACATAAACAACAGAGCAGTTAACTATTGGGACTTTGAAAAGCTAGCAAGAAAAACTGGAATATCAAGCACTGTTTGAATGTAATGATAATTGTTACAAAAAGTACCTGTTTGCTAATAGCCTCAAAAAGCAATAATTTTCAGTCAAGACATCCATACAATTGTATAGATGTCCATACAATTGTATGGATGTCCATACATTTGTATGGATGTCCATACATTCGTATTATCGAGTTTTTTTTGTTTCTTTTTTCTTTTTTGTCTTTGTAAACCTGACCGTGTGTTTATTTTACAGTTTCCATTAAAACTGGCGACAACTTATAACCCCCCCCCAAAAAAAAAAAAACAAAAAAAAAACACACACAACATGGGGAGAGATCAGTAGGTGACATTTGGCGGGATGTGGATCAGTACTCCTACATTTCTATGTAATACTAATAATTTGCACACGGTAATATGGTTTCAGAATTGTTAATTTTTCCAGGCCGTTGTCGTGTCAGTACTGCTGTACGGCTGCACCACCTGGACCCTAACGAAGCGACTAGAGAATAAACTAGATGGGAGCTGCACAAGAATGCTGCGTGTGATCCTGAACAAGACGTGGAAACAACACCCCACGAGAAAACAGCTGTACGGCCACCTGCCACATATCACCCAAACCATCCGAGTAAGACGACAAGATCGCAGGACACTGCTGGAGAAGCAAGGACGAACTCATGTGACGTCCTCCAGTGAAAGCCAGCACGTGGGCACGCCAGTGGGCCGACCAACAAAGACGTACATTGATCAGCTCTGTGCGGATACAGGATGCTGCTCAGAGGACCTCCCGAGAAGATGAGTGATAGGGATGGATGGAGAGAGATTGTCATGGATATCCGTGCTAACAGTGTGACATGATGTTGATGATGATACGAACCATAGATAGGGCTCTAACAGTTACTACCACTCCAGGTCAGAGTGAATCTGAGAGTATTTATTTTTCTGGCCTCCTACCAGGCCAGACCAACATAAGGTAATTTTTAATGAGGGGGAGTCACGTGCTAACCGTACCTCATGCAATGGCCAGTGCCCCCCCAAAAAAAAAAGAAAAAATAGAGTAGTCCCATTGGTATTCCTCTTTTGGGGCGCCTCAGGGACCAGGCAATAAACCCGACCCTGCCCTTTTTAAACGAGAGCAGGTACTGACTGGGGGGGGGGGCTCTTGGAACCACGGGATATATTTTATCTCAATCACCGGTTCATAAATCGTTGCTCCTAAACAGGTAAGTGTATATATATATATATATATATATATATATATATCTTATTATAATGGAGATTGTGTGTTTTTTTTGTTGTCTGTAACCGAAACTATATTACTACTCAAGTCACAATTTCCTTAGTTATTGACATCACATTCTCCACGATATTAATTTTATTTAAATCTCGATTATTAATAAAATTGTTGTACATTATTAATACTGTTAACCATATCTACATATTAGCAACATGCAATTGTATTTATATATACAACAAAATAGCGGTTTATTGTGTGAACGAGAAGGCTAATTTGCATATTGATATTAAAAATGTGATTTTATTAAATATGTGCTTAGTATTATTGATTTTTAACTGTTTGGATTTATTTTAATGAATATAAGCAAAAATCTCTTCAATGAATCTTAAATGAAATCCATTAACAAGAAAAGATAACTGTCATTTTATTCTTTACTTCCTCTTTTAACTAAATACTTAAATTAGAAAAAATAACAATGAAAGACGGGAGTGATGGAAGAGTAAGTTTCAATTGTTCTATTTTTCTATTATACCTCCCTCTGTTTCAAATCATTTTATCTGCATTCTTATTTAGTTTTATTAGCCTTTTTAATTTAATACAATACTTTATTACATTAAAACTTAGATACTTGCACCCGGAGGGTGCATATATTTGCTAGTATATATATATATATATATATATATTATATACTGCGTCACAGACACATAAAAATCTAAAAGGATGCAGAAAAATCGTATCCATGCGTCCTAGTATTTTTTTCTTCCTTTTCAGCTAAATATATTGGATAGAGTGGATATATACCTAACAGTTACTACCACCTCAGGTTGAAGTGGAACTGTGAGTAATGGGGATGAAGAGGTACTCCACACACCCCCATTGGAATAATACATGTCATCTTAACCATATATTGTTTCTTCCAATCATTTCTTCAATATAATAGTTTTATATAAAATGCAAGTCTTTTTCATCCCATTTTTAAAACTCTTTTTCTTCTGTTTAACCTAAGAACTAAGAACATTAAAGATATAGAAAATAGTTTTTGATATATGGAATAAGGAAAAAAGATTTTCTGTTTAATTAAAGAAATTCGATTCCAGAAAATTATCTTTTTTCATTCCTACAAGGCATTTAACAATCCAATAGTCTACTACCTTGTAACTTGGCCAGCAAGTACAACTGCAGAAAAAAAAACCCAGTTGAATGCAGAAGGGGGGGGGGATGCAGAATGTTTCTTAACACCCAAATAAGACGCTGCAATTTACAAACGCCACTTACAGAACCTGAGATTACAACTTTCTTTTTTTGTGGGCGAGGCTGGAAAGTACATGCAACCCTGCATATTGACTCACACCTTATTTGAATAAATGGAATAAGACGAAAGGTGTGTTAAATATACTGCAATCCATGCATTGCACAGACCCACCAGCAGGTGCATTAAACATGCAGCAGGTACGCGTGTGTGCAGGGTGTGTGCAGGTGTTCTAGTTTACAACACGAGATCTGTGTTTTATCTATTACCTACTCGGAATTCATATATGATTATTTACTATAACCTAGTCTGGTACAAGGCCGCAGCAGTGGAAGTACTCAGAGAATATTGAATTTATTAAACAAACGAATTAATCTGTGCAACGAACCTGTTAACTAACACTTCACGGTAGGTTGGTTTAGTTTCTTTGTTTAATGGCATATCAACCTTCGAGAGTTATTTAATGCCAAAGCCATCCTTATAGAAGAACAGTAGTGATACTATTTAATCCATAGCTGGGGGATGAGGGAATTCATACCTTTCCCAATGGTATTTGGTTTCAAGTATTCCTATTTAATTCTCATAATTTGCACTGGGTTTTGATTTGGTTTGGTTTCTTTTCTTAATGGCACATCAACCTTCGTTTGTTATTTAATGCCAAAGCCATCCTTATAGAAGAACAGTAGTGGTACTATTTAATCCATAGCTGGGGGAGGAGGGAATTCATACCTTTCCCAATGAAATATGATTTCAAGTATTCCTATTTAATTCTCATAATTTGCCCAGAGTTCTGACTTAGTTTGGTTTCTTTGCTTAATGGCATACCAACCTTCGTTGGTTATTTAATGCCAAACCATCCTTGTATAAGAACAGTAGTGGTACTATTTAACCCATAGTTGGGAGGATGAGGTGGTTCATGCCTTTCTGAAAGAGATAAGTTCGATAGTGAACGTAATAGCGCAAATGGAGTTCGAACTCGCTAACTACGATGTCGTAGTCCAGAACGTGAATCATTAAGTCACAGGGACCCCCACCCACTTCACTGTAGATTCCCAAATATTTACTACTGGCATAAGGCAACATAAGTAGGACATTCGGTGGGGACTGAATTTACTTTACTAAGGAATTTCTATGGACAACTAATTTATTATTTACTCAGACAGGCATCAGGTTGCTTACAGTTGCTATTGTTAAGTCACCCATCTGAGTACTGAACATGCTTATTGTTGCTTAACTTCGGTGATTTGACGGGTAGTGGTATTTTGAAGCGACCATAACTAATTGAATAATCACTACTCCACGGGAAGCTTCTGTGTATTTATCAAGCTTAGCTTAGTTTGGCACAAGGCTATAGTATTGGAGCACCCAGTTAAGATAAAAAAAGTTGCACCATCCTATATGTATACTTACATTCATACATGAGATTTGCCTTGTGAGGGATATTGTTATATATTCTCTAATAAGGATCTAAGTAAGGGCCAATATTTCGGATGCTAATTATTACACACACATACACACACACACACACACATATATATATATATAATATATATATATATATATATATTTACCAACCCCTCCACACGAGTAGGATGCGACACAAGGTCAATTTCTTAAGCGGAGTTCAACAGGTTTGATTTCAGAGTTTTCCTTCTCAAAGACCGGTTGCCTAACCACGGTTAAAGAGCCCATTATGTCCTACTATTTACCCATAGCTGTAGGGTGAGTATGATTCATACCTTTCCCAAGGGTATTAGCGCTAAGTGAAATACAATTACCACATCCAGGATTTGAACTCAGGGCGACGAGTCCATTACCCATGCCTTTAACCATTACACCACGCGCTTCCTAACTTTCAGATTAAAATTGCGTTTATGATTGTATTCGGGATATGGACTTATGCCCCCCATATATATATATATATATATATATATATATATATGTGTGTGTGTGTGTGTGTGTGTGTGTGTGTTTGTGTGTGTGTGTGTGTGTGCCGGGGGGGGGGCATAAGTCATATCCCGAATACAATCATAAACGCAATTTTAATCTGAAAGTTTCATTGTATAATGCTCTCTCTCTATGTATATAAATTTTAGAGTAGTAAATGAAATAGTGATGCATTTCCGTCAAGGATTTCGAATGATAATTTTCTAAGGCTGATCCACTCCCTAGCAAGATTAGGACCATTAAACTTTAGGACAGATTTATACACACATACACACACACACACACACACACACACACATATATATATATATATATATATATGTGTGTGTGTGTGTGTGACGGCGCAAACTCAAGCGTAAACGCAACGCTCTTCTAAGGAATGGAGCACTTTGTGACGGCCTTTACACGCAAAGCGATGTGTGTATTAAAACAGTTAAAATCCCCTTCCCAGTCTGTAAGTGAAGACAGCCTATGGTTACGGTGCCGGACTGACACCAACCGATCGGATTCAATTCCGGCTGTAGGTAGCTTACAAAATGTCTAGCACACTGAGGAGACTTGATAAGTCGAAACACGTGTCTGTGGATGACCTATATATATATATATTATATATTATATATATATATACGTATTATATATTATATTATATATACATACATGTATACATATCATCTAGATAAAAATTATACATATGATCTGTGTGTGCCTGCGTGAGAGAGAGAGAGAGATGGGGGTGTTTGGAAATGCTATTGACATTTTTGCGCATACCTTAGCATAAAAAATAATTATGTACTTGGAACTACTTATATCCCTCCTACATATTAATCATTCTGTATATATATATATATATATATATATATATATATATATATAAAGAATGATTTATATCCATTTTTATTTTGTGTTCCACTATGAAATAATGAATGATTAAAGTATGTATGTATAATTATTTATATGCATAATTGTACATATATATGTGCACGAACAGATATATATATATATATATATATATATATATATATATATATATATATAATAGATAGATAGATATATAGATAGATAATGAGCCGACTGTCATAGCTAGCTACCTAGCTAGTTAGATAGAAACAGATTGAAATAAACATAGATATGCAACAGTTAGCATTTACTTGTATGTAGTCTATAAATAATCCAGCACAAACGATGCGATTATTTACATATGAATTGACACTCAATTTCTCCCTGTTTCTCGCTCTCTTCTCTCTCTCTCTTCTCTCTCTCTCTCTCTCTCTCTCTCTCTCTCTGTATGTCTGTCTCTGTCTCTGTCTCTCTCTTATTCTTTCACTTTCATTTTCCCTTCTATATATATATGGTATCTGTGTGACATTCTGTTAGTATATAATTAGATTATACATAACTGTGCTGCAATATACAACGTCTGTCAAAAAAGTATCGATATTTTTTGTACTTTTTGACAAACCTTATACTCTGAAAAAAAAAATAACGTTCCATTCATTAATTTTTTTCAGAATATAAGGTCTGTCAAAAATTACCAAGTTTATAGCTTACCAAGATAGAAGTGAAGAATGAATGGAACGTTAATTTTTTTTTTTTCAGAATACAAGGTCTGCCAAAAAGTACAAAAATCTCGATACTTTTTTGACTCACCTTGTATATTTACGCAAGAAAAAAAAAGGCTACCCTTCTCTCGATATACCATCATCATCATGTCGCCCCAGTAGCACGGATATCCTTGACAATCTCTCGCTAACTATCCCTACCATTCATCGCTCTGGGCAGGTCCTCTGAGCAGCATCCCGTATTTGTGCAGAGCCGGTCAATGTAGGTCTTTACTGGGTGGCTAGCACTAGTGTGTCCATTTGCTGGTTTCCATAGGAAAACGTCATTTATGAGTTCGCTTCCGCTTCTCCGGCAGTGTCCACCCTGGTTGGTTTGGTTTATTTGGTTTATTTGGTTTTACGGCATATCAACCTCAGTGGGTCATTTAGTGCCGACAAACTTGTGAAATAAATTCATTGTTAATGCATAATACAGTTTTGTTTATCAACTCATGTTTTTCTATTTAACCCATAATCAAAGCCATATTCGCTGCTACTATATGGTGACAGCATTTGGTCCTAACGAAGTGCCTGGAAGGTTGATGGGAGTTACCCAAGAATGCTGCGAGCGATCTTAAACAAATCGTGGAAACACCCTACAAGACACCGGCTATACGGACACTTGTCACCTATCACACAGACCCTCCTAGTGAGGTGAACAGGATGGACACCCGCCCTGTCGGCTGAGGCGTTAGAATGCACCGACTGCACCTCTGCAGAGGGGTAAGACTCACCCAATCGGGCCACCTATTGGCCGTGGGTGGCGTCCCGTGATGCTTAAGGACAGAACCCAGGTGGCTGAGCAGTCCATGACTTGCAATATTCCACTTTAGGCTATTCTGGGGCTAGACGGGTGGTCGGAGAGACCCCCTCCGATCAATAGGCTGGTCACGTCAAGCCCTAGCACCTATATGATTTTCCCAACTCTACTGCCCTTATGGCAAGCCCCAACCCCTTTTTATCATATGGATGCTAGAAGGCGGTGGCTGCGGGTCTACATGTCCTGGGAATGACGTTAAACTATATCTGATGATGAGGTTCCAGTTCTGGAGGTTTGGGGAATGTAGAGCACCCCTTCATGACCATTGCTCCCTGGTCCACTCTGACCCGGAGTGGTAGTACCTGTTAGGGTCCCATCTATGGGTTAAATAGAAAAACATGAGTTGATAGAAAATTGTATTATTCATTAAGAATTGATTTATTTCAAAACTTTATCGGCATTAAACGACTCACTGAGGTTGATATGCCGTAAAACAAAACCAAACCAAACAAATCATTCTTCTGTGGCAAGGTACCCTAGTGATTATAAAGGTATTTGCTAAAGTTAGCTTAGTTTGGAACAAGGCAACAAGTACTGAGCACTCAGTGCTGATTAAATTTCATCATCATCATCATCATCATCTTCATCATCATGTCGCGCTAGTAGTACGAATATCCATGACAATCTCTCGCCGTCCCTATCATTCATTGTCCTCGGGAGATCCTCTACGCAGCATCCAGTATCCGTGCATAGCTAGTCAATGTCTTTGCTCGACAGCTCGCACTGGCATGTCCATGTACTGGTTTCTACGGCGTGTTCATCTACTGGTTTCTACGATTTTATGGGCCATCCTTTAGACTCCAAGTAAGAGCGCTTGTTCAGCGAAAATCTTTGGTAAAGAATCCTTTGGTTGTTCCCTGGTGCTCCTCAGTATTGCAAGTCCTTCATCAATGATTGCAAATGGACATCTCTCAGTATCAGTGATTAAGTAGTCAACCAGCCACGAATTAGGGCTGTTGATTGACTGAGTTTTAAACCACGTGACCTCGCCTAGTCTATAAATTTAGCTCAGTCGGTAGAGCGTCGAACTAGGAACCGCAAGTTTCCTGGTTCGATACCGGCCCTCGCCAACTCAGTGTATGAGTAGCACAGGGGTCTGTGCGGTAATGTGAGGAGCTGATGGTAGGTGTGGCGCCCCACCCCAGACGCTAAAATAATCTCCTTGGTCTAGCGCTAGTGAAAAGGGGATAGTCTCCCTCGCTGTCTGGCTGATACCGACTATAGGCCACCCCGACGACTTATTGTAGCACACCTTATATATCCAAAATATTCCAACCCGTTGCAAAGTCAAATTCACTACTAAGTCGTAATCGTGTGAAAAGCCGACTCGCTAACTAGGTATTTACTAAATTTAGCTTAGTGTGGTACACGTAGAGGGTACCCAGTAAGTGTCAAACACATGACTAATACTATAGTATGCAAGACTCGACTAGACTAAAAAAATTCTCATATGGCGCGATGCCAAGATCATGGTAGATACATCTCAGTCAGATAGAAGACAAGGTCACAAGTAGGTATGTGTCTATTTATCAAACCCCAACGTCACTGTCAGGATGCGACATAAGGTCAATTTGTAAGTGGAGTACAGCTGATTTGAATTCAGAGTTTTCTTTCTCTTAAACTGGTTGCCTACCCTATTATTTATCCATAGCTTGTGAGGTGTGGGGAGAAAGGATGGATCCATGCTTTCCCCAAACACATTAGAACAGAGTGAAAGGTATACAGGCTCGCCCAGGATTTGAACTCAGGTCGCCGATTACATTTCCTACAAAGATAACCGTTATGCGTAGCGTGTCTAGAGAAGTGAAATGTATGTGCGTGTTAATATATTTATAACGTGAACAGATACTAGACTTTGATCCTATAATTTATTCGCCTTCTCAAAATCAGATTTGCATCGTTTATATATATATATATATATATATATATATATATATATATATCATTGAAAGGAAGGAAAAAGTCAACAAATTATCATTCTGTAATAAATTTATTTCGACTAAAACTTAAGGGGCTTTTAGAAATTTAGATAATTTTCTAAAACTCACCAAAATGAATTTTTCGCCTCATCAGACAGGACACCACAAGTTTTAGTCGAAATAGATTTATTACAGAATGATGGTTTTTGAGTTTTTCCTTCCTTTCAATGGTGAATATTGCTCTGTATTTAATCTAAAAAAGACTATTATACATTGAGCTCTCATTAGGATTTATTAAAATACATGTGTTTGCACCTACTAAACAGGCAATAACTATACAGTGTGAATTTAAAAATCGCATGTAGAATCATCCCTTACAACCAGTTTTTGGATACCTTAGATTTATATATATATATATATATATATATATATATATATATATATATATATATATATATATATCACTTTAAATATGAAGAAAGCCATTACAAAATAAATTAGAAAATATACTAGAATGTAGAAAAAAACAGAAAAACTATATAATATACATATAAGGAGAGAGAAAGAGAGGGTGACAGTTAATATATATATATATATATATATATATATATATATATATAGAGAGAGAGAGAGAGAGAGAGACAGAGAGACAGAGAGAGACAGAGAGACAGAGACAGAGACAGAGAGAAAGTAAATTATATATATATATATATCTATAGCTCTGCTGATGAGGCCTAATAGGCCGAAATGTACATACAGAGATTGATTTTTCTCGATTTGTTTATCCTTAAAAATTTAAAAATAGGTATTCCCGCCTAATGAATTAATTATTAATTAATTAACTTTCATAAATTAGGTTCGACTTCGGTTAAAACACATATTCTTCCAAATATTGTCGGCTGAAAAATAGCCATATCACAAAATATCGTCAGTTTGTTTACTTCTCGTAAGTTCGTGTAGAGGTCAATAAAGTGGAATATAAACACCTACTCCTTAACAAAACGAAGAAATCTGCTAAGTCCGTTTGGTGTGGTGGAAAGACGCTTGACTAGTCGGCTTGACAGTCGGGTTTCGAATCGCGCACGGGGCGGCCTTGGTATCTATAGCTCTGCTGATGAGGCCTAATAGGCCGAAATGTACATACAGAGATTGATTTTTCTCGATTTGTTTATCCTTAAAAATTTAAAAATAGGTATTCCCGCCTAATGAATTAATTATTAATTAATTAACTTTCATAAATTAGGTTCGACTTCGGTTAAAACACATATTCTTCCAAATATTGTCGGCTGAAAAATAGCCATATCACAAAATATATATATATATATATATATATATATATATATATATATATTCAATCGTATATATTTGATTATACGATACATCTGATATATTCCGAGGGACCTCACATCAGTGAGGGGGGTCAGTGTGCAGTTAAAACCGTTGAGAGGAAGGCCCCGAAACGGTGCACATTCTCTCCTGATGATCCCAAAGTCAATTACATAAAATGTAAAAACAAACAAGGAAAAAGAATCATGAAATTGAACTTCTCGTCGGCTTTGCAACTAGAATGAGGAGCATTCTACAGTCCCCTCGCTTTATGGTGAGTTTCCGTTACTTTTCATGTAACTTTCTTCTGTATATATATATATATATATATATATATATATATATTATATATATATATAAACGAATGAATATGCTACACTATTGGTTCATTCTTCGTCGCGTTTTTATAGTTATTTACTAAGCTTTGCTTAGATGTGGCACAAGGCCGAATGTAAGGGGCACCTAGTGAGGCTCGAACTCACTAGTCATGGTTTGCCAGTCTACCTTGCTAACCATTACACTACGAGAGGTGCCCTCATCGCGTTTTTATATGTATATATTTTTTTCTTTCTTTCTTACCTCTCTCTCTCTATATATATATGTGTGTGTATGTCTGTGCATGTGTGTATGTGCGTGTGTGTGTGTGTGTGTGTGTGTGTGTGTGTGTGTGTGTGAGAGAGAGAGAAGAGAGAGAGAGAGAGAGAGAGCGTGAGATAGACAGACTGACAGACAGAAAGAGAGAGGGAGAGAGAGGGAGAGAGAGAGATTCTTTATACATATTACAACAATACGAATGCAAAAAGGAAATTGCATTTGAGAATGATAAGAAGTGAGACGTGGGTGTATAATGCACAGTAATCATAGAGTTATCTCCACCTGCCATGTGCTGCTACATTTCAATTTCTGATTCGTTTTCTGCCATCTTGCCTATAAACATTCCTCTATTACCTGAAGAGCATTTTCCTCAAATTTCCTTCAACGTTGCCAAATCACAGATCACCGTTTCTTTAGTAGCAGTCCTTGCCGTAATTCTTACTTTCGTAATGTCTGTCTGTTTGTCTCGGTCTGTCTCTCTGAATAGAGAGCCAATCTCCCGTTGCCTTAGTTGAGATTAACCAGAAGCTACAGTAAAAATAGTCTTGTGTAATTTAAAGGTAGAAAGTTTACTAAACTCAAATGCAGGTCTATCTATTTGGATTCCTGTCAAGATTGGCTAAAGAGATAACACCATTAATTTAGTTTAGCACAAGGAAAGTGATATGAAGCACCCAGTGAGAATCAAACTCAGTAACAATGGTCTCCTAGCCTAGCACTTTAACCCATACACAACAAGAGGCGTTCTTTTTAAAACTATAGAGGCGCCTGTGTAATGCTTTAGAGTCGTAGGAAATAGTTTCGTCGACCCGAGTTCAAATCCTAGACGAAACTGTTTGCATTTCACATAGCACCAATACCCTCGGGAAAGGTATGAATCCAAATATACTCCCTCCAGATATGAGTAAATAGTAGGGCAGACTGGGCTCTTCAATCTTGGTAAGGCAACCTGTCTGGGAGAAGGAAAACTCTGATTCAAACCTGTTAAACCCCGCTTGAAAAATTGACCTTGTGTCGCATCCTGCTCGTGCGGAGGGGTTGGTAAATATATAAAACTAAGGGTAGCTTCGATCTGGAACAAGGACCATCTAACCCACTCATCATCAGGTCGCGCTGACAGCACGGATACTCTCTTCCTCTCTCGCCAGCCGTCCCTATCGGCCATCGCCTCTGGCAGGTATTCTGCGTAGCATTCAGAATCCACACAGAGCTGATTGATGCAGGTTTTTGCAAGTCGGCCTACAATGTGTAGGTGTCACAGGAGAACGTCACTTATGAGTTCGTCCTTGCTTTTCTCATTAGTAATTTATGCAAAAAATTAGCTCGTCAACTATTACACTATAACGAAGTGTTCGCTTAGCCGACAATGTTAAGATCGGCTAGAATACTCAGAAGAGTCATGGAGACCTGAGGAGACTTGCTATCACTCAGTTTCCAGTGAACCACCGGCTAAGGCGGGTGTGAAAAACTCGAATGGAGCGAAATGATAATAATAATAATAATAATAATAATAATAATAATAATAATAATAATAAGAGAGAAACTGAAGCTCTTATAATCGCAGCACAAGATAATTCTATAAGAACAAATTATATAAAAGCAGAAATAGATAAGACACAATAGAATAGCAAGTGTAGAATGTGTGGAGAAAAAGACGAAACGATTAATCAGCAAACTATCTATTGACAATTTATCTATCAGTTGACAAGTTCTCTTTTTCTTGTTAATCCTTACTAGGTATTATTATTTATTCCTTTTGAGTTTTCACATCAGCATTAGCTGATGGTCTTTCACTGGAGTCTGAGTGACAGCAAGTCTCCTCAGGTCTCCAGGACTCTTCTGAGTATTCAGGCAGATTGCAGCAGTGCAGTGTTCTGGATGGTATCAATCCTTCCTCTGATTTCCAAACTTTCCAAACCCTTTTCCAATCCTTTTGGGACCGTGCCAAGTGCACCAACTACAATTGGTATCACTTCGACTTTCATATTCGATAACTTTTTCAGTTCTATGGCAAGGTTCAGATATTTGTCCAATTTTTCATTTTCCTTTAGCTTCATTCTGTGATCTGCTGGAACTGCAAAATCCACCAGTTGACACGTTCTTTCTTTTTTGTTAATCAACACTAGGTCTGGCTTTCTTGCTGCGATAAGGTAATCCGTTTTTATTTCAAAGTCCCAGAGAATTTTGTGCGTTTCGTTCTCAAGAACAGATTCTGGTTTATGCATATACCATTTTGTTGTGTGGTCAAAATTTAATTTTTTGCATAATTCCCAGTGGATCACCTTCCCAACCCAGTCGTGTCTAGTTTTGTATTCTCGTTGTGCTAGTTTGCTACATTCGCAGAGTATATGGTTTACAGTCTCATCTCTATTACCACATAGTCTACATTTACTATTTTGTTGGGTCTTATCAATTTTCGTTTTGATGTAGTTTGTCCTTATGGCATTATTTTGTGCAGCAATTATAAGTGATTCTGTTTCTCTTTTGAGGTTTCCCTTTCTTAACCATGTCCAAGTCTTTTCATGTGCAACCTCATCTATTTGTCGTTTGAAGCGTCCATATAATTGTTTTTCTTCCCATTTTTGTTTTCTAGTCTTTGTCGTTTTTCTGGTTGTCCATCTGCCGTTTCTACTATTGTTGGCCGCCATAAGTAGTTTGTCTTTGCTCTTCTTTGTGTAATCTTCAAGTTGTTGGATTGTGGTTTCTACGCATTCCTCTATATTGGCAAGACCTCTTCCCCCTTCCTTTCTTGACACATACAATCTATCTCTATCATCTCTAGGGTGGAGAGCCTTGTGCATGGTCATTAATTTTCTCGTCCTTTGGTCTATTGCGAATTTTCCCCGGCTAGCTCTAGCTGGTGGTTTTTCACTAGAGTCAAAGTGACAGTAAGTCTCCCCAGATTTTTATGACTAGTATCCTATCTAATTTTAACCATATTGTGGTCTGAATTGTCTCAATTCTTCCTCTGATCGCTAGTTCACTCAGTCTCTTTTCAAGATTCTTGGGGACTGTCCTAATTACTCCAACAACGATTGATATCACCGTCAGCTTCATGTTCCCCAATTTTTCAACTCTCAAGCAAGGTACAGATATTTGTCCAACTTTTTGCCTTCCTTCACTTTCAATATGTGGACCACTGAAACGGCAAAATCCTCTCTATGTCAAATTCTTCTCTTCTTGTTAATAAAAAAAAAAGGTTTTGGTCTTCTGGTGGAACGTAAGAATAAGTGGATTCGAGCTTTTTCCAAGAGACGTTAATGCTAAGTGAACATAAGAAACCGCAGCTGAAATTCGATCGTCAACATTTATATTGGGATACCAATATTAATGAATAGCCATCGAAAGTGCTTAGAATACACTCTGTATCACCTGCAGAGGGGGTAAGACCCCCACAAAAAGGGGTGTCCTAGATATGACACTAAACTGCATCTGATGACGAGTCTTACATTCTGGAGATCAGGGGAGTATAGAGTATCCCTTTATCACCATTACTCCCAGGTCCACTCTGACCCAGAGTGGTAGTACCTGTTAGGTTTAGATAGACCTGTTTAAAAAAACATTCGTATTCGAAAGGACCGTGGGTACCCCTCAAACCCTTTAAGAAACAACCATAAAAGTAAAGTAAAGTCGTTGGGGCGGCCTAATGTCGGTATCAGCCAGACAGCGAGGGAGTCTATCCCCTTTTCACTAGTGCTAGACCAAGGAGATTGTTTTGGCGTCTGAGGTGGAGCGCCACACCTACCATCAGATCCTCACTTTACCGCACAGATCCCTGACTATAAAATAATCCGCTACGAGTTGTCATGCCGTTAAAACCAATCAATCAATCAATGTCAAAGATATTTCAATAGGGAAACGAATTAAAAAAAAAGTAACTATTCAATATCACAGCAAAATTTGTAAATATCTTCGAACATATCCACCATTATAGTCCAGTAGAAATAGGTTTCAACCCGGAAAAAAAGGCCAAGCTAAAATTTACACCACGTAAAGGACATATGGTCTACAATAATATATCCAAAATCCTCTCAAATTGGACGAGGGGAAAAAGTTATTGAGATTTCAAAAAGCTCGATATTTCTTAAATATTTGGCTAAATTGAGGAAAATGCTTTTGCTGAACTTAAGTAAAAAAAAGATGAAATATCATAACAAGATCGCCTAAATAAAAACTAATAAGAGCTGTCTGTAAGTAATGAGAATTTTTTGTCCTTCTATGCAAATTAGGGCAAGTTTGGGCAAATCCGGGACAACTTAGGCAGGCTGTAATACATACATTTTCTAACACATCATTTATTTTTTCTCACAAGTATCCGATATAATAAAAGGGGTGTGAGTAAAACCTGTCGTACCCCATGTTGGGCTTCACGTGGGGTGGTCAGTGGGGTACCACGAAAATACTTTTAAAATGGCTTTTCTTGTTTAAAAATGTAGAAACAGTCATTGAATTTTGTTTCGATTACATGATGCGAATAACTTTACTCGAGATTCAAGAAACAAAAAAGCAAATTATTATTACGATTGGCTTCCCACACAGTTGCCTGAGTTTTAAATATGCATCAACACAGATCAGTGTGCAAACGAATCAAGGAGATTCCCTCTTGGTCAGCACTTTATCTAGGTACCCCACAGACCACCCCACGTGGGGCCCCACATGAGGTACCCCATGTTTTACGCACACCCTAATAAAAGTGTATAAGAACAGATATGGGTTTAAGTGTGTTTGCTGCACTTTAAACCACAGTCAATTCAATAAATTCCGAAAGTAGTTTTGAGTTATAAGCAATAGAAAAAATGTTGCTGTGGCCTCGAGTTATGGCTTTTGTGGCAAAGAAAATAGTAATCTGTATTTGTCTTATCATATCAATATGTGAGTCTTAGTGAAACCAGGTAAAAAAGTATGGCATGTCAGTCAATCCAATATAAACTTCATATAAAGCTGATAAAAAATCACTAAATGGTTAAACCGCTGTGTCTACTTTCAAACACAATAAAAACAATCACTGTGTCTAAAATTCAAAAATGTGAAAAATATTTCTTTCAAACTCAGTATCATCTGAATAGGCAGCTTCTTCAACTTTCTCTTGCTCCCTGCTATTTTCACAGTTCTCACCACAACAATGAAGACAGGCCAACACACAACACAGTCCATACTTTCAACATGAGCACGAACTGGAACTGCAGGATGATGAACTGCACTTACACCGAATGACGTTCAGAGGGAACTGGTTCTCTGTCAGTCATGACATGTTCTAGATGCCCATTTTATCGTTTCCAATCCCACTGCTCTAAGCGTCGTCTCTGTAGAAAGTTGCTTTCACATCTGTAATTGCAGGAACACACGCAGAGAATGAAACCGTGCAGCACTCTGTAGCTGGTAACGTTTCCGGATGGACTTGTTGCATTGAACTAGCTACAGTGTTCATGTACCTTGCGTATCTGATCTCGTTCAATTAATCTCCCTTTTTTTCGATGGTACATCTTGATGAATAGATCATTACCTGCACACACTATGGCAGCTTTAGAACTCGTGATTTCCAGCACTTCCACTAACTGTTGCAGTAGTCTCAATATTGCAGCTTTTCCTCTCTCTTTCTCTTTCTCTCTCTCTCTCTCTCTTCTCTCTCTGTCTCTCTCTCTCTGTCTCTCTCTGTATTAATTGAAAAGTGCAATTAGCATAAAGGTTATTGTCAAAAGAAATTGGTAACTATAGTTCAAATCCTGAACAAGTCTGTTTGTATTTCACTTTGCTCTAATACCCTTGGGAAAGGCATAAATTCAGCTGTTCTCCCTCCTCTTAGCTATGGATAGTTGGGCTGATTGGGTTTTTTAGCCTAGGGGGTTTAGAAAAACACATTCGCGATTTCGAGCACTTCCACTGACTGTTGCAAGGAAAAGCTGCAATATTGAGGCTACCTCCATATTGCAGCTTTTCCTTGTCCGAAAATTGCTGACGTAATGTCACAGCCGGACCAGACGTGAGAGAAGGTGCTTTGACACTTGATTTCTTTTTTGTTGGGGTGAGGGGGGGCGTCCTAACTGAAGATGAGAAAATTGTTAATGGATGATGAAGAACAGACACTGCCCAGGGTGTGTCATTGCAGGGGGTGCATATTTAGTGTTGGGTGGAGAGGGGAAGGTTTTGTCTAGGGGATTTAAACGTTACATAGTTGGAACTTTAGACGTCTGACTTGACGAGACTTGGTGTTTCTTGATCAAGTTTTATTTCTTAGCCCATGATTCCACCGCGGGGGTAGACTGACCCATCAGAGCCGATAATTGCGTCTGTGCACTTTGAAAACTGGGTCGAATCTGCTTAACTAAACTATCCGGACGCGCTACAGTTCGGTAATGAGATAATCCATGTCAATTTCGTCGAAAGATAGCTTGTTTTTTTTTTAATGTTGTATGTAATCGTCTGTGTGGAGGGGAAATCAGAAACAGAACACGACGAATATCTTAACAAGTTTGAAAAGTTTTATTACTTATTTTTATTCCTTCTCGAGTCTATGTTGAGATGGTAAGATTTTGTCGGAGTCAATTTTCAATCGTTTTAGAGACCCCCCCCCTCTCTCTCTCTCTCTCTTGGTTCCTCTTAGCGTAAACTGAATGAATTCAAATCCAATGCAACTTTCTGATTGACTTTATACATTCAACAATTCTCTCTCTCCCCCTCTCTCTCTTCTCTCTCTCTCTCACACACACACAACACACACACACATATATATATATATATTATATATGTGTGTGTGTTGTGTGTGTGTGTGTGTGTGATCTTCCTTGACCTGTCCCATCTCATCAGAAACATATTTAAATTTTTAACTTTCTAACGTCAATAAATCTGCATCGGGCGATTTTAAAGTGACATAATTTATAGACAAACCCAGTGCCCGCTACGTTACACTTTGATCCCAGTATCAATACCGACTAGCTACACTCTGATCCTATCAATTTTGGTCCGTTCCTATATATCAATCTATGTATCAATCTACCTATTTTAGCCCATTCATATCTGTATTCGTTCGTTCATATAAACATTAATCCGTTAATATATATATATATATATATATATATATATATATATATATACCTGTTATGACCGGTTTAGGGGGCAATAAATAAATACTCAACACGGAGATAAAAGTAAAGAACAGATGAATTCAACATATATCAATGTACAAAATGAGGAGGGTTTTCTTGGTACCAGCGTACACGAAGACATGCACTTGCTACTTTCCACTTGAGCAGCTTTGCTCTGCTAAATATACCCTTTTGGGTAAGTCCATTGTTCTGGTCATAGGTGAGTCACCTACAACAATATCTATCAGTCCGTTAATTCCTATATATCTTAGTCCGTTTCTATCTATCTATCTATCTATCTATCTATCTATCTTAGTCTATTCATGTCTCTCGTAGTCTGTTCATATCTATATATCTATCTTAGTACGTTCATATCTTAGTACGTTAATACCTATATATCTATCTTAGTCCGTTTTTTTATCTATATATCTACCTTAGTCCGTTCATATCTATCTTCGTCTGTTTATATCTATCAATCTACTCACGTGTATGTGTTAATTCCTTAGATCTTTCGTCTGCCTCTTATATCATTTTATGTTCAAAGTAATACTTAAAATCTTCAAGTCAAGTAGGGAATTCTAAGTGACGAAATGATTGGCCCCGCCCAATTGCCCTGGCGATCCCCAACCCCTTTTTATCATATGGGTGCTAGAAGGCGGTGACTGAGGGTCTTATTGTCCTGGAAATGACGTTAAACTTTATCTGATGGCGAGGTTCCAGTTTTGGAGGTTTGGGGAATGTGGAGTACTCCTTTATCACCATTGCTCCCTGGTCCACTCTGACCCGGAGTGGTAATACATGTTAGGGTCCCATCTATGGGTTAAATAGAAAAATGTGTTTATAAAAAAATTGTGTATCCATTATGAATTTATTTCAAAACTTTGTCTGCATTAAATGACCCACTGAAGTTGATATGCCGTAAAACAAACCAAACCAAACCAAACCATACCAAACCAAACCAAACCAAGTGACGAATCATACACAAAGGAATGATAGGAAATAATCATAGCCCTGGTCAGAAAGGTTCAACCAAATTTAACTGTCTAATAATATGAAATAAAATCTTAGCATACGAAGTGAAATTAAGAGAAGTTAAATTTAGTTATTTTGTTATTAAATTTGACTGAATTTTCTTTTTCTTTTTATAATAGATATGAAGAAGAATGTATCAGTTTTGGTAAAAAGCAACAACGACATGGAATACAATACAACATGTAAAAAATCGTGAAATTGAAACAATTCCACGATTTTTTACAAGTTTTTTTTCATCTAAAAAAAGGATTTTAAAAAAATAACATAAGTGGAAAAATAAGATTTGTTAAAATTATTGCAGACATATTGTTGGTGATGTATGCGCGTGTGTGGCCTCCATTTCACATTTCACATAAGTCTAAATTTGAACTACTTTGTAAATAAGAATTTGGTCGCCATCCTACAAGACAATAGTTAGAAAGCTTCTCTTGCAGAAGTTCAATCCTTACTAGCTGTCTTATACTTGCAGCTTATTCTTAACTGTACAAATTACAACATTAAAATTCAGCAATTTTACGTAATAGATACATTTGCTATATACTCGTTCCTCATTGAGTTTATGAACGGGTAGAGTCATCTCGGGTATATTATAGAGAAAGGGACAGAGAGATAGATTGGAGACGATAGTCTTACTTTAATACTCTGCTTGCTGCTTCTTCGTCTAGTGGTTCTATCTCGTCGACCGCCATTTTATCTGGGCTGACTTCTATTCGGGATTCTGGCTGTGTTGATTTTCTTTCTTGTTTCTTCTTACAGGCTGGGATGGTCATTGCTTGTTTAATAATTTAATGAACACACAAGACTTGGTGTTTCTTGATCAAATTTTATTTTGGAAGATTGATCTGTCATAATGTTCCTACATCCAATGTTCCTGTATAAGTTTTCAGAAGATTTCAGGTAGATCCAGTACTGGGTAACTGATAGTAACTGATGGTCAAGATAGGTAGACCCTCGCTTCTTGGAAGATTGGTACAACATAATAATTCTACTCAAATTTCTATCAGTTAGCATTGCGCTGTACTCAGAGTATTAGCGTTATGTTAAATGAACATTTAGTAGCTATAGCAGTAAGAGTTATACCTCTGTTGTTTTTAGTGATTCTGCGTTCTCTTTTTTTCGGGAAGGGGAAGATGCAGCCTTGCGTCCATTTTTTTTTACCGAACAGCAGAGATTTAAAGTGTTAAACATTTTTTTAAAACTTATCGATTCATTTGAGTCCTCTTAAAAAACTTTTGCTAATTGTCCTCTTTATGTTTTTGATTCTCGGGTACCAACCCTATCCTTTAACTTGTTGTCGGCAACAAAACAATAATTTATATTTATTCATAGTCTTCAACGTAGACAATTCAAATCATCTGTTGTCTGTCGGAGATTCCAGGTAGAGTCAGTGCTGAGTAACTGATAGAGAATATTTATGACATTTTTGTTTAGTTTGGTCCGACTTGAATATAAAAAAAATATGTATATTTTGATTCATATGTTGTTTTATTCAGAACTTACTGTATTCTTAATCTCATTTCATTTTTCAGGAACACCGACAGTAGTAGGATTGGCGTACTTACTACTCACATAAATCCCCAAACTGGTTAGGGGCTCCTTAGCCTTGGCCGAGAACCCATCTTGGACAAGAAAAAGTCCAATACAAAACCACCACTGCCTAGTGGCTTTACCTCATCCCAAGGAAAGGCTAGGGGAGTAAACCCCGAAAACAAACCAGGAGCCGAAGTCCCTAAGATGGTGTGATGCTGAAATCCAGTGCTACCCAGCAACTCCTGAGACAATACCGCTGCCAAACTGCATTGGTTCCTCACCTTTCCTTTGGATCACAGTGGAAGTGTGGAGAGGGAAGATTTGCTTCATGGGAAACAGCCATCCTCCATATGAACCCGCCCAGGCTACGTAGTTAAACAAAATTGGGACACTACTCCATCCATCGTCTCTCGAAGACGGAAGGATGCCAATAATGTATATAAAAAAGTGCAAATTTAAACGGTTTTACAGAGGAAAATAGGTTTATTTCTAAATTAAAAAAAGCAACGTTTGAAGGAAATAATGTTCATTTTTTATACTTTTAAAACATAAAAAAGTAATTAATAAATAATGTTATACACCCACTTCATATCGGTATATAAAGGCGAGAGAGGAGAGGAGGAGAGGAGTTCTTGTGTGGTTCTGTTTCGTCGGCAGCCATCTTCTTCTGGACTGATTCCTTCCTTCTGCTGGGCTGTGTTGTCTGTACTCATTTCATTCTTTGTAATAATGAAGCAAGATTTGATTATTTTACAAGACGTCTTTATTAAAACACGAAGCCCAAAAGGGTTTTTATAACCGCGCGACGAGATGTTGGCATATTGGGATAAACGCCCATATAACGTCTAGCCCCTTTGTCTAATGGCCAAAATCTGACTGATAGGTTTCTTCTCACGCTCGTAATCCGATCAGTAATCAGCGTCTAGGCCAGAGAAAGGTGAACTGGTGTCAATAACCTTTTTCAACGGTTTATGGTAACTTTCCATTTACCATACCGTTATTTAAATCTTACTACACTTACAGACATAATTCGTAGGCTACCCACGAGTTATGTAAAAAAAACATGCTACCAGGAACAAAATTTGTGTTGATGGTGTAATATATAAGCTGAGAGACTAAAGGGCTAATTAGTTGAATATTTCTCACGACTACTAGTAAATAATGTTCATGTTAAAATCAAAGTCAGGATTAAAATATCGATTTAACGGTGTACCTTACAAAGTTAAACTGAGTAAATATCGATAATACGGTTAAATCGAACTAAACGGACCTAAATTCCACCATCGTATGTCACCCTGCCGAAAGAAAAATATACCAAAAATCAGGAAATTAACCGAATTTAATGAAATTTTCAGTGTTGATATATCAATGAATAAAAGATATAATGCACCAGTTATTTTATTCAATTTTTTTTACATTTTTCCAGATCAGTAAACTGTGAACCACGTAGCCTTGAGGCGTAACACAGATTCACAAATTAATTTTGTGCGTCCTGGGACGTGTGGATTTGATCTGAATGAGTCCCCGGGAAATTTTATGGGTCCCAATTAAAGTTTCTTAATAAATTATAAACAACTGAAGCCGTCTCACCCTACCTTGTACCCCATGCAGTGTAATTTGTTTCCAAGATAATATTGAAATGTATTTACAGTTAGCTAGAAATGGTGGGGGGAAGAAAAAAATACTGGGACGCATGGATACAATTTTTCTGCGTCCTTTTAGATTTTATGCGTCAGTGACGCGGGATGCGTACCTATCAGCATCTCTGCAATACGATGTTTTTTTAACAGTCGTATATTCGTTTAATATTTTTGGTCACAGATTTTCATTTATTCATAATCTTCGACATAGATAATTCAGATCATCTGTTGTTTGTCAACTCCGATCTCTGATATCATAACTACAAGTAAAAAAGCACATAAAATATACACCGCGTTGCACATAACATTGTTGGGTTGTCTTTCCTTTGCCTGGAAGAGTTATCTTCCCTCTGGGTTCCCGTTTTTTACCACCAGGGTTTTTTGGTATTTAAGCGCCTGTTTAAAACTCTCCTTCTCTTTCTTCTCCAGGAACTCACACACATGGGTTAGACATTTGTGTCTACACCTTTCTCGTGTTGGGGCTTCGTCCCCCATTACAACGCTAGTAAGTTCTTTATGTACATTTATGTATCTCTTGTATACCTCCTTATTGTATTTCCATTCATGAATATGTCCTTTTTATATCTTATTTGTATTTCTGTTTTATGTATCATTTCCATGTGCCTGTATTAAAGTCCATGTTATGTTTAACACTCGTGTCGGAGTTATTTGTTTCAACCAATTATAAACTTATTATAACCTTGAACCTTACAATATTATTAATATCTTTTATTTATATTACTGCCATTTTAGATTTTATCTAACGGTCTCTTAATTCTAATTATATATATATATATATATATATATATATATATATATATATATAGATAGATAGATATGATGTTGCTGTTTCTTTATAGGCATATGTGATGAATTTTGCGAAAACACCCGAAATATAAGGAAGATAAATAAGATTAAGAACACAATATTCATCAATTTGATTTATATTTTCTTTTCTACTCTTATACAAATATATATGTTTCATCCTTCTAGGACAACAAAAAAATTACCAACATTCATCACACACACACACACACACACACAGATATGAAAGTAAACAAACGGGCTTATATCCGACAATTTGGGAGAATAAGTGCTTAATTGAAGTCACAACTTATTGAAAATTAATTATTTGATAATTAATAAATTAGCCGAGCATATACGTTCAAATGTAATGCGTAATCAAATTGAGAAAAAGTCGATCTCTGTATGTACATTTCGGCATATTATGTCTCATCAGCAGAGTTATAGACAGGAGACACACACACACATATATATATACATATATACATATGTGTGTGTATGTGTGTGTATATATATATATATATATATATATATATATATATATGTGTGTGTGCGTGTATGTGTGTGTGTGCGCTATATTTATAAATAACCAGTGCTCAATATCCACACTCTCGTAACTTTATATATATATATATATATATATATATATATATATATATTATGAAATAATATATATAACTGCGAATAATGTAAATATTTAGTTTATTCAATAAATATTTAAAAAATACTGAAAATCAGAATTCTGCTGATAATAAAATATGATTTTAAATAAACATCCTTAGTTGTCCCGTGTGGAGCAATGGTTAACGAGTTAGGCTGGCAGACCATTGTTAGTGAGTTCGAATTTCACTGGGTGCACCAGACTTCCGGCTTTGTGCGACAACTAAGCAAAACTTAGTAAATAACTAGACAAACATACTTTGTAGGTAGACATTGGAAATAACGCACCTGGCCACATAGATATATTCCATCTTTAACTATCTCTTCTCTAAATTTTCACGCCCGCACAAAAAAAAAAAATAAAAAAAAAAAACAAAAAAAAACTATAAAGTAAACAAAAAAAAATAACAAAAAAACAAGCCTTCTCGTAGAACAGTGGTTAACGATATTTGCTGGGTTTAGCTTTGTACGGCTCAAAATCAAATGGAGAGATTGGTGAGGAATAATATGTAGCGCCAATCTTTCAAGGGAATTCTTACATTAAAAGACAGTATTCAGTATTATGGCTTTCACCTGAACTTGAACACTGATCTCAGCTACGAAATGCATTACTATTGCCACCTATTCTGATTGTGTTATGTATAAGTATGTATTCAAGGCTTCATTCGCGGCAGGATGCTCTACTTAGACCTTTATTTAAGCTAGCGGCGGTCGGAGAGGCCCCTTCCGATCAATCGGCTGGTCAAACCTAGCACCTATATGACCCGACCCGACCCTATGCCCTTATGAACCCAACCTAACCCTTTTTATATATGGGTGCCCAGAAGGTAATGAGCAATTTTAATGATCTGCAATACTCCACTTAGGGTTATTTGGGTTAGACGGGCGATCGGAAGAGGCCCTGATAATCGGTGGTCACTCAAGCCTTAGCACCTATATGATTTTCCCAACCCTATTGACTTATGGCAATCCCAACCCCTTCTTATCATATGAGTGCTAGAAGGCGTGACTGAGGGTTTCATGTCCTGGGAATGACGTTAAACTCTATCTGATGGTGGGTTCCAGTTTGGAGGTCTGGGGAATGTGGAGCACCAGAGTGATAGCACCGCAAATAAGAGTATTAAAGCCATACAACTGAGTGATAATTTGTATTAGATAAGAATACTTGCTATTTTATAACCATGTGGAAAAAAACCCCTCTGAAGAAACAACTACACATAAAATATGGAAATATAAACGTACAATGCATGAGGTTCTCTAACTTCCAGGCATGAAATAACCCTGACGGGTTTATATGCCGTTAGAATCAATCATCAGTCAGTATATCTTTCCGCCCTGTCGGTGGGGCGTTAGAATGCACCGTCTGGACCTCTGTAGAGGGGTAAGACTCCCCCAATGGGGTCAACTGTTGGCCGTGGGTGGCGACCCGTGATGCTTAAGGATAGAACCCAGGTGGATGAGCAATCCATGACTTGCAATATTCCACTTTAGGCTATTCTTGGGCTAGACGGGCGGTCAGAGAGGTCCCTCAGATCAATCGGCTGTCACATCAGGTCCTAGCACCTATATGATTGCCCAACCCTACTGCCCTTATGGCAAGCCCCAACCCTTTTATCATATGGGTGCTAGAAGGCGGTGGCTGAGGGTCTACATGTCCTGGGAATGACGTTAAATCTATCTGATGGTGAGGTTCCAGTTCTGGTGGTTTGGGGAATGTGGAGCACCCTTCATCACCATTGCTCCCTGGTCCACTCTGATCCTGAGTGGTAGTACCTGTTAGGGTCCCATCTATGGGTTGAATAGAAAAACATGAGTTTATAAACAAGATTGTATTATGCATTAAGAATGAATTTATTTCACAACTTTGTCGGCATTAAATGACCCACTGAGGTTGATATGCCGTAAAACAAACAAACCAAACCAAACCAAGTATATCTTTACTTCTCCCAGTCCAATTAATCACCCAGTTAGTAAGTAGTAAACGCCTCGTAAATGATAAAATGCCAAAGTCGTTCTGTGATTCATCTGGTGATAATTGCCGCAAAAAATCCACTAATTGACTCATCTAACTGGAGAGTGCTGATATCAGCTGTCAGTTAACCCTTGGATGTTCTACACATGTACACCAATAATTCATTATAATCACCCCATTAAATGAATTTTTTAACGGAGTACGAAGTAAGAAAGATTAGCGAGATAGATTATTTGGTTATTTCCTAGTTGAGTAACATGATATTACAGGGTGACCCAGAAAAAACAGAACCCAAATTATTTATTTCCCCATTAAACTAACTCTAAACCCCAACCCTAACCCTAAAACCTAATCCTAAAACCTAACCCTAAACCCTAACCCTAACTCCCCTAGTTAAGTAACATATTACAGGGTGACCCAGAAAAAACAGAATCCGTACATATTGTAATAAAACTGTTAATTTTAATTTTAATTTTTTAAAAGTTTAAGTCCAACAAGGGTTAGGGTTAGGGTTTTGGGTTAGGATTAGGGTTATGGTTAGGGTTAGGGTTGGGGTTTAGGGTTAGTTTAATGGGAAAATAAATAAATAATTTGGGTTTGTTTTTCTGGGTCACTCATGTTACTCAACCGATTATATTGCATCTATAAGAATTAAATGTGGTTTTGCTTTTACTGGCCAAAACTGCTTCTTATAATACGTTAAAGTCTTCAGAGAAGTCTCCAACGTAGGTGAACCTATATGTAAAGAGCTACGTACTCGTATGGGCACAAGCCTATAGTTGGAGGTGGGGCAAGAGACACAACTTGTCTAGTGCATCATTGTAGATGCTAGATTAAAGGGAGCAGAGAGCTTCCCGGGTTGTGTTTAAATACTCAGGTAGTGCCACCTAGTGGCAAATCCACACGGCAAGGAAAGATAACTCTTTTCAACACAAATCCTTCTCAGCAAGGGCAGACAATCACTACACATCACATAGTCATATCGGATATTGTCGAATGTATTGTTGGGATTCTTACAGCCAGTTTTGTCCTTAATTTAAAGTCTGATGTATTCAGTAACGATTCGCAATAATGTTGTATAGCCGCTTGACTGTACTTCAATAAAACCACAGACACGTATATATAAAAATAGGACCCGTCTTTATTTTCTTCGGAGTGTGGGTGGTGAGGGGCGACGAGTGTTCACAATGAAAATGCCGCGTGGCTGGCGAAGAGAGCAGTGTTCACAATATACTTCTCGAGGGTGGTTGATACGGGAGACGAGGTTAACTTCTCGGCTGCTCGCTGGAGACTGATCTTTACATCTTTCATCCACTAGCCATTTTATTAAAAAAACTATGCCCACGCATTTATCGTTTGATCTGATAACGGACATTTGTTAGATATTTCTTTATCTTTCTCTGTCTTTTCACAGAGGTGACTTCTGTTTTCCTTTTTCTTTTATCTATTTCTTCATCTTCTTCCTGTTTCTTGACCGGAAAACCTCTCTTCCGTTTTCCCTTTTTTTAATATGTATGTTTATCTTTCTCTTTGTCTTTTGACAGGAAGAGGAATCTTCCGTTGCAAGATATGCAACAATATGTTGTACTTCGTCTTATTGAGACAAACAGTGAATGAGCTTAAATCTGTGCTGCTTTTATTGGCTATTTTACCGGAAGCCGTTGCTGCTGCTTAATCTGACACAGAGAGACACATTTGTGGAGAGGAATATCGTGTCAATCCAATCTTCCAAATGGGCAAGGGTCTGCTTGCCTGTCCGTCTGTCAGCCAATCGCCCTGCCATAAAAATGAGCATTTGAAAGCTCCACTTTTTTTTATTCGAACACTGATCATTAGCGCTGGTACTAAACTACATAGGTACATAGAATAATACGAAGGTAATTATTCAACCCGTTTGCCACGGGAAGGAGGTGACACAAGGTCACAACTAAGAGGCATGCAGCGAAGATCAGTAGTGATGGATCTGCGAGACCAGTTTGCTAACCATTACTCCACGATGATTTATTTGCTAAGCTTTTCTTAGTTGTGACACAGGGCCGGAAGTGTGAGACACCCAGTGAAACTCGAACTCATTTGTAATGGTCTGCCAGACTAGTTTGCTAACTATTACACCACTGGTGGCGCCCTCAAAGAAGAACATGTACGACAGATGTTTGAAAATTACAGTGACAAATTTACTAATTTTACATGTTTATTACAATACAAATATTTTCTGTTACCAGAACTACTATGTTACTTTTCTACGTAGTCGCTATCGAGATTGATGTGCTTGTTCTCTCGGTGCTTAAATACCCTCATAGTTGAACATGGCGTCAATTCAATTGTTTTCAATCAGTTACTTTGAGAGGCACCGAGATGATATCCGAAATTCTCATTGACTTGAAGGGAGACTGAAGCTACTCTCATCTGAATTCTCCCGCCCCAACTCCCGTTTGGTGTGTACATAAGGTAAAAGCAACACCATGAAGTCAAGAGGCCCAGAAGAAAGCGACGGCAACAAAGCACCGGCACGTCAACATCTTCAGGGACAGCCTTCAAATGAGACATCTGTGGTCGAGAATGTTTTTCAAACATTGGACTTCACAGTCACAGGAGGGGCTGTAACTTCAGCGGCACAAGAACTATATAGTATTCCGAGACTGCAATGTCGATATTGATATTGATATTAAGGGAAAAAGCAAAAATTAATCAGTTCTACTGGCCTTTGTCACAGGCATACGCTCGATGTTACCCTGTTAGTACAACGAGGAGAATTATTTCCTGGGTGATGGAAACCCAGAGACCAGCCTTGTTTTATTTATGCCGTGTCTTGTTCGAATACAAGACAAAGTTAATCTAGCCCCCACCCCCTCCCCCGAGTCTAATAAAAATCTCAGATGTAAATTTCAAGGCTGGCATGTGACTCCTCAACACCACCACCACCACCACCACCACACCCAATGATTAATGTTTGTGTTATAAAGTTTTGAAACGAGCTCAGTCATACAGGGGAATGTTTTTTCTCTCCTGATGATAAATGGCTCGTGTAGTTTTTTCCATTGTGAAGCTTTTGGTTCGTTAATTAGAGTGAAAGTGGAACACTTCTCTCACTCCCATATATATATATATATATATATATATATATATATATATATATAAGTGTATTTTGTCAGCATTTTTCTTTTAAACATGTTTCGTTAAACTGTACTGACGATTCGTGTCGGACGAGTTTTTGTTCGATCCTTTCTAATTTTCTGGCCATCTTTTTAATGTCAGGGTGGAATTGGTGTAGCAATCCACCAAAGGTTTCATTACGAGCGCTTTCGGCATGTCCATCTGCCATCTTCAGGTATGAAACTGATGGGATGTTTCAGGTGTCTCATTTAAAAAAAAAAAACAACGAGCAATAACGTAGGAAGTGGTAGTTGAAGGTAGTAAGAATTGGTAGTGGGAGGTAGTAGTAATGAAACCTTTGGTGGATTGCTATACCAGTTCCACCCTGACACACACACACACACACACACACACACATATATATATATATATATATATATATATATATAGAGAGAGAGAGAGAGAAGGGCTTAGATATAGGGTATATCGACAATTTTTATTTAAAAAAAAAACGTTTTTTTTTTAATTTAAATTATTTAGACAATTATCTCTATAGAAAAAAATTAAAAAATGTTTTTTATCGGTTCATTTTTTGAGATTTCATAAAATAGGATAGTGGGGGGGGGGGACACCTCGTAAAAATATTTCCCCTAATAGGAAAAACAAAACAATATATATTTTCAGAAAAATAAATAAGTACCGAAATGTTCCTGAAAATTTTTTACTATTAATTGATATTTCATAGAATTAAAAAAAAAATGCCTGTAGTCATAACTTGTTTTTGGCTACGTTGAATTTCAATTGATTTAATGGTGCGAAAATGTAAACATTGTTTTCGTTCATAATTTTCATTATTTCCATCAGTTGAACTAAAAAAAAAAAATATCAGGAGTTTATTTAATGTTTTTTCTTTTGAATGGTCCAAAACATTTGAAGATAATATTAACCTTCATTCAAGTTTCATTATGTTAAATATGGGGGGCGGGGGTAAATTTGACACGTCAGATTGGACATCAGTATAGTTCTTGTGTACAGCTTATTTGGAGGCACGTATAGGAAATGGATTCAGCGATCCTAGTTCAAATCCTGTTTGCATTTCACTTCGTGTTAATGCCCTTGACCTGGTCTCTTCAACCTTGGTACGGCATTCGGTTTAGTAGCATCTATGATCTTGATTCAAATCAGCTTTACTCTGATTAAAAAAATTGACCTGTTGTCACATTCTACTAGTGACAGAGAGGGTGAGTAAAATGCAGCCATTATTACGTTGAATAGATTTATTTTCCTTCTTGAAAACGAAATTGAACAGGTCACTGATTTCTGTGCTTTTATTCATTGTTTTATTCCCTCGATCGGGTTCTTCGCCCACGTTCAACCGTTTTCTATTCATTGTTTTTTCTTCTTTTTTTTCTTCTTTTTACTTATCCGCCTCTGGCTGACTATTGTTCCGCACAGACCGGAAATAAAATCGGCTGTGCCCAATCTTTTTTTTTTCTGCATTAGTTTGTAACACATGTAGTATGAGATTCACAACAATTTCATGATTTGATGCTATCAAGATGACTTTAAGTAGATGAGGATTATATTCTATCATTTACCATTTAAATCAGACTCTTCTACAGTTGCACGTGATTTTCAGATCCTCGGTTACTTGTATAATTTATTTTTTCTTTTGTTCATCTTGAAATGAAGCGCGGTGGTGTAATGGTTAGAGTCGTAGGAAATGGACTCGTCGACTCGAGTTCAAATTCTGGACAAAACCACAGTTCACATAGCGCTAATACCCTTGGGAAAGGTATGAATCCAACTATTCTCCCTCCAGCTATGGGTAAATAGCAGGGCAGGCTGGGCTCTTTGACCTTGGTTAAGCAACTAGTCTAGGAGAAGGAAAACTCTGAATTCAAACCTAAATTCCGCTTTAAAAAATGACCTTGTGTTGTATCCTGCAATTCTCACCGAGTGCTCTATATTTCTAGCCCTGTAGGTTAGGCAACCAGTCTAGGAAAAGGAAAACTCTGAATTCAAAACTACTTAAATCCCCGCTTGGGATGGTCACTACTAGAATAGGCTCAGTCCTACTTAGTGATCTATTTCAATTTAAAAAAAAAATAAATCTAAAAAATTTGAAATGTCTATGAAACATTTTTTGCAGAGAGAAAGGGAATAACAGACCTATCATCTAGGCCTGTATGCTGGGGATTTAGAATACACCGACTGCACCTCTGCAGAGGTGTAAGACCCCCATGCCACCCCACCCCAATGAGGTCACCTGTTGGCCATGGGTGGCGACCAGTGATGCTTAAGAACGGGAACCTGGTGGCTGAGCAATCCATGATATGCAACACTCCACTTTCGGAGAGGCCCCCTCCGATCAATCTACTGGTCACATCTAGCCCTATCACCTATTTGATTGTCCCAACCCTATTGTCCAACCCCCAAACACTCTTTATAATATATGTGCTAGAAGGCGATGGTTGAGGGTCTTATTGTCCTGGATATAACGTTAAACTCTATCTGATTGTGAGGTTCCACTATATTCGAAACGAGCCGAGATGAATATACAAGGAAATCCTTAACCCCAAAAAGACGTAAACAATTGTGGAAACCTAGAAAAATAATTTTTATGTCTTTTAACCAACATTGCATTTTCTTTTAGGAATGTTTCTCGTCATTTGGCTGCGATAAGAATATTAGGTACCATTATAGTATGTGGCCTACCTTTTGATTGTGGCCTACGAAATCATGTCTCTCTTATAGTATGTGGCCTACCATAAAACCATATCATAAGGTTATAATAATAACTGCTAACCCTAACCCTATTTTAGAATATTTTAGAATTAAATAGATCTCTGATTCATGTAAATTATGGATAAATTCTTTTTTAATTATTCTTACCTACTATATACAGCTTATGACTGAATAGCATTGAATATATGTGAAAAATAATTAGTTTCAATAAATTGACTACTACTTACATCTATAAATATACTCTTACTGAGGTAGGATACATTCAAACCGGGTAGGCCACATACTATAACAGAATCAAAAAGGTATGCCACATACTATAACGGCACCGAATATTGGTGGAAAGAAATGAATGAATAGATTTTATATAAATTTACAGAAAATCAGATAGTGCGTCGTTAGTGATCGCCACTGCTTAATTGGAACAATGGCGACCGATTTTTGAAACGTGTTCACCAATAATTAACTTGTCGCCTCAGGTGTAGCAGCAAATAATATGTTATGCCTTTGCCTATTGCATTGTCAAGCGAGACTGTTATATAGATATTTGATACATTTGAGACAAATACAATGGTACCTTAACTTACGTGTTTTTCGAGATAAGTACTGTAAATTTTTTGCTTTGTGTTGTGAGTTAAAATTAGAGGTACGAGCGAGCTTCAAATACGCTTATATTAAACATTTCAGTTTCCAAATTTATTACACCATAGAAAAATATGATTTATAAAAGAATAAACATTAAGACATATTACAGTACATAATTCATTACATTTTATTTTATAATAGTATTTGATAATTTGCTTGATCATTGCCTTCTTAATATAAATAAATAATTCTATTTTATGCTTTTATACAATACAGATTTATTTTTCATTTATCTAAAAACGTAACAAAAAATTAAGATGTTTTTTGGGGTCTGGAACAGATTAATGGCATTACAGTTTATTCTAATAGGGAAAATTGATTTGGTATACAAGTGAATTGAATTAGAAGTGGAACGAATTAAACTCGTAAGTCAAGGTACCACTTTATGCGTAATACTTATATCAAGTAATTTTCTGCTTTTTATTGATAAAATAAGAAATATAGATGCTTTGGTTTGGTTTGGTTGATATGTTTAACGGCATATCAATTCCTCATGTCTTATTTAATACCGAAATTGGATTCATTTGTAAATGTTTGATTGTAATCCTAACAATATTTTCAATGTTAAAGAGTGTATTTTTAAATGCACCTTTGCACACAGTTTTATGGTTTCAATTATTCCTATCTAATACTAATACACAAGTAACTATTCCTATTTAATGATAATCACTCATTAGCACACAGTTCTATGGTTTGAAGTATTCCTATGTAACACCAATAATTTACAAGCAATTATATGATTTCAAATATCCAAAAGTAATAATAATCCTTAGTAAACTATTTTTGTACAAATAACCGGCATGCAGGTAAATGTTTTCAAGTATTCCTATCAAACATTAATTATCATCATTTATTTGCACATAGTTATATGGCTTCACGTATTCCTAATACTAATGAATTACAAACACATCTATATGATCAATTGATAGGACTCTAACAGATATCACCACACCGGATCATGATATCATAAACTTATGGTATTCTATTATATAAAATTATGTACTTATAATATCATACATTTATATAACATTGTACACTATTATCATATCATACACGTATAGTTATATACCCTAAACTTATATAATATTATACAATTTTTATGTCATACATTTATATAATAGTGTACAAATACATATCATATACTTATATTTTACACGTATATATCATACACTTTTAATATCATACACATATGATATCATATACTTATATTATTCACGAATATATTGTATGATACTATACACACACACATATATATCATATTGTTATAGTATTATACACATATATAATATCATATTATCATAATATTATTCACACATATATTATTATAATATTATTTACACATATCACTTATATGATATACATTTGCATACACCTGTATAAATGTTAATTTAGACGGCCATTAATCTCGATGTTGATAACATTCCATTTAGATCATTTATATTATAATTAATTGCAAATAAACAAATTAATAAATAACAAAGACTCTTTTATTAGTATTTAATAGTTATTCCCCTGAGAAATAATGATCGGGTGAGCGCTAACAAAGATCTCACATATTAGTTCTAAGTTGCAATTTGGATTGGAAATTGTTTTATTCTCCTAGTTAAAGCATTTCAATGGTACTGCGTTATCAAAAATCTCGTTACAATGTGCCACATTTGCTGTATTATGGTAACACACACACACACACACACACACACACACACACACACACACACACACACACAAACAAACAAACAAAACAAAAATTCAAAATCATATTATAGATTAAAGGCGCCTCGTGTGGCGTAATGTTTAACGAGCTAGGGTAGCAAACCATTGTTACTGATTTCAATTCTTACAGAGTGCTCCATTCTTTTGTCCTTGTGCCGAACTGAGCTAAGCTTAGTAATTGACTAATTATACAGGGTGTCCATAAAGACCTGCAACTGATTAAAAAATTATCAACAAAGATGGCAGTCATGCTGAAGAGCAATAATCAAAATGTACATCAATAATAAAACTTCAAGAGTTGAACTTTGATATGTTCTTTATGAAAAGATTGTATCATTTGTAAAATATGAGTTATTAAATGTTCAATTCTAAAACTGTTTAAAGGCTTTGTGGACACCCTGTATATACAGGGTGATTGAAAAGTAACTCCCAACATAATCCCCAATAATGCTAACACATTTTAAAACCAATTACTAAAAAGTATAAATATAAATACACGCTATGTATAACTTCCTAACCGTTAGGCATGACATAACCCCAGACGGGTTGATATGCCGTTAAAATCAATAAACAGCAACAACAACAACCTATTTTAATACAAAATCTGGGCAGATGACGATACTTGAGAGTCTATTGACAACTAGCCAGAATTTGTATTAAAATAGGGGGTTACTTTTCAATATGTGTGATTACATAAATATTATAATAACTTGAAAGAAAAAAAGAAAGAATGCAAGAAATTAAAAGAAATAATGTGAAAGAAAAAATTGAAAGTAAAAGAAAAAGAGTGAAATAAATTAAAAGAAAAAAAGAGAATGAAATTGAAAGAAAGAAGAGTGAAAGAAATTGAAAGAAAGAAAGAGTGAAAGAAAGAAAGAAATCATTGAAAGAAAGAGTAAAAGAAAGTGAAGAATGAAAGATATTGAAAGAAAGTAAGAGTGAAAGAAAGTGAAAGAAAAGAAAAAAAAAATAACAAAAATTGAGAGAAAGAGCGAAAGAAAGTAAAGAATAAAGAACATTAAAAGAAAGAGTGAAAGAAAGGGAAGAATGAAATATACTGAAAGAAAGAAAGGGTGAGTGAAAGTGAAAGAAAAAAAAACAATAAATGGAAAAAGAGAAAGAGCGAAAGAAAGAAAGAAAGATCGAAGAAAAGAAAGAGTTTTAAAAATCCGTACATATCATTGCCACAAAAGTTTCTGATATTTTAACAAATGCTACCTGTAAAACGTCCAACAATTTGTACGTGGTTGAAATAAAATATAAATCCCCTTTATCAGTTTGGCGTCCATTAGAGATCGGTAAAAAAAAAACAACAACTCTGATTAAAAACGGACTTTATGAAAATTGTTGAAATAGCATTGAAGAAATACTTCCTAAATTCTTGATCAATCAAAAATGATAAACTGAAATATTCCAAGATAATTCCGCTTACCGTTTTTTCTTCAGTTTTTAAGACATTCTGGAATCGGCGTTCAATTTCGTTGCACCTCAAACACAGGAAAACGTTTATGACTTAGTCTTAATGTAATTTACTTTTTCTTTTCTTTCTTCTTTTCTTTCGATCTATTGTCTAAAGGTTCTTTCTTTCTTTTAATTTTTGCTATTGTGCTAACCACCCTCTCTCTTTTTCTTTCTCTTTCTCTTTCTTTTTTTAACCTTTACTTTGATATTTGACGTTCTTTTCCTCACATTCTTATTCTCTTTTCTTTCTTTCTTTCTTTCTTTCTTCTTCTCTATCTTAACCCTTTCTCTTTTTATTTAATACCCCGTTTTACTTGTCACACCCTCTCTTTTTTACCCACCGATTTAATAGATATGTTTTTCTACTTTTCTTTTCCTCTTCCTTCTCTGTGTATCGATTTCTTTTCTTTTTATCCCTTATTTCTTCTTCTTCTTCTTCTTCTTCTTCTTCTTGTCATTCTCTTTCTTTGAGGTTAACTAACATCTATGACAATTCACTCTCTCAAGTGCAAGGTAGGCATACTCAACTCCTCCTCCACCGACTAAAGAGGGTAAAGGCGTAATCAATTAGAGAAAACAAAGGGGTTCTGCGAGAAGGGGATCGTAAAATCATAAAAAAAATAGGGCAAAGTGGTGACCCCCCCCCTCAACGCATACATTTTGGAATGCCTGGTGATGATGCCGTAGAGCTACGCATTACCTTCTCAGGCAATCTCACATCGTTCGCTTTGCAACTCGCTAAAACGTCGGCTCGTTAAGAATCGACACGTGGACGCCAGAAGTGTGTAATCCGGGCAAGTTCTAAAGAAACACCCAATGCCGCCGCCGCCGCCGCCCATATTAGCACAGGTCCCCTTTTTTTCTTCTTCTTCTTCTTTTTCATTTGATATTTTTGTCATTTACTCATTTACTCTCTCCCTCTCCCTCTCTCTGTCTGTCTTCTCCCCTCTCTCTCCTTCACTTTCTCTCTCTTCTACTTCCTTTTTATCCCCAAGTCTTCTTAATAAAGATATTCCTGACATCGAACAAGAGTTAATTAATCCCTGCAAACAATTGTTACACTATAGAAAACACCCGTGAGGACATACGAACTCAATTGTGCCCCTGTCGGTGGGGTTTAGAATACGCCGACTGTATCCTCTGTAGAGAGGTAGCCCCCCCCAAAAAAAATGGTGTCCAATGTATGACATTAGACTACATCAGATGGTGAGACTCCAGTTCTAAAGAATGTGGAGAACCCCTTCATTGCCATTACTCCCAGGTCCACTATAACCCGGAGAATTGAAACGTATGATTACGTCAAAAATAGAATTTTCATTTCATAATTTACTTTTTTTATCGAGATCTTTTATATATCTTTTTTAAATATATGTACTGCAGGGTTTTCAAACAGGGTTGTCATATTTATATTTTAATCGTATTTTGATACTTTTTCCATTTTGACTTCGCCTGTTGGTGGGGCTTATAATATGTTGAGTGTATCCCCCGCAACGGAGTAAAGTTCCCAATGGGTATCCTAGGCATGCCACTCAACTTCATCTGATGGTGAGGCTTAAATTCTGAAGATCTGACATTGACATTACTCCCTGGTCCACTCTGACCCGGAGCGGCTGTACCTTTTAGGATCCTATCTATGGCTTAGATAGATCTGTTTAAAATTATACGTATTCGATTGAAATACTTGACACCATGTAACTATAACCTGTATTAAGAATATTCTTTTTTAGAATAGTTACTTGAAACTATAATTGTTTACTAAGAATTATCATTAGTTACTTGAAACCATAAAACTGCAGATAAATGACTATCATTAAATAGAAATAGTTTCGTGAAACCATATAATTATTAATATTAGATATGAATACTTGAAATCATACAACCGTGTGCAAATTATTTATATTAGATAAGAATACTTATAATCATATAATTGTGCGCCTGATGTGTAAGGGTTATCGTCGTAGAAACGGACGGCGACTTGAGTTCAAATCTTGGACGAGGCTGTTTGCATTTCACATGGCCCTAATACCCTTGGGGAAGGTATGCATTAAACTATTCTCCCTCTGCCTATGGGTAAATAGTTGTGTTGAATATTACTGCTGGACTTTGCGTAACATCTTATTCTAGTGTTATTTTTTATGATATACTAATCTTCTTCTATTGTTGTCAGCTACTAAAGTAGTTCGGGTCGTCTCTTTTCTGTATGGATCAGGTCTGGCTTCTTTCTGTTCTTCTGATCTTTTTCTTCTTGGGACCACTTGGATCTTCTTATCTTTGTTCGTTGTTGGTTTTAATAACGAACACAAGAGTTGATATTGTTTTTCCTAGACGTCTTATTTTAATCAACCCAAGTAAGAACAAACACGCGTGGAGAAATGGCTTACGGGTGACAGACACCATTTGCATCTGTCCTGTTTGATTACCCGGCCAAAACATTCTAGCTATCTTTATATTCTCATGGTTGGCTCTATGGTCTATCAAAGCCAAGGTCAGTAAAAGTTTAAGTCCTGTCAATCTCTTACACGTATCACTTATACGTTTTTTTTCATGATTCAAAATTACCGTTATTTTTAATTATTACACTACCATACATAATTTATAGGATATCTATCAATTATGTAATTGTTGGGCAGATTAGTCTCTTTAAACATTGTAATACCTACGACAGGCCGGGGGCTGTTGCACATCCTTTGTGCATATCTCTGCATTCGCTGCACTGCTTTCTCTGGCCGTTATCTGTGTCGTCTGCTTGTTACTTTTAGGACCTGCACACGTTGTGATAAAGCACCCCAGTGGACCCCCCCCCCCGCGAAAGGTGCACAAACCAATATCACAAGAGAAAGAGAGCAACAAACAACAAAGACAAAATCAGGTGAACATCCAAAATGGTCAGAGAGATATACAACTCGCATTTTTTCCTTCTTTCATTTCTATCTGCTACTCACACATTCTACTCTGTACTGTCGAGATGAAAGGAGGCACAAGACCCCCCCCCCTGTTCCCTTAAGGATCTCTGCTAAAGCTGACTCTACTGGACAAACTAAGCTGATCTTACTTCTTCGGCCTCCAGCTCTAAACTTTCCCCTTCGGTCTCCAGTAACTCACTGACTAACTCTCACTGACTTTTTCAAATCCCCCAGAATTCTTAATTCTCGCTCTCAACTCTCGTCCACACGAGATTTCCATCCACCCCCGCATGATTTGAAAAGTCTTTCTGTTTCAAGACCACGCACAATTTTCCCTTATCTGCCTTTTATTACTGCTAGTGGTTTAATTGCCCTTCTTGTTGTACAAAACTCAGACCCTCTGTCTCCTAAGGAGAGATTATCACTATTCTTGATATTTCTTAGTTTTAATGATTGACGTAACATTGACCCTATACACAATACCCTTACTTACACATACAATATATGTATACACACACACACACATGCATATATGCATACACACACGATCCACACTGAATACATATACATACTCATCTGTGAATGATCCCACTATTACCCACACACTTATCATATATGTGGTTTTACTTACTACTTATATTCGATATAACCTATCTATACAGCCACTTATACACACACACACACCTGCATTTGCACCAATGCATATTGCTATATCATGGTTTGTCAACCTGTCCAGGAGAAGTAAAATTCTGAATTCAAGCCTGTTAAAGTTCGCTTAAGAAATTGACCATGTGTCATATTCTTTTCTTTTGGGGTGGTTGGTAAATATATACACATGTGTGTGTGGTCTAATGGTTAGAATCGTAGGAAATGGAATTGTCAACGCGAGTTCAATTCCTGGACGAAGCTGTTGGAATTTCACATAGCGCTAATACCCTTGGGAAAGGTATGAATCCAATTCTCCCTCCAGCTATGGGTAAATAGCAGGGCGACAGGACTCTTTAACCATGGCTAGGTAACCAGTCTATAAGAAGGAAAACTCTGAATTCAAACCTGTTAAACCCTCTTAAGAAATTGACCTTGTGTCGCATCCTGCTCGTGCAGAGGGGTTGGTAAATATATATATACACATGTGCGCAAAAAACTGTAATTTTTAAATATTAACTAAAAATTTGTCTGCATTTTGGATACAAGGCGCAATATATATAAGGTTTGGGTTAATACAGTTTTAAGTGACAGCAATCTCTAGGTTGCATGTTCAATCCTGACCACGGACAATAATAACATAGAATACTTAACATAGCTTAACATTTGTATCCGGTCATGTTTAACGGAATAAGAACAATCTACCCCAATGGATTAAATAAAGGGTTCGGCTCGAAGTTCCATGAAGACTCCAGATTACGACATAAAGGCTTCCTAGTTCGACAAAAAGGTTCCCGAAGAAGACCGGAAAGCACATCAACCGAAACGTTGTGTACATAACAATAAAGACGAGGACAACAGTCCGAAAAATCTAAATAATAAAAATCAATGAACAATGTACACGATTCCGTAACCTCTAGACATAAAATGTTCCTATACGGGTTAATATGCCGTTAAATCAGTCAAACTCATTGTCTGTTTGTTCAAATACTTATAAACAACACTATATATATATATATATATATATATATATATATATATATATATATATATGAGGGTTGGAGTAAAATCCGACAGTATGAGGTGAGGTAAAAGGAAAGGTGAACAAAAATAATGACACAAACAAGTCCAAGTACGAGAGAAATATTTCGTCATTCTACGCGAAGAACATCCTCACTTTTCCTTTTACCTCACCTCATATATATATATATATATATATATCGACTTCTGTATTCAGAGACAAATCATCTCAGAGTCCGGACCAATAGAAATATATTTTCGGGAAAAGAGAGCTTAATCTAACATAGGACAAAGCACGCGCACAACACACACACACACACACACACACACACACACACAGTAAGTTGACTTCACGCTGATGCCCTTGAGATATATATGAACCCACTCCACTTTGAGGTCTTTATCATCACCAGATATCATGACAAAAAAAAATGACTTATCTTAGTGGCGAACCACTATACCATAACTATTGTAAGTACTCAGACAATAATAGTAATAAAATGTTATCTTATTGTCAATCTTGACAGGAGCGCGTGTAAGAGTGCTCAATACCTCGGGGAGGGGGCATATATAGGCAGGGCTGTGTTACTCTGAATAAGTGAGTGACAAGAATATTTTTCTTCTATAATAATCTGAAAGAATCACGAACAATATCATTTTTCAATAATAATGATTGATCAAGAAAAAGTTTTAATATCGGCCATTTCTTTAGCAATCAAATAAATATTGTTCAGTATATAATTAAGAAATTATCATACATTAAGCTCTCCATGTGGACTTCCAGCTTTTAATATATCTATATTAAATAGAAACATTCCCACCAACAACTTAGCTGGCCATATATATATATATATATATATATATATATATATATGGCCAGCTAAGTTGTTAATGATATATATATATATATATATATATATTATATATATATATATATATATTGATAAGTCATCCATATATAAGGTATGTCAAAAAAGTATCCAGGTTTTTTTTGTAATTTTTGACATACCTTGTATTCTGAAAAAACAAGTTCCATTCATTAATTTTTTTCATATTACAAGGTGTGTCAAAAAATACCAAGTTTACAGGTGTATTTACCAAGATAGAAATGAAGAATAAATAGAATTTTTTTTTTCAGAATACAAGGTGTGTCAAAAAGTTCAAAAAAATTTCATATATATATATATATATATATATATATATATATATATATATATATTAGAAGGCACTATATAAGATTCGATACTTTTTCGATAAGCGATGAGACTTAATAAAGTCTCTGTACGATATGAGCGAGTCAAGTTATTTTCTATAAGAAAAAGTATCGAATATGCGATACATGCGTTGTAAGTGAAGTAATTTGAGCGAATTTGTAAAATACTACGAGTAGTGGGATCATATTCTATTGCCAAGAGATTGTAAAAAATGAGGGATGAAGAAATAAAACGATGTTTTATTATGAAAAAAATAGAATAAGGGCGGGGGGTATGAAACCCGAGAGCCCTTTAGTCCGGCTCTTTTCGGGTATTGTCACCGGCGGCGATTAAAAGTCAGATTGTATATAAATTAAGAGAAATATTCATGGAACGAATGGAGGGAGAATGGTGCATATATATATATATATATATATATATATTATATATATATATATATATATATATAAGTATGTAAACACGATGTGTTTGGATATGGCTTTTTTGCCGACAATTTTTGGAGAATATGTGCTTAATTGAAGTCGTACCTAATTTTGAAAATTAATTAATTAATAATTAATTAATTAGGCGAGAATGCTATTTAAATGTAAGGCTAAACAAATCGAGAAAAATCAATCTCTGTATGTACATTTCGGCCTATTAGGCCAATCTATAGCTCTACTGATGAGGCCTAATAGGCCGAAATGTACATACAGAGATTGATTTTTCTCGATTTGTTTAGCCTTACATTTAAATAGGCATTCCCGCCTAATTAATTAATTATTAATTAATTAATTTTCAAAATTAGGTACGACTTCAATTAAGCACATATTCTCCCATATATATATATATATATATATATATATATATATATATATATATATATATATATATATATATATATGCAACGTATTGTTTATTTTATCTTTATTTATGCAATTTCCTTTTTGATACGAAAGTTCTTATTTGTGGGTGATACTGTGTACATTAAAAAACAAAACAAAAAAAGACAAAACACACACACAAAAAAATAAAAAACATAACAAAAAGAAATGTAGTTAAGGTTTTTACTGCCATATTTTTAGTAGGGAACTCCTAGAATCTTTAATCGCACCTACCCCCCCCCCTCTCCAAGAAAAAACTTCACTCATAACAGACTCTTTATTGAAGTGTATTGAGTCGACTAATTGGGAGCACGTGTCCCTAAAAAAACGTTTTGAATAAATAAATAAATAATCGAAAGAAAACTTGAACTGCGGAAGGATTTTCCTCTTAAATTCTGTAGATATATTCTTGGCAGTAATGCAAGGGGTAATATTTCTACCAGCCCTTATAGGAGCGAAGGCAGATTTATATATATATATATATATATATATATATATATATATATATATATATATGTGTGTGTGTGTGTGTGTGTGAAGAGAAATGGAAGTGAATCCAACGGTATATAGTATAGTGAGAAATTTGAAAAAACACAGGTGGATTGATCAACAAAAGACTCTCACAATCTCCTTATTATCTGTGATAAATTTATTTTCCTTAAAACAAAAGCCCTGAAGAAGATCTTCTAAACAGATTGAAACACTGCAGCGTTGGCTAATAAACTTACCACCCATTCTATTCAAACCTGTGTTCTTTCAAATTTCTCACTATATTACACACACACACACACACACACACACATATATATATATATATATATAAACCCCTCACGAGTATACAAACCATCCCACGAATAGGATGCGACACAAGGTCAATTTCTTAAGCGGAGTTTACAGGTTTTATTCAGAGTTTTACTTCTCTTAGACTGCTTACCTAGCCATGGTTAAAGAGTCCAGTCTGCTCTGCTATTTATCCGTAGCTGGAGGGAGAATTGGATTCATACCTTTCCCAAGGGTATTAGCACTATGTGAAATGCAAACAGCTTCGTCCAGGAATTGAACTCGGGTCAACGAGTCTATTTCCACGACTCTAACCATTAGACCACGTGCCTACACGGCAGATTTGATGTAAGACTAAATTTAATGCAGTACGTGAGAGTGGTGACAAAATAGCACTGGTGAGATGAGGCTTGATAATTAGTATCATTTGGATTATTCGGACTATTGTCCTCATCTTTATTGTTATCTTTACAACGTTTCGGTCGATATGCTCTCTGGCCTTCTTCAGGTATTTCTTGTCGAGTTCGAGAAGGCTCCCGAGTCGGACAATAGTTACCTGAAAATGGCCGGAGGGCACATCGGCCGAAACTTTGTACAGATAACAATAAAGATGAGGGCAATAGTCCAAATAATCCAAATAATACTAATGCCAGTGATGCTGATAGCTTTTCGATTTAGTGCGTCCTGGGACGCACATATTTGCTTTGAATGAGTCACTAAAAATGTATTGGTCCCAACTAAAGCCGTCTAACGCCTACCTTGTAACCTATCCTGTGTAATTCGTTTCAAAGAAATTATTGAAATGTATTTACAGTTAACTTGAAATGGCGAGGAAAGAAAAAAGAAAATGGGATGCATGCATCCGATTTCACTGCGTCCTTTTAGATTGTTGTGCGTCAGGGACGCAGGACGCGTACCTGTCAGCATCTCTACGAATGCTCTATTGATATTTATCTTTTTTTAGGCATCTCAGGCTTCAGAGGTTGATTCAGATCTTCTTAATTTTAGTGAAATGGGGTAGGTACTGCATGAGAGGACCGTCCCTTGAAGCTGAATAGTTTATTTATCTCCAGGGTTGACTTGCGGATATGCAGGTGGCTATGCCTGGTAATAAAATGATTAAATGTGAAAGTTTGTGAAATTTTGAATGAAAAACATATTTATGAGCATTGGGAAAACATTAACTGATATATATATATATCCCAGTGTGATGGAGGAATGGTGAGGTGTGCAGACCAGACGGAATGGAAGTATGCAGATGTGAATCTACACACGGCGTGATTCGTGACGTACTTAACGTCACCGCCTTGCTGACTGAACAGCGACGTGCCTCGGTGAGGTAGTGGATGATTGAGCAGCCCGTTGGTTAACACTGTTCATCCAGCCACTTGGGAAGTGTCTAGGAAAGGTGACCTAAACAAATGCCGGTTTATCAAGCTGGCCAGAAACCAACGCTTCGACGGTTGTCCACTTTAGCTGGGCGAAAACTAGAAAATACTACAACACAAAACAATGCTAAGAATAGCCACCTGGAATGTCTGGACACCTCCCGATCTTGAGAGATTGGGAAACCCCAAACTACGTACTGGTATCAGGGAAGCATCTCAATAAGGGGCAGACATCGATGTTCTTGTGGAAATCAGCTTCAGCTATAAGGACCAATTGACAGAAGGGGTGGGCTGGATACACATCCTCATGGAAAGGCCGATGGTAGCTGTAAGAAGTTTGAGGTAAGGTGACTCGAGCCCTCCATTCTGAAGCGACACATGACGGACGCCATGAAAACATTTCCTACATTTGAAGTCTGACCTGTGTGGCAGAGCCTGTGTGTCGAGGGTTTCATATGTGTGACAGGGTACACAAAACAAGCTGGATCCATGGGCCATCTGCGTGCTCACAACTGCTCACAACTGAACTACTTGTAGAAATGGCATATTCTGTCAAGAAGCGGCAATCACCATATTTTTGGTACAAGAAATTTATAGAGTATTACGAGTAGTCGAATCATATGTATGTTGGGAGATCATACGAAAATGAGGGATGGAGAAATAAAACGAAGTTTTATTACAAGAAAAAATATGGGGGGGTATGAAATACAAGGGCCCTTTCGTCCGGTTCTTTTTAATTAAAAGTCAAATTGTATAAGAGAAATATTCATGAAACGAATGGAGGGAGAGTGGGGAGCTAGAGGGGAAAACATTTTTGTAAACCCCTCAAGTCACACCAGGATTGGAAATATCTCCTTGTAGGTATAAGGAGTGTCTAGGTCTCTCTCTCTCTCTCTCTCTCTCTCTCTTATATATATATATATATATATATATATATATATATATATATATAACATTGTCTCTATGAAAATCTGAGTTAGATTTGCCCCCAAACAGCCCATGTTATTAGAATAACTACCTCGCATCCCACATATGGGGGTATGACACAAGGTCTTTTAATGTGGTACCACTCACGAGCCGAAGCTCATGGGATGATGGGTGCAAAAAATGCGTCAACCCCGTCGGCATTCACCCTCAAGGGTCGCGCCTCAGGCACTGTGCAATAAACCCAGCCCTGACTTTAAATCAATGGGGTAGGTGTTGCCCCCCGGGATGACGCCGGTAATTATCACTAATAGTCCAGTGGCCGAAGCCACCGGACCCCGAACCCAAAAGCTAGTGTTATTAGTACGTTTAAAATGTCGCAATGTGTCTTATATATCACCAACAAATATAGGTTTACATACTATAAGACAGTTCTAAGTGATAGTTATCTCTGGATTCCGGGTTCAATCCTGAGTAGAGGCAGTAACATAGAAAAATAATTAACACAACCCCTGCCCCAGCTATGGTTAGCGGAAGGAAAACAGGATACCTGCGTGGACTAAATAAAGGGTTAAGTTCGAAGTTCCGTGATGGCTCCCGATTACGACAAGAAGGTTCCTGACTACGAAAAGAAAGTTTCCGACTTCGAAAAGAAGGTTCCCGATATATATCATATATATATTGGATATACCATATATATGCATATGTATATTATGTATACCATATATATGCATATTATATATATTATGTATATACATATTATATATATATATATAATTTATGTATATAATATGATATGGATTTATAATATATATATATATATATATATATATATATATATATATATATATATATTAAGGGATGCGGAGGCTGGAAGGAGAAGAATTGATGGGAAAGGTGCTATAGGCATTTTAAAATGTGTGTACTTCTTTGGAAATTAATTTTGTTTAAGGATGGTTTGTATTGTTCTATGTATAAAGCTTCTAGTATTTGAAGTTATTGTTTATTTTTTCTTTGTGCAGAATGTGTGTATTTTTCGCTAAGATATTTTCGTAATTAGAGTGGGGGCATGAATGTAATTTTAGGTGTTGTGAATATTCTAACGAAAAATACACACATTCTGCACAAAGAAAAAATAAACAAAAACTCCAAATACTAGAAGCTTTATACATAAAACAATACAAACCATCCTTAAATAAAATTAATTTCCAATGCAGTACACACATTTTAAAATGCCTATAACACCTTTCTCATAAATACACACACACGCACACACACACACACACACACACACACACACACATATATATATATATATATATATATATATATATATACATGACTTGGTATGAAAATGGCATAGGTGAGAAAATGACAGTTAATTTTATATCTACACAATCCTAACTTAGATGCCCTATCGCTGATATTGAGCCCACTTTAGTTATAATCATAGCAATATATATATATATATATATATATATATATATATATATATATATAATGAGAATTTTTGCAATATTTAGATAGATGCATACTGACAAGACAAAACATTTTAGGTACAAGCCTGATAAAAAGTTGGTCCTCCACGTACCCACAAAACATCTCATTCCTATCAGCTATGATCTCTAAAAGATGTGTGAACTTTTTCCTCTGGGATCTGGAAGCAGGAAGTTAACAGCGGGCCCTTTGAACTGCCGCAAAATTACGTGGTGGAGTTTGTGTAGAACGAATTTGTTGTTTTTAACAAATCCCATAATTACTCAATAGGAATAAGATCTGTGGAAATTGGGAGCCAAAGCAACACAGTTATATCTTCTTCATGTTTCCGAAAACATCCCAGTAGTCATTAGGCAATCTACTTATCTATATAGGAAACAGTGAAACTAATTTATGTATATATATATATATATATATATATATATATATATATATATATATATATATATACGCCCACACAGAGACATATATATGTATATATATATAAATATTTACCAACTCCTCAGCACGAGCAGGATGTGACACAAGGTAAATTTCTTAAGCGGAGTTAAACAGGTTTAAATTCAGGATATTTATATATATACACAAACGTGTATATATATACAGGCACATATTTATATATATATATATATATATATATATATATATATATATATATATATATATATACATATATATATATGCATATACACACACACATATATATATGAATACTAATATATGTATACAAACATATATAAATAGTTACATGTATATGTGTATATTTGAATAGTTAATTACACACATATATATCTTATTATAATGGAGATTGTGTGTTTTTCTGACTGTAACCGAAACTATATTACTACTCAAGTCATAATTCCCGTAGTTATTTACGTCATATTCTCCATGATTTTATTTTTATTCAAACCTCAATTATTAATAAAATTGCTTTACATAAATAATACTATTGACCATATCTATATACTTTTAACATGCGATTGTATTTATATATACAACAAAATAGCGGTTTGCAGTGTAAATGGAAAGGCTAATTTGAATATTGATATTAAAAATTTGATTTTAATAAATATGTGCTTAGTATTATTGATTTCTAACTGTTTGGTTTTATCTTAATGGATATGAGCAAAAATCTCTTCAATAAATATTAAAAGAAATTCATTGAAAAGAAGAAATAACTGTAATTTTATTCTGCACATCCTATTTTAACTAAACAGTTAAATTAGGAAAAATGTAACAATGAAAGACGTTAGTGATAGAAGACTAAGTTGTACTATTTTTTCTTTGTACACCACTCTGTTTGAAATATTTTTAACTGCATTCTTATTTAGTTTCATTAGCTTTTCGGATTTGATATAATATTTTATTACATTAAAACTTAAATACTTGCACCCGGAGGGTGCATATATTTGCTAGTATATATATATATATATATATATATATATATATATATATATATATACACACACATGTGGAGGGCTGTGGTGTTATAGTCACCGTCGTAGAAAATGGGCATGAAGAGACGAGTTCAAAGAGGTTTTTTGCATTTCCAATAGCACTAATACCATTGGGAAAGGTATGAATTCTACTATTCTCCGTCCAGATATGGGTAAATAGTAGGGCAGTCTGGGCTCTTTAACCATGCTCAGGCAACTAGTATAGCAGGTAAACTGAATTCAAATCTGTTAAAGAAATTGACCTCGTGTCACATCCTGCTTGAGCGGAGGTTTTAGTAAATATACATGCATACGTACAAATAAATATTTGGAGGTGTTTGTTGAGTAATGGTTATTGTCGTAGGGAATGGAAACGACGAGACACACCGAGTTCAAATCCTGGACAAGGCTGTTTGCATTTCACACAGCCCTTGGGAAAGGTACGAATCCAATTATTTTCCTTTCAGCTATAGGTAAATATTAGGGTAGACTGTGGTCTTTAACCTAAGTATGGCAACCTATGACATAGAATTGCCAGCTAACTGAACAGCAGCCCAGCAACCAGGATTTCCCAATGTAATACTGAACGAGAGAGAGATAAGTATACAAATATTTCTACTATCAAAATATCACTCCATTTGAAGTAAGAGCCATAACTTAAATAAACATGGACACGTAATCTCTCTATTCGGAAATAAGTGCCAGACGTAACGAAGAGTCGACACATCATCATCCCCATTTCTACAAGGAGAGGGTAAAGTAACAAACATTTAACACATCTCTCCCTTCCGACTAGGAGAGCGTAGTGGTATAACTTGCCAATAGTGATATATGCAACCACTATTCGGTAACTGTAAGAAACAAGTTTAATACTCTTCAGGAGACACCAGAAAGACATACTCCAAATGAGTAATATGAGAAAATATTTGGAAGCTGCAGCCAAATACAACTAGCCAAATAAATATACAATCCCTTGGGAAACAAAAGCAATTAGAGAAAAACGAGATAACATAAAAAAAGCATCCCTCCGTAATAATACAAAAATTCCAACAACCCAAGAAAGCTCAGATAGAACTAACAAGAACAACTTATAAATATATTCAAGGCCAAATAAATAAAATTAGAAATTTTGTAGATAGACTGAGAGTAGATAAACGAAGTTAGCGGGTGGAAAAGCACCTCGTGATTAAAGCTAAAAGCTGCCTGCCAAGAAGATAAACTACTGAAGTGGAAAGAACACTTCAAGAATCTGCTTAGAAACCCTCTACACATACTCAAGTAATTCTTAATAGCCAACTAGACATCAAGCTAGGACACTTTACGGAAGAGGAACTCGCCGAAGTGCAGCAAACAATCAAAAGCAGAAAAAGCTACAGGCTTCGACAAAATGCCTATTGAAGTATTGAAAACAAGGAAATTTGACCTCATATTTCATCGAATATGCAATGCAGTGCACAAACAAAATGTAATAGAGAAATGGACGAAAGGCTGCATCCAAAGAAAGGCAACCTCAGAAGCACTAAGAATTACAGAGGTATAACTCTTACTGCCATAGATGCTAAGGTTTATAATGCCCTTCTCAGCCGCATCCGACCTGAAGCAGAAAAATCCTAAAGAAAAATCGGTACTCTTCGCGGAGAACCGTCCCGGCATCCTGCCTCAAAAACGCTAACCGGTGGCTGCTGAAAAAAAGCCCAGCTACGAATTAAGTCCGTAGCCGAAGCGGTGTCACTTGCAACCCCCCAAAAAACAACCAACTTAGGGCGTTTTTCCCGAAAACCCAACCCCAATCCTAACCCTAACCCTAACACCCTAGTTAAAATTAACAGTTTTATTAAAAAATTATTTATTTATTTTCCCATTAAACTACCCCTAAACCCCAACCCTAACCCTAGTTTTTTTTTTCAAGTGACACCGCTTCGGCTACGGACTTCAATCGTAGCTGGTGTTTTTTTTTCAGCAGCCACTGGCTAGCGTTTTTTGATGCAGGAGGCCGGGACGGTTCTCCGCGAAGAGTACCGAAAAATCAAAACGAATTTCGGAGAAATCGATCAAACAACATCTCAGATTTTGACTACTATCGAATCGTAGAAGAGGTTCGAGCAAAAAATCTCGGAGCTACACTTTCGTTTGTAGATTTCTCCAAGACATTGGATCCCATACACTGAGGAAAGATGCATCAAATACTACTAGCACATGGTATCTCTAGGGAAACTGTTACAGATATAATGATTCTCTACAAAGAAAAATACTCCACTCTCCGTACAGGCACTTACCTCCTATCACAGAAACCACTTAAGTAAGACGAAAAAGGCATGTTGGACAAAGATGGAGAAGCAAGAACGAATACACGTGGATACACCAGAGTGAACCGACAAGCTCTATGCTAGGTATACCCAAAATTGGCCTAAAATGCGTTTTTGACAAAATAGCTTTAGCCCCCCCCCCTACAAAAATAATTTACCAAACATCAGGGAATTATCGGATTTAAATGAAATTTTCAGTGTTTATTTATCAATGAATGATCTTTATAATACATTATTTATTTTATTTCAAAACTTTATGATTTTTTTCAGTCATTTAATTTTGACCCCCCCCCCTTACTTTGTGGGTATAAAATATTGGCGAGTTGTTCCTTGTTTTACTAATTACAGTAGAAATAAAAAGATAAAAAGATAAAAGACCGAAAATTGTAAATAGAAAAAAAAATTTAAGTGGAATATTTTATAAGAAAATAAGTACCGAAAATCGGAAAATGAAATGTAAAAAAGATAATAGATGATTAATTTTTTGGAGATTTGTTTTTTACTCATTTCGATAATGATATTGGCTATTATCTTATAAAAGAAAAAAATTATACATCGATATTTTTTCTGCTTAAAAAGGGGGGGAGGGGCTACATTTTCAATTGAGTTTTTCTTCAACACGAGCCAATGGGCATGTAAATAATTCTGTTATTTATGACAGGCACTGTGATAGGTAATTAATGAAACTAATCCTAGTTAATTAATAAAATTCCACTTAACAACAACTGCATCAATTTCTTGAAAATGTGATATTTCTAAACAAAATGATGTGATCAAAACATTTTAAAGTCAGTTTTTGATTATCTCCCTTGAATGGAACTGATACGTTCAAAGTTAATTCCAAAGAAACAGCTGAAAAATTGTTTGTCTCAATTCAAACGCAATTCCAAGACCTCATGACATGAAATAGTCCCAGACAGGTTGACATGCCGTTAAAATCAATCAATCAATCATAATCCTCTAAATAATCCCGTTATAGTATTATCTGCGTTATTCGGACTATTGTCCTCATCTTTATTGTTATCTGTACAACGTTTCGGCCGATATGTACAGATAACAATAAAAATGAGGACAATAGTCCGAAAAACGCAGATAATACAAATCATCAAGCCTCATCTCAAACATTCAGAGAAATAATCCCGTTATAATTGTTGTGTGTGTGTGTGTGTGTGTGTGTGCGCGCGTGTGTATGTGCGAATATGAATAAAAAAAAACGAAGTATTCCAAAAGATAATTCAATTTGTAGATGGTAAAGTCGACGTTAACACGTTTCGGTTTGTTATAAAACCTTCGCCAGGACATTAGTATGATTATGGTGTTGTCTAAACTGAGTTAGAATTCTTTTCAAAATAAAAATGAAAAATGTGAAAGTATTAGAGAAAATGTATATATATATATATATACCACCTGATCCTAATTAATCCCTTAATTTTCGTCCTCCTTTTATTTATTTAAAAAACATCATCTGGACACCACGTGCATTAAGACCAAAGCAAGTTTGTTTTATTTATTTCTTTATTATTTTTTTAAAATACAAATTTCGCGCTATAACATTCCATCGCGTGAACACGATTCACGTTTATATAATCGCTAAAAAGCTACTGGTTTTTTAAAAAAAATCTCAACCATTTGACTCTTGTCTGAGGATTGCGTAAGCATGAAACTAATAGTAACAAGATAATAATATCCATAATATAATATATTATTGATTGTATATATGCTCTGCTATTTTAGCATTGAGCACCTTTATATGCCAATACTTTTCTCTTCATTCTCTATTCATTCTCTCTCCCCCCTCTCTCTCTCATATATATATATATATATATATATATATATATATATAATAAAGAAGTGTTATTATTTCTTCCTTTCAATAGTCTTATCCGACGTCACAAATCTTTGAATGTTAAACTTTTAATTCAACGCTTGACAGTAATCATCGTGTAGATTGAGGCTGGAGGGACCACCACGCCGACCGAATTTACTTGAAACAGACGGTATATGATATAGATATAAAATTATATAACATTAAAATTATATCTATATAAACTCGTTTAAAATTTACATTCACCGACAATTTAGTTCAAAATCTCGTCACATTCTATTTCTAGATATTTTATTATAATCAATTGTAAAAAGGTGTGTATGGGGGGGGGTCAGAGGAAGAAATAAAGGGAAGTACTCTATAACTAGCATTTATGAATTACCTCCCTTGAGAAATTATAATGATTGTGTCGTGCGCGATTCAAACTCTTAAGTTACGAATTTTATTAAAATTTGTGTCGAGGAATTTACCACGATTGTGCTAAAAAGATGAATGAATTAATAAGAATATCAAAGTCTCATTACGTATACGACTTTTGCTGTGTTAAAGTAACATATATATACAAGGTGTGTCCAAAAAGTATCAAGATTTTTGTACTTTTTGACACACCTTGTATTCTGAAAAAATTAACGTTCCATTCATTGTTCATTTCTATCTTGGTGAATACAGCTTCAATCTCGATATTTTTATGACACACCTTGTATGTTATATGGAGGCCCGTGGTGTAATGGTTATCGTCTGAGGAAATGGACACGGTGACCAGAGTTCAAACCCTGAACAAGGCTGTTAGCATTTCACACAATATATACCCTTGTGAAAGGTATGCATCCAACTATTTCCCTCCAGCTATTGTTAAATAGTAGGGCAGACTGGGCTCTTTAATCTTGGTTAGGCTGCCAGTCTAGGTGAAGGAAAACTGAATTCAACCTGTTAAATTACGCTTAAGAATTTGACTATGTACTACACCCTACTTGTGACAGAGGGGTTGATATATATATATATATATATATATATATATATATATATAGTATTACAGTGTATATAGAAATAACCTACTCGAGCACTGTATATTTGTTATAACACTGACTTATCCGATTAATACTTGTATCAACCAAATATTTTTTTACCGGTAAATCATTCTTTTTATTTTATTCAATTTTATTTATTATATATATATATATATATATATATATATATATATATATATATATATATATGTGTGTGTGTGTGTGTGTGTGTGTGTGTGTGTGTGCGTGCGCGTGTATGTGTAGTATAGTGTAAAAATTTGAAAAACTCAGGTTTAGAAAATGAATGGTAAGTTCATTAGCCGACGCTGCAGTGTTTCAATCTGTTATGCAGATCTTCTTCATGGCTTTTGTTGATATAAGGAAGAGTAAAAAAAATGTTATCACAGAATAATGAGGAAGACTGTGATAGTCATTGTTTATTAATCTGTTCAAAATTTGAAATTTGAAGAAGAAACGCTGGGAAAGTAGACGGTTTGAAATATGACGTCAAATATTCTTCAAACCGTCAACCTTTCCAGCGTTTCTCTTCAAATTTCAAATTTTGAACAGATTGATAAACAATGACTATCACAGTCTTCCTCATTATTCTGTGATAATTTTTTTTACTCTTCCTTATATCAACAAATGCCCTGAAGAAGATCAACGTAACAGATTGAAACACTGCAGTGTCGGCTAATAAACTTACCACTCATTTTATTTAAACCTGTGTTTTTTCAAATTTCTCACTATGCTACATACCGTCGGATTCACTTCCATTTCTCTTCACACACACACAGACACAGACACATAGACACACACACACACACACACACACACACACACACACACATATATATATATATATATATATATATATATATATCGAGTCATTATAACAAAGATGTTATATATAAATATAGATATCATGCAATGAATATATACAAGAATAAAGATATAGAGTTATATGAAATTCACATAAAAACGAGTAGATATATACTAATTGTAGCTTTTTTGGCGCCAGGTCACACAGTGAGGATCAACCTTACTATATTAGAAAATTAGCATTCAAGAAAAGGTCTTAATCAACAATCTACTATAGCCCTCCATATAAGCTTGACTTATTCAGACATGGAGCAACAATAACTCGGCGCTCAGTGAGGACTAAACTCACTCCACTAACGGAATGAGTTTCTTCTGGGTCCAATTTCTCATGTTGGTAAATCGTACGATCTCAAAAAGGAATCCACGGCGCCCACCAGAAAAATGTGAGATATTTGTACTCGGGGCAGTATTATCCAATAGAACTGGTCATATGCAAATGAGGAGAGAGAGAGAGAGAGAGAGAGAGAGAGAGAGAGAGAGAGAGAGTCCCTACTAATGTTAACAGTACTCTAGTTACCGTAGAAACCAATCAGAACTGAGCCTGTCAAATTTGGGTAGGGTAACTAACCCGCGCCTGGGGGGTAAGGACGACTCCCCGATATTTTCGTGGGCAGAACTCAAGTTGCTTTCCCAAGAGCAGACGCGGCTGGAACAGCAGAAAGACGAAACATTTAATTCCTGGACTGAAACATCATAATTATACAAAAGCTATGCCGTGGAACACTGGGTGAAGAGTTTAGTTTTACAGACGCTGATTGTTGCGGATTCAATCCTTACGAATATTTGAGGCCTTGTGTCTAACCTTGCTAAATATGAATTAGAGCGGCTAGTCATGAGTACTAGTTTGATAGATAGTCTCGCAGAGCCTTACAACTGTGGCGAGTTCGATCCACAATGTATGCTATGTATTTTGTTTTGTAACGGAGAAAGTCAAGTTTAGAAAATATAGAAGCTGTCAGAAGATTTATATATATATATATATATATATATATATATATAAAGATCTGTCTAAAAAACGTTTACTACAGTAACAAAGAATGCGCCCCATCGTGGTATAACAGTCGACAAGATAGTCTCGCAAATCCATTACTACTGAATAGTGAGTTCGATCTTCGCTGGATGCCCCATACTTGCAATCTTGTGCCACATCCAATCCGTGGCGAATGGGTTAGGTAAATATCTACTATACTAACAAAGATATATAAAGATAAATACTATATATATATATATATATATATATATATATATATATATATATATATATGCTATAGATATATATACAAATGCTATAGATATATAAAGATAAATGGTGTATATATATATATATATATATATATATATATTATAGTAGGGATTGACATTAGTTCAAGACTAACAACCACTACACTAATGACAGTATGTATATACTAACCTTTACTCTAGTCTTGCGCAAGGGCAAGTGTGAGACAGACGGTGAAAATCGAACCTACTACGAGTAAAAGCATGCGAGACTTTCTTGATAAATATTGCACGGCTGCGAGACCCGGAAATGTAGGCCCAGGTTTGAGAAGAAAAAAATATTAAATAATACTCACTGCGTCAGGGTCTGTAACAACCGATTTTGTTAGCCAGGGAAAATCCACACTAGGTACAGTAAATTTCAGGAGGCTGGCGGCTTTGGAAAGGAACGCCATGCTGTAGACTGGAAATAGATACTTCAAGTAGATGTTTATATGTATATGTATATTTCTTTTCTTTTCTTTCCTTTCTGTTGTTGTTGTTGTATGCTTTTTCTTTCAGCACCTTAGCGAAATTTCGGCAAAGATTCAAAGAGAGAGAAAATAAATGGACGATATAGAGAGATGAAGATAAGGAAGAGATATATTAGCGAGGAAAGCGAAATTCAGTTGTGTAAGTAAAGATCCAGCCGGGAAATTGAATAAAACACACTAAAAAGAAAAATCATTCAGATTCTTTTCTTTGATAAGAATTAAAAGAGAAAATATCAGTCAGTTAAAACCAACGAGAAATTAAACAGTCTTTTATAGCTTTAAAAATAATAGAAAAAAAAAAGGTATTCAAAAAAAAATAAAGAAAATAAATAAAAACGACTCTAAGAAAACGAAAAACGAAAAACCGGATTGAAATAGAGAAGTTCTTTCTTCTTCTTTCTTCCCCTTTTTCGGTTTGGTATAAAATTAAGTAAAAGTAGGGAGTTACTTAAATCTACTTAATGAAAGAAAGGAAGGAAAAACAGATGCAATAAAATGGCGAACCGTAACTTGGAGAGGGAACTCCTTTTTACTTTTTGTCTTTTTCGTCCCCTTTCATCTTTTTTCTTTCGTTCAGTTTCTCTCCCCCTTTTTAAATGTTTTTTTTATATATATATTTCTTAATTAATTTTTTTGTTTTGTTTCGTTTCACACACTTAGGAGTCAAATTTTTATAAATAGCCACAGCAAAAATGTCTGATTTCCTTGGCTCGGTGCAAACACATAGCTGGCCTCTTCTCCTTCTTGTATCTTGTTAATGTTTGTACAGGGGAATTCGGATAGCGATAGACGCGCCGTGTGTGTCGACCCATCATCCTTCGGGCCCGTCAGTGCCGACGTGTTTTCGAGTTTAGTCTATTTGCTAATATTTATCTTTATCAACAACTCATTGCATCATCAGCACACCCCCCACCGCCATAATCCGCAACATCTTCACCATCACTACCATTATTATTATTATTATTATTATTATTATAATAAGGTGAAAATAGTAGTAATTTAGATTGTAGTATTAGAAGTTAGAATACGACTTATAGGGGTTGCTACGTAGGTGAGAGAGTTGTGTAATATCTGCCAATTATTGGAGTTCGAGCCTCGGAAAAAATTCAGGGTTCTGACTGCAGATGTTCAAGGTATGTACGTATTTACCAAACTCCACCTCCACTAACAAGCAGGATGTGACATAAGGTCAATTCTTTTTAAAGCAGAGTACAGCTGGTTTGTATTTAGATTTTTCCCTATCTTAGTCTAGTTGCCTTACCAAGGTTAAAAAACACAGCCTGTCCTGCTATTTACCCATAGCTTGGGAGTTCATAGCAGATGGATTCATGCCTTTCCCAAGGGCATTAGCACGAAGTGAAACGCAAACAGCCTCGTCCCAGATTACAACTAGTATCACCGATTCTATTTCGACGATAACCGTTACGTTAAACACGCCTCCAATGTAGATAGGTCCTTGCAATGTGAAAGATTAGTACCATTAAAATGTCCTACCCCCTGTTGTGTAGTTTAGAACCTTGGATATTTGTCTTCGGTGCCAGCGATCCAAGTCAAGATTCTGAATACTGAATTTCAAAGCAATTGGAAATTTGGCGCAACATAATCTTTCTCGCTCTACCCACCTAGTGACATACTTTAACTAAGCATAGTAAATATTGATAGTTGTACTGGAAAGTCTGTGTCGTAATTGAATTAGGAATGTGTTTACTTATAATTTTCAAACGGATCTACTGTAAATCTTCAAATATAGTCTGCCCTTATAAGTATAATACGCAGGAGATTTTTAGGGGTCTGTACCTCTGAAAAAAAAATGCATCTGAATAAATATTGCCGGACAGCAAATAGAGACTCGGACATTGCTTAGAAAATATTTTTCTTTTTTAACCTCGTATATAATACGCACTAGGAATTTTGAAAAAAGTGCGGATTATACTCGAGGATTTACGGTATTTGACCCGGAGATGAACCTTAACGGATAATAATAATGGGAATAATGACAACAATAGAGTATCCCACATTCCCATAGAACTCCAGAAATATAGCCCCACAGTCAGATACAGTTCCGTGTCACATCTAATGAGACATCAGAATCCTGAGCCCCCATGTTTATGGATCTCTCTACTTTTGGTTTTCTGACTGAAAAATAACCGAAGATTCAAAATGTCGTAATCTGTTATTTAAGTTTGTTAATTAAAAGACATATTGCAAAATTCTATTGGAAATTAAGAATATATTCAAATGATTAAATTACATATAGAATATAAAACTAGAATATTTTATAGACAATAGCGATATAGAAATGGGTATCCGTCAGTCAGAATTCAGGTTGCTCGGATGTATATATATTTACCCAAGCCCCACACCAGCAGGTTTGTGACGAGATCAATTTCTTAAGCGAAGTTTAAAGGTTTGAATTCAGAGTTTTCCTTCTTCTAGTCCGGTTGCCATAGCAAAGTTAAATAGTCAGTCTGTCCTACTATTTACCCATAGCTGGAGGGAGAATACTTGAATGCATACCTTTCCCAAGAGTATTAGTGCGATATGAAATGCAAACAGCCATTTGAACTCGTCTCGTCGTGTCCATTTTCTACAACGGTAACCATTACACCACGCGTCTCAGGTGTATATACTTCTAGGTAGTGGCAAAAATACCAACTTCTGGCCCTTAGGTTTAACAAAAAATAACATTTAAAATAATACTCAAAATATTTTTTTTTTACCGTGCACCGTCAATAACACCCGAATAATGTCACCTCCTGACGAAAACTGCTATTACGAGCTGGTATTATCCTATGGACACCCAAAAAAACACTTGCACAAAATCCCTGGGATTTTTTGTAATAGGGTAAAAAAAACAAAAAAAACTACCGGGCACGAAGATTGGTTTGGTTTGGTTTGGTTTGGTTTTACGCATATCAATCTCAGTTTTGATAAAGTTTTGAATTATAGTTTTGAAATAAATCAATTCTCTATGGATAATACAATTTTTTTATAAATACATTTTTCTATTTAACCCATAGATGGGACCCTACCACTCAGGGTCAGAGTGGACCATGGAGCAATGGTGATGAAGGGGGGTCCACATTCCCAAACCTCCAGAACTGGAACCTCACCATCAGATAGAGTTTAACGTCATTCCCAGGACATGTACACCCTCAGTCATCGCCTTCTAGCACCCATATGATAAAAAGGGGTTGGGGCAATAGGGTTGGGAAAATCATATAGGTGCTAGGGCTTGACGTAACCAGCCGATTGATCGGAGGGGGTCTCTTCGACCGCCGTCTAGCCCAAGATAGGGCCAAAGTGGAGTATTGCAGTCATGAACTGCTCATCCACCTGGGTTCTATCCTTAAGCATCATGGGTCGCCACCCACAGCCAACAGGTAGACCCATTGGGGGAGTCTTACCCCTCTGCAGAGGTGCAGTCGGTGCATTCTAATGCCCTAGCCGACAGGGCGTCGGACACGAAGAGGCTGCCACTGGCCAAAACTTGCTTGGTAAGCTGTGGGCAGACCACCATAATGCAGGACTGTTATATACCCTACCTATGAACATGAATAGGTATGTCCCAATCCTCATAAATATGGAAGTATTATACTGACTGAGTAGTCTGATACCAGCAGTGGTTTACCTTCTCCATGCTGCTGATGAGGATCATATTTTTTAGTGTTATAAAGATTCCATTTCATTTCCAACCTCCGTTTGGTTATTTCTCATTTAGTAACCTTTGTTAGGTTACAAAAGGACTGGGAGCCCTAAGATATGGCAAGTGAATGAGGAGAGTTAGGGACCCTCGTATAGGAAATAACAGAATGCCTTTAATTGGGGAAGGACTGAATGCTTCTGTAGGATGTTCCAAACTACAGCAGCGACAGAATACAGTAAATCATCATCATCATCATCATCATCATCATCATCACCAAGTAGCACCTACCCTCGTCGTCTAAAAGGATGTAGGATCGGATTCATTACCTGATGCTCGACCCATTCTTTAAAAAAGAATGCCGACGGAGCTAAGTCATTCTGGTCTGCTCAACCGTACGCGGGACGGTCTTCGTTTCAAAAACGACCTGGAGTCGGGTCTTTTTGAGGCGAAGTAAATAATATTACACACAAACAATTTTACAAGCACAGACAGACAGACAGACAGACAACATGCGCGCACGCACGCACACGCGCACGTGCGTTCTTTTTTTGTATATTTTCCGAGGTTTTAATATTCTTACTATGTTATGTTATCTCATAAATATCATCATTTAGATTTCTTTCCGACTTGAAATTCAAATGTTAGATAAACATTCTGAACATAAAAGTATGATTACTGCAATACAATTATTTTGTCATCAAAGAATATTTCCTGATTTTCAATGAACTTACGTTACTTTTCAAGTAGGGTGTCCCATTTTGATGTCATAGGAAGCTAGTCTAGCAGATTCAGTACTATTGAATAGCGTGTTCGATCCTCGCTGGATGACACATATTTGTGACCTTGTGTCACATCCTACCTGTGGTGAACCGGTTGGGTAGGAAAAAGTTGCCCCATCGTTGTTTAATAGTTATCAAACTAGTATCGCAAATCTATTACTAATGTAATAGGGAGTTCGATCCTCGCTGGATGCCCATATTTGCATATTTGCGTCACATCCTACCCGTAACGAACGGGTTGAGTAAATTCCTACCTACGCTACCTTTCAAGTAAATTATGTATTTAATCATAAAATAACGATTCCGATTTTGATTCAGTTAATTCTTCAAGTATTTATTTTTCTCAATAACGTCAAGTTTTTAGAATTGCTGAGATAAAATGTTTGGTAATCCTTAACTTGTTCATCGTAAATTCCTACCATAAAATAAATTGAACCCTCATTTTATATCCGTGTTTTTGCAATAAATGTTTTATTTTTCTTGCACCCGTTATTTTACAATACTAAATATATTTTCTTTATTTATTTTAATATTCACTTCAATGTGTATATTCTAAAAGTTTAAAATAACGGGTGCAAGAAAAATAAAACATTTATTGCAAAAACACGGACATAAAATGAAGGTTCAGTTTATTTTATAGTAGGAATTTACGAGGAACAAGTTAAGGATTACCAAATGTTTTATTTATCAGTGCAACTCCTAAAACCCGCGAAGGCAAATTTGAAGTAAGATTGTATTTAATGCGAATACCCTCACGCGTATGTGAAGGTGGCACTCAAAATGCCTCAACTCCGCCGGTATTCCCCTTTTTGGGGCACTTCCGGCATCAGGAATTGACCCAGACTCTGCCTCTTTTTAGTACAATAGGGTGGTGCTCTCTTGAATGGGTAGGTGTGGGGGGTCAATCGCCGCTTGCCGAGAAAGATAATTGATCCCTGGCTACGGATGAACTTGGGGGATATGGTTACAAAGTAGGAAGTTAGAATAGAATAATTCGTTCTTATCTTGTTTTGGGGTCAAGGCTAGAAATAAGAATTGGTTTTACACAACCATTCCGTCATGGAAAGGATGTGATACAATGTATAACATGTTTTAGCATACTAACGGTTTGAATTCAGAGTCTCTCTTCTCCTAGACCGGTTGCCGAATCAGAGCTAAAGAACCGAGTCTACCTTACTATTTACCCATAGCTGGAAGGAGAAGAGATGGATTCATGTCTTTCCCTAAGGAATTAGCGCGAAATGAAATGCAAACAGTTCATCCAGAATTTGAACTCGGCTCGTCGAGTCCATTTCATAAGACGATAACCGTTATGCAACACGGGTAGAAATAAGAAAAGAGCATTAAATAAACTAAACTTAGTAATAATAATTACTAAATATTTACTTACTTAACACAGACTTATAGAAGGGCGTAATTTGGGGGAGTGCCCAGTAAAGTAGCCATGAGACGAGCTTGGTATTGCCCCACGGTGAAGTGTCCATTTATCATTTATATTCAATTTTTTTTCTCTCCAAATTTGACAAAAGGAATAACCAGGAGGAGTTCTATTAAGATCGGATTCACTATGCAGGTATAACTCACTGAAATGAAATTTAAAAAAATGAAATAGAAAATTGAAATTTTAAGAATGAAATTAAAAAAAATGAAATTAAAAAATGAAATTTCATTTTTTTAAATTTCATTCTTTTTTAATGAAATTTTAAAAAATGAATAAAAAAATGAAATTTTTCTAGATAAATTTTTACGCTCTTTGAAAAAGCAATAAACACGTTGGAATTTAAAGATCTAATTCAGGTATGGACAATCTTTTTCAATAAGCGCTCCGCATGAGACATGGCTCATCATTTGGCGTACCGCACTTCCAAACAAATTCATAGTAATTTTTCGTTGAAGGCACCTCAACCATTTTCATTAAAGACCATACGTCTAGCACCAGCCTTAAAATTGGAAAAAAAGTTGATTTTTTTCTTTTTCGGTAAAAAGATATTTTCTTTAAAAAAATAGTTTAAGTCTTGGTATAATATCATCACTAATACCAAAGTGATTAACACTCGTTGCTGCCCGGATATATTACGGAATAATTAAAAGAAAAACAAATGAATACTTGAAAAATCAATGTATTCAATATGAATATGATCTGTGTATCGAAGAAAAAATTGGATATTTTCATAATCCGTGCATGAAAATTTTATTAAAAATATTTTCTTTAAATTAATCGTGCATATTTAAGAATCTGACAATCAAATAATTTCATTTGACACTTTTAACTGAAAAGGTAATGTTAAGATAAAAATACATAATAAAAATGTACATAAAATAAGTAAGATTGGTTTCTAATCTATTCATTTGACTATACGGATTTTAGGCTAGTTGGATTGTCGGAGAGGCCTCCTTCGATCAATCGGCTGGTTGCGTCAAGCTCTAGTACCTATATGATTATCTGGACCCTATTTCCTTTATGGCAAATCCACAAACCTTTTTATCATATATGTCCTAGAATGCCGTGACTGAAGATTTTAGTGTCCTGTGTATGACGTTAAACTGCATCTCGGGGTGAAGTTTCAATTCTGGAGCTGTAAAGATTGAGGAGTACCCCTTCATCACCATTACTCTCAGGTTCACCCGGATTGGTAGTACCTGTTAGGGACCCATCTATTTGTTAAATAGATAAAAAATGAGTTTTAAAAAATGTGGTTAAAAGAATTTAGTTAAAAAAAAACCCCAACAAGAATGAATATGACAAAAACAAAGAGTTGACATGCCGTAAAAAACCAACCAACCAACCAACCAACTATATGAATCTTTATTTATTTTCCTCTTAAAACCAGGCGGGTCATTCAGAGAGCGCTGTGGGCTTCATGTTGCCCGCGGCTCACAGTTTGTCGATAACTGATCTAAATTATGAAAGAAGTTCTAGAAGTTGCTTCAAATTTAATGAAATTCCTTGTTATCACGAAATTCATCGGGATAAGAAAAAGAAGTCAGCAAAACAGACGACATCTGAAATCTTCATCATAAGAAAAACATGGCTGACGAAAGAGAGCGCGTCATTGAAATTGAAAGAATAAAATTCTTTTTACGTTTTCTTTTTATATACTACTTGTTTTTCTTTCTTTTAATCTCTATTAATAATGGAGATTAGGTCTCTATTTGTCTGTAACCAAAACTACGCCATTGCTTACGTCCCAAAATCGTCATAACATAGAATAAATACACTCAAAATTTGAGCATGCAACCATAGAGGGTCCGCATTGTTCTTTAAAACAAGTTTTAATAAATACATGCCCGATATTATATCTTCTATTAATAATGGAGATTAGGTCTCTATTTGTCTGTAACTGAAACTACGCCATTGCTTACGTCACATTACCTAAAATCATCATAACATAGAATAAATACACTCAAAATTTGAGCATGCAGCCTTAGAAGGTCCTCATTGTTTTTTAAAACAAGTTTTAATAAATACATGCCCGATATTATATATTTATATGTAGTTTGTTTTAATTCTAATATACATTTAAATTTATCAGAACTAAGTTTCCATTTCAAATTGTTTCATTTTTTTTTTTTTACTGATGATTTACTTACTTATGGTACACTCTGACATTCTCCCATCCACTCAGGCAATATCTTTCAAAAAATATTTTTTACACATCCCGGAGGGTGTTCTTTTTTGCGGGGATGGGGGATGCGGCCTCGTTATCAAAATGACTTATCCGCATTTTTTAAAATCATTCATTCTTTGTTTTGAAAGATTTTATACAGAATTTCCTAACAACAGAACGTAACTACATTGTTTTCAACAAACATTTATACCTCACTTTACGAATTCCCGCTTCGGAACGAATTAGTTCGTAAAAGCGAGGTATATCGACACTAAGAAAGAGTTGCGAGATTAGTTTGTTAAGCACTGCCCTACAGCGAAGCAAGATGTATATCTAAGGCCAAGATATGATCTGTTTTTGTAACTTTTTCATTCCGGGTTTGGAAAGGGTAGACACATTACTGACTTACTTTAAATATCCGGGTAGGTTATTGCTGATTCGAGATAAATTGGGTAGCGATAAAAAAAACCGACAGCGGAACGAAGCATCTAACTATAAAATCTATTGGGGGTTGGCTTTTTTTGTAGAAAAAATTCTGTATACCCCCTCTCTCTATGCTTTCTTTCTTTCTCTCTCTCTCTCTCTCTTACATACAATATTCTTCTTTCTTTTTCTATTACATACAATATTATTTCTCTCTCTCTCTCTCTCTCTCTCTCTCTCTCTCTCTCTCTCTCTAACATACAATACTATTTCTTTCTTTCTCTCCTCTCCCCTCTCTCTCTTACATAAAATATTATTTCTTCTCTCTCGCTCTCTCTTTACCATACAATATTTTTTCTTTCTTTCTTTCTCTCTCCCCCCCTCTCTCTCTCTTTTATATACAATATTCTTTCTTCTCTCTCTTTTGAATACAATATTTCTCTCTCTCTTACATACAATAGTATTTCTTTCTCTCTCCCTCTCTTACATACAACATTCTCTCTCTCTCTCTCTCTCTCTCTTTCCCTCTCTCTCTCTCTCTCTCTCTCTCTCTTCTCTCTCTCTCTAGCCCCTCTCTCTACCCTCTCTCCCCCTCTCTCTCTACCCTCTCTCTTCAGTATGCGAATTAAGAGAAAAGTAATCTTCTAAGCAGTATTTCTTGGCAAGTTTTGGTTAGGTGGTTATTTTTTGTTTTACGGCATACCAACCCTTTTCGGGTAATTTAATGCCGAATCAAGTCATTTTGACATCAGGTTGCTTCCCGTACCTACTATCGCTTAAATGGTCACCCATCTAAGTACTGAACAGACTCATCGCTGCTTAAATTTGGTGCTTTCAACGTGACCGTAAGTTTCTTGGTAAATCCTCTTAAACTAGCTCACAAAAATCTCTCTAACAGTTTCGTCCTTTCTCTCTCTCTCTGGCATCTTCTCTCTCTCTTACTCTATCTCTCACTCCAAGTTCATCCTGTTCCTCCGTGCTCACAATTAGCTCAGTTCACCTTTGATCAAAAAGAGATGTCTCGACTGTCTCTTTTCTTAGTCTTTTACACATGTCATCACTCCGATCATAACTCCACAATCCTTTTTATTTCCAGTTTAATGCATATAGAATATTCGCTTATGTTCAACTTTTCCCACTCTTCTTGTTAAGGTAAACGATGTTTTTAGCCTTTACTTTCTATATTTAAACTACACAAAATGATTCCTTGCTTTTTACCTGCACGGACAGTACTTTGTTTTGGCTTGGATTGGTTTGTTTTAACGGCATATCAACTCCTTATGGGCTATTCAATGACTAAATTTGATTCATTCTAAAATATTTAATCGTAATCATAACTAAACTTTCAAGTTCCATTTCACTTTTTTATTTGTCTATAATCATTCTTTTACACACAGTTATATGATATTTTTGAGATGAGGCTTGATAATTTGTATTATTTGGATTATTCGGACTATTGTCCTCATCTTTATTTTTATCTGCATAACGTTTCGATCCGATATACCCTTCTTCGGGTATTTCTTGTCGGACCTGGGAACATCTTGAACTAGGGAACCCCCTCCTCGAACTTGGAAACCTTCTCTTCGAACTCGCGAACCATCTTATCGAACTAAGTGTTATAGGCATTTTAGAATGTGTGTACTGTATTGGAAATTAATTTTGTTAAAGGACGGTTTGTATTGTCCTTTAACAAAATGATTGCATTGATGCTAATTGATGCTAATACCCGTGGGAAAGGTATGCATCCTACTATTCGCCTTCCATGTATGGGTAAATAGTAGGGCAGACTGAGCTCTTTAACTTTTGTATGACAACCGGTCTTGGAGGATAAAATTCTGAGTCCAAACCTGTTAAAATCCGCTTAAAACTTGACCTTGTGCTACATGCTGTGAGATTGGTAAATATATATATATATATATATATATATATATATATATTTGGTTTATTTTTTACCAACTTTCCTTTATTATTAATTTCATTCCTATATTATGTTTTAAAGGTTTTCATCTCAAGCCTCTCAGGAGCTGAGATAGTTGCGTATTTTCCTAATGTGTCAGTGGTTGGATGCTGACATAAATTAAACTTCGAGTTGCGATTATTAAGGATGTCAGATAGGCCCTCCCTAGCAATCTTCAATACCCTCTCTACTCCTCCCTATCCCACTCCAGCCAGCATTTGGCCTTTTGTGTTGAGCTGACGAAAGCTATATAAATCTTTCTCTACCTGTTCATTCCTTTCTCTGATTCATCTGATTTTCTTTCCTTTTATCCACCAAAAATAAAACAAAACAAAAAAACAAAAAAACAAATAAAAAAAACAAAAAAAACAACAAAAAAACAAAAAAAAACAAATAAAAACAAAATAACAAAAGAGACCCCCCCCCCAAAAAAAAAAAAACAAAAAAAACAATGTATTTTTACCTTTACTAACAACTTTTTTCCACGTCGCTCACCTCGTTCGCCCGGTTCGTCTCATATTTCCACCTCACCTTTCAGCCTCACTTTTCTTCTTTAGTCTACTTGGCAACCCTTTAACCAGCACATTTTCTATCTTTTTTCCATAAAGAGTTCCATTAATCGTGCCGCTGTTCTGAACACACGAAGAAGATATCGGATTACATTTGGCCGTAGATTTTCCTATTATTCTATGATAGTTTTAATGATAGATATTGCAATGGTGGCGGTGGCGGTGGTGATGGCAGTGATGTGCAATTGTTGTTTTGTCTATGATATTTAATTCTAAGTTTTATCTGACGTTCACCAATCAAAATCAAGTAACAACAGGCCTCTTCAATACTCCAGCACTCTCCTCAGTATTCTAGCTGATTTTAGTAACGCTGTCGTCTGGATTGTTTCGATTCTTCAAAAGAATTCCGATTCTTCACAATTCATTTCGAAAGGTTTCTCGCCAACTCTGCGCATGAGCAGCATTGCTTGGATCGGTGCGGTAAAGTGGGAACAAATCGTTCGTGTGGCACTCCACCTCAGACCCCAAAACAATCTCTCTGGTCTAGCACTAATAAAAGGAGATTGACTCCCTCGCTGTTACCAACTATAGGCCACTCCGCCGACTTTACTTACTTTTTTACTTACTATATCAAGTTGGTTAAAACCTGGGTTAAAGCAGTGGCCCAGGAGAGACTGTAAGATTTCCAGCTAGACTATACTCCACCGACCTGAATAACTCGGTAGTAATTAGCCGACAAATTTTACAATCATACTAAAGTAAACAAAGTAGCTGAACCCATAGTAAGGATCGAACCCACGACACTGGTGAGACGAGCTTGCTATGCATTTCGCGCTACAACAAAGGCCCATTACTGATAACATATAAATACAGTGGTACCTTGACTTACAAGTGCACCAACTTACGATTTGTCCGAGGTACGAGCCGCCACATGGTCGATTTTTTGCTTTGTGTTGCGAGCTAAAATTTAACTTACGAGCGAGTTTCAGATACGTTTATGTTAATAAGTTCACTAAAATCATTTAAATTTCCAAATTAATTATGCCAAAGAAAAATATCATTTATAAAAAAATAAACATTAAAACATATTACAGCACAGAATTCATTGCATTCTATTTTATTATGTCAATTTAGAATGCAGTGTTATTTCTACTTTTTGGTGGCGAGGGTTGGAACGGATTGATGGCATTTCAGTTGATTTCAATGGGGAAAATTGGTTTGATAGACGAGGAAATTGAGTTACGAGCGGAACAAATTTAATTTGTAAGTCAAGGTACCAATGTAATTTCTCCTCGTTTTATTTTGGCATAACTTCTTTTTTTAAGTAAGAATCTCCGGTGAGGTTTGCATTCCATGTAAGTTGGCATTCAAACGTTGGGTTTTGGCTTATTTCAAATGTCTATTCTAAGCAATAGATAACCTTAACGATGTTCCCACTGAAGCATACCACGTGAAAAATGGTGTAGAAGTTCAAGACACGTAGGATGATTATCATAGTGAGATGGTTAACAGACTAAACCATTTATGTTCTGAGTGGATCCTTCGCTACTGAGGCCTTGTGCCAGACTAAGCTCAGTTAAGTCAATAACTTTAGAGTCTACCGTAGCACGGTAATTACCAAACTATTTGTACAAGCTAATGAGTTAATGAATTCACTCCTCATTAGGTGATGTGGACTGGCTATGACTACGAAACTACATCCAGTGATGAGGATCCAGTTCTAGTGGTCTGTGGGAGTATATATTTACCAAATCCCCCGCACGAGCAGGATGCGACACAAGGTAAATTTTTATGCGGGGTTTACCAGAGTTTTCCTTTTCCTCGATCAATTGCCGTACTAAGGTTGAAGAGTCTAGTCTGCCCTACTATTCACTCATAGTTGGAGGGAGAATAGTTGGATTCATACCTCCCCCAATATGAAATGCAACCAGCCTCGTTCAGGATTTGAACTCGTGTCGCCGTGTCAATTTCCTTAGACGACAATCATTACACCGCGGACACCTCCTAAAGTGGTCTGAGGGAGTATGCAGTATCAAATCATTGCCATTACTCCCAGCTCCACTGTAAGTTGGAGTAGTAGTACCTATAAAGATGCCACTTATGAGTTGAATAGATCTGTATAAAAATTAACATTGGATGGGAATACGTAAAACTATAAAAGTGTTTACATACAAATGATTATTATTAGATAGAATTATCAATGTTTGATATGAATACTTGAAACCATTTATCTGAGTGAAAATTATTTGTATTAAGAATAGTTATTAAAACTATAATTGTTTACTATGGATTATTATTGAAACTACATAATTGCTTGCAAATTATACGTGTTTGATAGGAATACTTGAAACCATATAACTGTGTGCAAAGACATTATTATTAAATAGGAATAGTCACTTTAAACCATACAGTTGTGTATAAATTGTTGGTATTGCATAGGAATACTTGAAACTATATAACTATGCGAAAAATTACCATTAATGAGAATAGTTACTTTAAACCATACAAATGTGTATAAATTGTTGGTATTGCATAGGAATACTTGAAAACTTATAACTGTGCGGAAAGTATTATTAAATAGGAATAGTTACTTTAAACCACACAATTGTGAATGAATTGTTGGTATTGCATAGGAATACTTGAAACTATATAACTATGTGAAAATAAATGACAAATAGAAAAAGTGCAATAAAAAATGCAATGGAATATTGAAAATATAATTAGGACAACAATCAAACATTTACAAATGAATCAATTTCGTCACAAAATAATTCCGTTAAGATATACCATTAAACAAATAAATCAAGGCATCAGCGTGACTTAGAATATGCAGAATGTATTGCCAGCAGGTAACACCACTCAAAAAGAAATATCCTAGTATGATATTTAACTGTATCTGGTGGTGAGGCTCCAGTATTGGAGCTCAGGTTAGTGTGGTGTACCCATTCATTACCATTAATCGCAGGTATTTTGGGACACACCCTAGGGAGCGAACGTGGATGTTCGGGATACGAATTCTAACCAAAGTTAGTATTAGTTGTAAACAAAGTTTTTCCTCTTTGAAAGAGTAGAGTACCCCTTCATTGCCATTAGTCCCAGGTTCACTCTGACCCAGAGTGGTGTTAGCTGTTAGGATCCCACCAATGGGTCAAATAGATTTCGGTAATTTTCACCTTTAGTTGTCAAAATTCCTTGCAAATAAGCAAATAGAGTAATCTCTCTTGACTTTCACTTTGAACAAAGCCGGTAGCTATTTTGAAAGTCTCCGTGCGAAATAAACAAATCTTAGAAACTTTTTTCGAAAACAATGCAACTGCATGCTTTAACACAAAAATATCATAAAATGTGTTCTTAATAACAATTAAGTTCATTTCAGATAATTTTATGCTAGGAATTTAGCCAACTGACTTTCACTTTGAAACAAGCCGGTAACCATTTTGAAAATCTTCGTGCGAAATACACAAATCTTAGAAACTTTTCGAAAGCAATACAACTGCACGCTTTAACACAAAAATATCATAAAATGTGTTCTTAATAACAATTAAGTTCATTTCAGATAATGCGCACGCACAATTTTATGCTAGGAATTTTAACAACTAAAGGTGAAAATTACCTAGATTTCTTTGCAAATTGTTTGTATTTTATCGGAATACTTGATATCATATATATATTTGCCAACCCCTCCGTACGAGCAGGATGTGACGCAAGGTCAATTTCTTAAGCGGAGTTTAACAGGTTTGAATTCAGAGTTTTCCTTCACCTAGACTGGTTACCTAGCCAAGGTTAAAGAGTTCAATTTGCCCTACTATTTACCCATAGCTGTGGGGAGAGTAGTTGGATGCATTTGCCGAGTGTATAAGAGCTATGTGGAATGCAAACAGCTTCGTCCAGGATTTGAACTCGGATCGACGAGTCCACTTCCTACTACTCTAACCAGTATACTATGCGCCTCCATATATCCTACTTGATATCATATAACTGTGTACACAAAAATATAAATATAAACGTACAATGTACGCTATCCACTAACCTCTAGACAAATAATAACCCCTTACGAGTTGACATGCCCTTAAAATCAATCAATAAATCCAACTATTATCATCTGAAAGTGTTATTTTGTTATTTTTACAGCTTCCCACCATGCCGGTCAGACACAAGGGTCCAGTTTTGAAGGGTCCACCCACAAACCGAAGCTCATGGAATGGCAGTACAAATAATACGTGGATCTCGTCGGCATTCTCCTATTGGGGCGCCTCAGGCACTGGGCAATAAACCCTGTCCCTTTAACTTGAGTGTTGCCTGGGGGCTGGTCCCCTGGGATCATGCCGTTAACTCTTCCCCGGTCCAGTGGCCGAAACCACCAGACACAGGACCCGAGGGCGATTTTGATTTGTAAACTATGTCCAATTTTTTTCACACTCTTATCAGATCTATTATTTTAGTTCTGAGTTTCTGTTGACTTCCTCTAGTTTACACCTTCTCTTCTTTTTTCTCTGAGAGTTAAAAAAGAAAGAAAGAAAAGAGAAAAGAAATTAACTCTATTTTTGAGTGTGTGTAGGTTTGTGTCTGGTCGTATGCTCGGATATCGGAGCGTGTAATTTCACTTGTAATGTGTGTGACCGCATCTGCAAATCCAGAATTGGACTAATTAGCCACTAGAGGCTCCACAACTGATGAACAACATGGAGTGACGTCATCGTCGACTGCGACGGACTTCTAATATAATATATATATATATATATATATATATATATATATATATATATGGTGTGTGTGTGTGTGTGTGTGTGTGTGTGTGTAAATGAGAAAAATGGAAGTGAATCCGACAATTATGTTGAAAGATAAGTGGAAAGAAAAATGTATGGATAAAAACTTATTTATTGAAATGCCGACACGTGTTTCGACCAAGAGTTTATCCTTGTATACAATACTAAAATGATACTAAATTTGTCCTTGTATACAATACTAAAATAATACTAAATAATAATACTTGTATACAATAAGACTAAATAGGATATTATGTATATAAGGTCGAAACACGCGTCGGCATTTCAATAAATAAATTTTTATCCATACAACATTTTCTATCCATTTATCTTTCAACACACACACACACACACACACACAACACACACACACACACACACATATATATATATATATATATATATATATATATATATTATGTATGTTATGTTCTTGTGAACGTTGTTTGTTTGGTCTTTTGAAGCATTGGAAAAAAGAACAAAAACAAGAAAAACAGAACAAAAATCAGAATTTTAATACTCAATTGCTCTTCCGTTCCTGGTTTGATCAATTCCGATATTTCGGGTGAACATTCACCCTTTTTCAAGTTATATGAGACGGCCTGGAGAAAAAAAAATGAAATGCTGTATATGAGGGCAAAAAAGTAATTAAATGAAGTGAACGGATTTGGCGTTTTTTAGCCGTTATTTTTCTTTCGAAATTACATAACACATATATATATATATATATATATAATATATATATATATATATATATATTTGCATGGAATTGTTCTCAGATTTCTTTTCTGTTTTTGTTGTGTAGCGGAAACCACAGTATTTGTCTGACATTTTGCTGTTTGCTATTTCCTTGATTTTTTTCTTCTCACTTTTCCAACTGCGTCCCTGTTAGTGGGATTTTGACTTCCTCAAATCATTTATCTTCATGTAAGAACGGGTTCAAGTATACGAACGATTCTTTGAATGTTAATGACCCTTCTCAAAACTACAGACAGAATCTCTTCAAGTTGATTGCATTTCCTCTACTTTTTGCCGGTTCCATTCTTATGTATTTGTTGATCTTATTCTGGATTGTAGACGCCCTCTATATTTATACTAGAAGTGGCTACCTGGTGTCGTCCGGGTAGAGGAGGGAATTTTACAAAATTACTCTCGCAGATCCATTATTACTTATCGCGAGTTGGATCCTCGCTGGATGCCCAATAAAAATCTCCACGTAAATCTATAACAATATAGTAAGAAATTTTAATTCAAGACATAGAATATATATATATATATATAATATATATATAATATATATAATATATATATATATATACTCAAGGTAACTCATAAAAGTATCAAGATTGAAGCTATATTTACCAAATATAAATGAATAAAAAATATAAATGAATATATATATATATAAATATATATATATATATATATATATATTATATATATATATATATATATATACAGCCCCTCCACATGGTCAGGATGTAACACAAGACCAATATCCTAAGTGGCGTTTAACAAGTTTTAACGGTTGAAATGTTGTTAGAATCAATCAATCAAAAACATATTTCATTTTGTTTTAAATTAAAGAGATTTTAAGGTGAATTGTGGATATTCTTGGTTGGTTTTCTTTTTACTGTTTTCCTTTTTTTAAATAATTTTTCTTCTCTTATTTCCATGACATTTCAGCCGGTCGATTCTCCAACTTTCAGGAAGTGTAGAAACGTGTTAGTGTATTAAATCATTCATTTATCTTTGATGCTCGTAAAAAAAATCATTTGATCCAACGTTAAAAAAAAAAAAGCTGGTCTGAGATTTTTTTATGGCTAAGAGGAATTTGAGACAGCTGTAATCTACTTCTGGTACATTTCGCACTCAGACTATTATCAACTGTTTTTTTTTTTGTTTTTTTTTTTTAGTTTTTGTATGTGTCTATGTATTAACATGCATCCATTTAGAAGGATATCATGAGATATTTGTTTTTGCTGAGATGACATTGAAAGACTTTAGTTAATTATCAGATAAGGAAAACTGACTACTGACCTTTATTGTAGTTGATATGATGCTCTTTGGTGAGATCAGGTTAAACCCTTACCACAAACCGCCAAGTCAGCAGAGTTTAGAATACACTGACTGTATTCCTTTAAGGAGAGTAAGACCCCCAACGAAAAAAAAGGAGTGCTCTAGATATGATACTAAACTACTTCTGATGACGAGGCTCTAATTCTAGGGATCTAAGGAGTGTGGTGTACTCATTTATTGCAATTACTCCCAGGTCCATTCTGACCCGGAGTGGTAGTACCTGTCCGGGTCCCATCTATTGATCAAATAGATATATTTTAAAATTATTAGGGTTATTTCCTATAAGTCTAACATAAACAAAGGGGAACCACTCTTGAATGATAAATTATTTATTTATTTATTTATTGATCTACTAGGAAAAAAGAAGACGGGGTTAGGGTTAGGGTTAGGGTTTAGGGTTAGTTTAATGGGAAAAATTATTAAAACATTTATCAGTCAAAAGTGGTTCCCCTTTGTTTCTGTTAGACTTATAGGAAATAACCATTATTAGTATTGGATGGGAATAGTTGAAGCTATATAAGTGTATGTAAATAAATGGTTATTAAAAGAAATAGTTGAAACGGATCCCATCTATATATATATATATATATATATATATATAGGTCTGTTTGAAAATTATTAGTATAATAGAATACTTGATACAATTTAACCGCGAGGAAATTATTTGTATTAAGAATAGTTACTTGGAGATATCATTAATTACTATTATTAGTTACCTGAAACAATATAACTGTATGCAAACAAATGATTATTATTGAATAGAAATAGTTGATATTAATAATTAAATAGAAATAATTACTTGAAACCATATAATCGTGTATAATTTATTAGTATTAGATTATAATACAAATATTTTTCATACATTTGTATTAATTCCAAACGTGTGGAAATTATTTCTATTAGATAGAAATACTTGATATATAAAAAAAACACCCTTATGGACAACTACATAAAATATGTAAATATAAATGTACAATAAAACGCGATTCCCTAACCTCTAGACATAAATATCTATCCATACATATATGTCTGTATATACGCATGTGAATAACAAACGATGGATATAATGGTTATCGTTGTGAAAAAATGGAATCGGCGGAGCCGGGTTCAAATCCCAGACGAGGCTGTTTGCGTTTCGCGGTAATGCCCTTGAGAAAGCCATTAATCAACCTCTTCTCTCAGCTATGAATAAATAGTAGAGCATACTGGGCTCTCGAGCCTTGGTATTCAATCGATCTAGGAGAAGTAAGACTCTGAATTTAAACCCTTGCCCACACGCCATGGGTCAGTGTCACAGGGTAAGGTCTATTACTCTTCGTGTCTTACAAACCGCGTGGAAGACCTTAGTCATGCAATGAACTGAGAAAAAGGAATATATAATGGAGTTGGGATATATTATATACCCAACCCCTCCGCCAAGAGCAGGATGCGACACAAGGTTAATTTTTAAGCGCAGTGCAGCTGGTTTGAAGCGTGAGTTTTCCTTCTCTTAGATCGGTTGCCATAGCCAGGTTAAAGAGCCCAGTCTGCTCTACTTGTTGGATTATTTCAGTATATTAGGTGTGCTGGAAACCGCCACTTAAACTTATAGACTCAGCGGGGGCACATGGATAAAACCCAGCCAATCAACGGTTCGAATACGGGGTTAGTTAACAATTTAATCGTCAAACTGGAAAGCCGTTCATTTGCACGTATTCGTCATTGCAGAACGGACCTGCAACCAAGGATTCTAATCAACACTAAGGGACACCGAGGAACAACCAAAAGATTCTTCACTAAAGATCAGCTTCTGCTTAACACAAGGGATCTCCACTATAAAGTGCTCTCACTTGAAGCCGAACAATGGCCACAAAAATCGTAACACGACTGGAGGAGAACAGTTGGATGCATAACTTTCCCAATGTCATTAGTGCTATGTGAAATGCAAACAGCCTCATCTAGGATTTGACTTCGAGTCACCGTGCCCGACGATAACCGTTACCCCACGAGCACCTCCATCCTTTTTAGCCAAATCCCCCCACCACGAGAAGGATGGGACACAGGGTCAATTTTCAGGCGGCATAAAGCTGGTTTCAATTGAGGGTTTTCCTTCTCCGAAATTGTTTGCCTTACCCAGACTAAGAACCCAGACTGTTCTACTGTTTACCCATAGATGACGAGAGAAAAGATAGATTCATGTCTTTCTCGAGGGCATTAGAGCAAACTGAAATGCAAACAGCTTCAACCAGGATTTAAATTCAGGTCGACGGGCAGATTCGGAAGTAAAGAAAGCTATGAAAGACACAATAACAAAAACAAAAATACCATAAACTGATTATAAAACAGCTGTGAAAAAATTATCATTAAAAAATGGCAAAATAATTAGAATGCACTCATTAATAACAAACTTCGAAACATTAAACTTACCATTGGAAAATGGAACATAAAATACAACAAAAATAGAAGAGAACAGGTTGTGCTGACCCGCCTTCATATAGGCCACACCTACATCACCCATCATCATTTACTAGAGAGCACAGAATCCCTAATATGCACTACATGCCAAGAGAGATTTACAGTGAAACGTATACTGCTAGAGAGTGTGTAGATTTTGATCTGGTGCGAATAAAATACTACCAAGCAAGTAATTGGAAAAATCTTTTCACGAAAATAAGACCATCCAGGATTTTACATTTCCTAAAAGAAGTCGGATTGTACTAAAAAATAGTTAAGATATATACATATATACATTTGATTCCTACTAAACCATCGCCATGAATCCAAAACTTAGATGGCATTAAATGACCCACCGAGGTTGATATGCCGTAGAACAAAACAAACAAACAAATCAGGTCATCGATTCCATTTCCTACGATAATAAGCATTGCACTAAGTGCGCCTCCCTAGGGTGGGATGTGATATATATACAGAAATTGAGAGCATTGACTAAAGAGGTTAAGTTAGCATGTTAATCTTACAGGTCATTGTTAGTAAGTTCGTTCTTTACATTCGTTTAGCCTTATCTCATATCATGCCAAGATTTGAAAATATCAGCGTATATATTTACCAACCCCTCAGTCAGATGTGATACAAGGCCAAGTTTTAAGCGGACTTTAACAGGTTTAAATTCAAAATTTTCCTTCTCCTAGACTGGTTGTCATACAAAGATTACAGAACCCAGTCTGTCCTACTATTATAGCTGGAGACTAGATATTTACCAACCCCTCCGCATGAGCAGGATGTGACTCAAGGTCAATTATTTATGCGGACTTTAACAGGTTTGAATTCAGAGTTTTCCTTCTCCTAAACTGTTTGCCTAACCAAGGTTAAAGATCCCAGTCTACCCTGCTATTTACCCATAGCTGGAGGGAGAGCAGGTGGATGCATACCTTTACCAAGAGTGTTATCGCTATGTGAAATGTAGACAGCCTCGTCTAGAATTTGAACTCGAGTCGACTTGTCCATTTCCTATTGCTCTAGCCATTACACCACGCGTCTCCATAAATTAAATAATTGGATGCATACCTTTCCAAAGGGTATTAGCACAATGTGAAATGCAATCAGCTTCACCCAGGATTTGAACTCGTGTCGCCGTATCTGTTTCCAACGACAATTACAATAACACATTTTAGATATAGACAACGCGTACCGGTTAGATACTTCGTTAACCTACATATCTTGCAGGCCATGGGTACTAAATCTAATGCTTACTTTGTACTTTAACTACTTTTAGTTAAGTTAAATAAGATTAGTAAATATCGCACATAAACGCACGAATAAAACGAATAGAGAAATTTAAACTAATGTAATCTATTCTACCCCCCCCACACACACACACCATTCTTGGGTGTGGCTCGTTCTAAACTTTGTTGGATCCGTACTTAACGGAAACAGGCTTTTCCATTTGAAGCCAGATGTAAGGAATGACTTCCAAATGCTGAGCTTTACCTGTTTAAGAAGAATCATTGTTTTGGAAGCTGTCTGTAAAAAATTACATTGGGGAGTGGGTGGGGGGCGCGGTTGGGGGGGGGTCGTGAACGTCGGGATCACGTGATCCTGTCATGTTTATGCTGGAAAATATGCAGTGATGAATCTGAAAGCAGTTGCCTTTGATAGAAGAAGGGAAGGGGTTTCATGGACGGGAATAAGACTAGGGTGTGAGTGAGGACTGCTTTGACAGACGGTAGATACAAAAGAGACGCAGTTAATAGCTAGCTGGTGAGATAGGAAAAGGCCGATATATATATATATATATATATATATATATAATATATATATATATATATATATATATATGTATATATATATAATATCTACTGTATGAAAACTATTCCATCGTTTCCACCTGAGGATGGCAAAGTGCATTGCCGAAAGCGCTAGTGACGAAACATTCGGTGGACTGGTATACCAGTTCCACCCAGACACCAGAAGGATGGCCCGAAGATTAGAACGGATCGACGAAAGACTTGTCAGACAGAAATTGTCTGTTCAATTCAATGAAACCTGTTTAAAAGAAAAAATGCTGCCTAAATACACTTATATATATATATATATATATATATATATATATGGGCAAGTCTATTTTCAGGATTTTGATTGGCTGGTGGTTTTAGTGTGTATATTTGTATCCATATATACTGAACACTTGACCATGTTCTCTCACTTGCTACAGAGTGTATTCAGTTACTCTGTCTTTTTTTTTGTCTGGTGACTGAACGCTAGTCACAGCCTTCCTGTGAAGGTGAGTATGATGTTTATTCTACAGTTGCCAAACCAAGACCCAACAACACAGTCTGTCTTAATGGTTTCCCATGCATTAGCGCAAGGTGAAACGGCGTTGTTCAGGATTTTAATTCGGGTTGCTGGTTCCATATCCAACGACGATAACCGTAATGATAAGCACGCCTCCGAAGTAATGAGCAATCACTGTAAGCAACGAGGCTTGTGTGCCTGACTGAGTAGGACTTAGTAAATAATGACAACCATTACAAATGGTGCTTATATACGTGGGTGATTCCCAAAAATGGAGGCACGTGGCATAATGATTAGTGTCGTAGGAAATAAACTCGTCGACCCGAGTTCAAATCCTTGACAAGGCTGTTTGAATTTCACATAGCACTAATACCCTAGGGAAAGTTATGAATCTATATATTCTCCCTCCAGCTATGGGTAAAATAGTAGAGCAGACTGGGCTTTTAACCTTAGATAGGTAACCAATCTTGGAGAAGGAAAACTCTGAATTTGAAAAACCTGAGGTCAGTCGTTGATTGGGTTTGAGGCATTCCTTGTGCACCAATTCTTTCCTATCGACTGTGCTAAAAAGTGCGGAATGGTCCAACACAAGCCTTCACCACTATAAACAAATCACTGTGTGTGTTGTTCATTGTATGAACACTCATTACGTCGAAATCGAACGAGTCCCTACATACTATATCCCAAAAATAATATCTCCAAAGCGTCAGGGACGCAGAGAAACTGTTCATGCAGCTATTGGCATCACTGTTGTGTTTAATGTACATGCGCCTGTGCCAGCGCATGTCCCTGCACACCCTGCATGTCCCTGCGGGCGACTCGCTGTCACACTCAATCTTGGCTTGGTAGTCATTTCTGATGGAGCTCCCGGTTGACGCTACTGCTAAGTGTGAAGTTCGCGCAGTTATTCGAACGCAAAAGACATTAAACTAATTGAAATTCATTGTCAATTAACGGAAGTATATGGCGAGTCGTGCATGGATGTCAAACTCGTCCGCAAGTGGTGTAGGAAGTTTGCTCTCTCAACGCTCTCTCAACAACATAGCGGCGCGATGGTATGAGATGGGTAAACAGAAAATGCCACAGCGACTACAAAAATGCATTAACCAAAATGGTGATTATGTTGAAAAATAGATACATGTTGAAACTTTAAAATGATATAAACTTGAAAGACCCGAAACTTCCCAGTGACACAAGTATTTCATCACTGACTATACCTACCAGCTCCCCAAATATAGTAAGGGGTGTGTATTTAAAGTATTGACTATAAACAGTAAACGTTTCTGTGATTTTTAATTATTTTGGAGATCTTATTGAATAATCCCATACGGGTTGACATACCCTTAAAATCAATCAATGAATCCAACTATTCTCATCTGAAAGTGCTTTGTACAGAGTTTTATTCTGTTTCCATTTTGATTCGTAAAGTGTTGTAACCTAATAGGTTACTAAATGAGAAATAATCAAACTGAGGTTGGAAATGAAATGGAATCTTTATAACATTAACAAAATACAATACTCGCCAGCGGTGTGAAGAAAGGTAAACCACTACTAGTGGTATCAGACTACTCAGTCAGCATAATACTCCGTATTTATGAGGATTGGGACATACCCATTAATGTTCATAAGTAGGGTATATGAGGATTGGAACATACCCATTAGTGTCCATAGTCCATAGTAGAGTATGTAACATAAACTATATCCATTTTTTTTTCACACTCTTATCAGATTTATTATTTTACTTCTGAGTTTTTGTCGACTTTCTCTAGTATATGCTTTCTTCTTTTTTTCTCTGAGAGTTAAAAAAAGAAAGAAAAGAAAAGAAAAGAAAAGAAAAGAAATAACTCTATTTTTGAGTGTGTGTAGGTTTGTGACTGGTTCTGTACACATGCTCGGATATCGGAGCGTGAATTTTATAAGCATTTAAAAAAATGAATATTGCATGGCCTTAACAATTTTGTCGAGAAATATTAGATTCGCGACAAGAGAAAGAATTATTAAAACCAAGCGGGGTTTTTTTTTCTTCGAAATAATCTGACGACATGCAGTGTTTGTAGCAGACTCAGATTGCTGACTAAGACCGTGAGGAAAAACAAACAAATAAATAAATAAATAAAAACGAAAATCTGAAAATCAAGTTTTTTATTACATAAGAAATACACTAAATAGAAAGTAAGAAGGTGAGGGAAGGAAATAAGAAAGAATGAAATGGTAAAAATATTGTAAAGAGTGGGGAAGAGAGGAACTGTAAGAATAAAGAAAAAGATTGGTTTTATTAAAAAAAATAAAAAAATAGTCATACGGGATGAAAGAAGTACCCCCTTCTAAAAGAGAAAAGAAAAAAAATATGGTAAAAACATTTTTTTTTGCTTCCTTAGCAAAAACAAATTTGAAATTAACATTTGTGTATTATTAGTCAAACATTAGCGCAATGTATAATTTTAATAATTTCTTAACCGCAGAGGGAAAAAAAAAGCCGATGTTCATCGCATGGTATATTAAAAAAAGGAAAGAAAGAAAAAGTTATGTATAAAAATGTCGGCTTGATAAAATGATTCTCACATGTACACATATCATTTGTGAATATGGAGAGTTATGAAATATCAAGAAAACAATATCCCCCATAAATATATGTATGTAGATATATAAATTACATATTCGAAAATTCCCGTTCCGACATTAAATAACCCATATATGCTGTATAACAAATAAACACAATCCAGCCGAAAATAAAATTAAAAATAAAATGGCGAACGGGTTGGGAAAATATCTACTATACTAACAAAGATGTATAAATATAAATACTATATATATATATATATATATATATATATATATATATATATATATATATATATATATACAGTTTTATTTTTATTTCATCTCTGTCTCTGTAAAAAAAAGCTCCCGGAACTATAATTTGTAATTACACAAGACAAAGCAGTCAGAATTATCCTGATGATCCATTAGGAGAAACCTAGGTAGATAGTGTCATTAAGCTTACTTTGTGTTTACTAACACACACACACACACACATACACACACACACACACACACATATATATATATATATATATATATATATATATATATATATATATATATATATATATATATATTTATTGTGTATTGTGTATTTTGGCAGCAAGTTATTATTTAAGCTGATTTAGTTAAAGACCACGGAATATTTCTTCTTTATGATCTTCAAGTGTAGACGTTCAAGTTTTCTTGTTTTCCGCATATCGGGATCCAGATGGAAGAGAAAGTATCCCATACTTTTTTTTACAAAAGCGCTTTCATCCATATCACTGGTCGTCCTCATGGGGATTAATGGTTGTTTTAGTTGTCTGCTTGGTGCGACTTTTATTCGTTTGTAAGGGTTTATATATATATATATATATATATATATATATATATATATATATATATATATAAACCCTTACAAACGAATAAAAGTTAATATATATATATATATATATATATATATATATATATATATATATATATATATATATATATATATATCGGGTGTGTCTATGGATAGGAGTACTCAAGAGAACGTCACTTATGAGTTTGCTGTATATATATATATATATATATATATATATATATATATATATATATATATATATATATATTCAGATGCGTATGCGGAGTTGCTAAACACTGTAGTCAAGCCCTGGATAACAAGAGGTAGCCAATGGTAGGCCATATGTATAGCAGCAGGATCCCCCCCCCGCCACACCTCTAGGAAAAGTCAAAAATTGTTGTCGGCGAATTTTTACTACACCAGTCCCAATGTTTGGCCTCCGAACTCCCCAAATTTCAACCCCATAGATTAATATGTATGCGGCGCTGTTGAGAAAGACACCAATCGCCGTACCAGTACTACAAAATCCCAGTTAATCAACAGAATTAAGGTAGTTTTTGAGACCCTTCCCAGGGAAACTGTAACACCAGCTTCCGGAGCAGGATTGAGGCTGTGATCGACGCTAATGGTGGTTATTTTGAGTGAAACTTGTTGACAGTAGTGTAATTTCCGTGCCTGTTGAATTTCTTTACAATCCATTAAATTTTGTAGTTACCAAGCACTTTTTCTTTTTCCTTATGAAACTGTCAAATTTATCCCGAACACCCTGTCAACGGGATATTCTTGACAAATACCGAATTTTCAATAAAACTATACCAGGCACAAATATAAAAAGTTTTTTAAACATTGTAATATTTGTTAAAAAAAATCAGTCATTTTAACTTAAAAACGATAATCTATACATATATAAAGGGCAGTTGTGTGTATATGTATGTCCGGAGGAAACTTTGAAAATAAAACAATTAACGACAAAGTAAATATATATACACATTAAATATCACCAGGGCTTGGTTTTTGAGCAAAAATAAAAGAGATTTGATTTATATTCGTGAAGATAATAAATTTTAAATGATAACAGCATGAATTTTTTTTTCGTTTAATATTCTAGATAGCAGACATTAACATTTCTTTTCAGAGTATCTGGATCAATGCAAGGTCTATTTTTTTACATAGGGGTTTAAATGGGGCATCCGACGAGGATTCAACTCACGATTCAGTAATAATGGATCTGCAGGACTAACTTTAAAAAATCCCCATCTACCCAAGCGACACCGTGTAGTCGCTGCTAGTATTATAATAAAATAATATAGTAAAATAGCGATTTACCTCATTTTCGTAAAGCTATTAAAATGTAAGCACATAAACAGTCGCTATTCCAAATTCCCACCAAGAACAACAACTGCTTGAAAGTAGTTTAACAGGGCAATCTGGGTTGTCTCCCTTGAACCAAGCTCCCTGGTGTCGCTGTCTCAATAAAAGTCCGATGTGTTTCATTTATGTCGGCTCTTTTTATTGACCAGGATTGTTTGATGAGAAGCGGTGATGAAAAGTGATGAAAAGAAAATTTTATTATTAAAGAAAATCAGTCATTTTCAAATGACATTTAATTGATTTTTATAGACGAGATCAGTGAAAACTGGAAATACCATTCGTTTATTTATTTATTTTTTAAAATATTTTGAATAAACTCAACATTATGTATTTACCTAACCCCTCCACGTGAGCAGGATCTGCCACAACGTCTATTGTTCAGCGGAGTTTAACAGGTTTTAATTCAAAGTTTTCTTTCTTCTAGACCGGTTGCCATAACAAGGTTAAAGAGCTCAGCCTGCCCTAGTATTTACCCATATCTGGAGGGAGAGTAGTTGGATGCATACCTTTCCCAAAGGTATCAGTGTTATAGGAATAAACTCAGCATTTTCCGTTTGTCCGCTAGTCTCGCAGATCACTAAGAAGTCAATATTGAGTTTTATCCTCACTAGGTGCTCCGTACTTGTGGACTTACATACCAAATTACGCTAGTTTGACACAAGGCTACAATAATTGAGCAACTAGTTAGTCATGGATTGTGAGATTAATTCCTTAGTTATTTCTCTCTGGCTGCCAAAGATATCAATCAATCTTGCCTAGTCTGCCACAAGGCGACGGTAACCGAGCACACATTGAAGATCGAACTTGCGAATTATAGTTTGCAAGTTTAGTTCGTTGTCCATAGATCCACAGCAGGTGTTACATAATGGATAGGCATAGGCTATCATTTTTAGTAGGTGGTGTAGAGTAATTTAGAATAACGGTAAACAGTTGAAAATCACTGATAGTTTGATTGATAGGTCTTGGCCTCAGCTTCGTCTAGAACGGGGTTCTCATTGGGTTAGAGAGATCACGTGATCAGACGAGACTGGAAAAGTAGAGTTAGAATCTAGAAGGATTGCGTCCAGGCGGCCCCTCTGGTCAGACGTGCCTTTCCGTCTCTGCTTCTCCTAATGCGCACGCTGCAAAGAATGTATCGGGAAATAGGAGTAATAAAAGTGTACACAACAATTTGTATCTGTGTTGTCTCCATGACAAAACAGCACAAAATGAAACCCACACCGAGCGACACCCCAGAACCAGAGAGACGCCTGACCCGAAAGGCAATCCCGGTAAGAAGAATACAAGTGCCCGATGTATAAAAAGTAACCCGATAGAAGCGGACATAAGAAAAACATAAGAAGCTGTATAAAACACAGGTGCTCAAGTGGATTTTGTCAAAACTCACCCTAGTCTGACACAAGAGAGATGGTTAGGGATCTCTCACACACAGAATAAAACTTTAAACACATTATTAATGGTTTATGGTTCTATATTGTTTATTATGAATCCATATATTCTCCCCCTCCCCAGCTATGGGTAAATAGTAGGACAGACTGGACCCTTTAACATTGGCTAGGTAATCAGTCTAGGAGAAGGAAAACTCTGAATTCAAACCTGTTAAAACTGTTAATAAATTGACCTTGTGTCACATCCTACTCGTGCGGATGGGTTGGTATATATATATATATATATATATATATATATATATATATATATATATGTGAATAAAAGGGCTTAAATACCATGGGTATCGTGGTTATGGACCATTTCCACCCGTGAGTATGCCCACAAGCTTCTTCAAACCACTGATATCTTTTATTTTAGACTAAAATAAAATTTTAGTCTAAAATAAAAGATATCAGTGGTCTGAAGAAGCTTGTGGGCATACTCACGAGTGGAAATGGTCCATAACCACGATACCCATGGTATTTAAAGGCCTTTTATTCACAAATAACTTTGCCCCGTTTACTATAATCAAACATTGAGCTCTCATACTGAACCTGAACTCTACAACAAACTACTGGTAGAGAATTAGGACCAGCCTAGAATCACCTTGTACCAAGAAACTTGGTACCGCACCAAAGTATATATATATATATATATATATATATATATATATGAAATTTAACATTTTGAAAAAACATATGATGTTTGTTATGTAATTGCTGACAGTACTGTTTCGACCAAATCGATAAGTTGGTCTTCATCAAAGAGCGACATAGATGGGAAGAAAGATATCCGTTGAAAAGACTGTTTACAGAAACGAACGCTGAATTCAACCGCTGAAATTTTTTGAAAAATGCATGTTCTGTTTTAAAAATAAAATAAATTTAATTTTTAATTTTTAAAAGTCAGAAGCATTATAGTTTATAGTAAAACTCAAAAGAGTTTGTTGTAAAAATGTATATAAAAATGTAAAGTGGGTATCAAAATAGTATAGTATATATTTCAGCTGATTAAAAAATATACAAGTCCACAGTGTAATTTGAAAAAAGATGTTGGAGTTCCAAAAACAGTCTTTTTAACGGATATCTTTCTTCCCATCTATGTCGCTCTTTGATGAAGACCAACTTATCGATTTGGTCGAAACAGTACTGTCAGCAATTACATAACAAACATCATATGTTTTTTCAAAATGTTAAATTTCATACTGTCGGATTAATTTCCATCTCTTTTTCATATATATATATATATATATATATATATATATATATATATATATAATATATATATATATATATATATAATATTATATATATATATATATATATATATATACTGTTAATCAAGTAAGACATTGTTCGATTTTATTGTGATTTAAAGTCGGAAGTAATAATTCATTTCTTCTTCTCTCATTCAATTCTCAGATTCTCGTCTTTTCATTTTATGTCTCTACTGGTTAGTTTCTGCGGCCATCTTAATTGATATTAGATGTGCATGCAAATTCATTTGGGAGAAAGAGGGTTAATCTGAAACCACCTGATTTGTCATCGTTAATTAACGTGGGAGTATAGCAACAAGACAGAATAGCTTAAATAGGAGAATAATTGCAAAGACGACGCTGAAATCCACGGATCGTCCCATAGCGACTAAAAATTACAACTATTGCTTTAGTCCAAATCAAATTATATCAAGATTCTCTGTATTATTTCCATTTTTTCATTTCTTTTATTATTATTATTATTATTATTATTATTATTATTAAACAAATAAGAAAGGGCAAAAATATATAGTAGCCATTGGAATAATGGTAATAGTTGTGATATTACTTATTATAACCTGAGAGAATACAATATTATTATATTATTATTATTATTATTATTATTATTATTATTATTATTATTTTACTCCTTTTGAGTTTTCACATGGAGTCTGAGTGACAGCAAGTCTCCTCAGGTCTCCAGGACTCTTATGAGTATTCTGGCAGATTGCAGCAGTGCAGTGTTCTGAATGGTTTCAATCCTTCCTCTGATATCCAAACTTTCCAAACCCTTTTCAAATCCTTTTGGGACTGTTCCAAGTGCACCTACCACAATTGGTATCACTTTCACTTTCATGTTCCATAACTTTTTCAGTTCTCTGGCAAGGTCCAGATATTTGTCAATTTTTTAATTTTCCTTTAGCTTCACCCTGTGATCTGCTGGCACTGCAAAATCCACCAGTTGACAAGTTCTTTCTTTTTTGTTTATCAACACTAGGTCTGGTCTTCTTCTTCTTCTTCTTCTTCTTCTTCTTCTTCTTCTTCTTCTTCTTCTTATTATTATTATTATTATTATTATTATTATTATTATTATTAAACAAAGAAGAAAGGGCAAAAATATATAGTAGCCATTGTAATAATGGTAATAGTTGTGATATTACTTATTATAACCTGAGAGGATACAATATTATTATTTACTCCTTTTGAGTTTTCACATCAGCGTCAGCTGATGGTCTTTCACTGGAGTCTGAGTGACAGCAAGTCTCCTCGGGTCTCCAGGACTCGTCTGAGTATACTGGCAGATTGCAGCAGTGCAGTGTTCTGGATGGTATCAATCCTTCCTCTGATTTCCAGACTTTCCAGACCCTTTTCCAATCCTTTTGGGACTGTTCCAAGTGCACCAACTACAATTGGTATCACTTTCTGTTATGACCTGTTTAAAGCTCAATAGATAATCACTAAACATGGAGATAAAATGTAGGGAACAGATGTATTCAGCAATATATCAATGTACAAATAAGGAAGGTTTCCTTGTTACAGCGTATACGAAGAACATGTATCTGCTACTTCTCACTTGAGTAGATTTGCTCTGTTAAATATACCCTTTGGTTAAGTCCAATGTTCGTGTCATAGGTGAATCATCTACAACACTTTCATATTCCATAACTTTTTCAGTTCTCTGGCAAGGTCCAGGTATTTGTCCATTTTTTCATTTTCCTTCAGCTTCACCCTGTGATCTGCTGGAACTGCAAAATCCACCAGTTGACAAGTTCTTTCTTTTTTGTTAATAAACACTAGGTCTGGTCTTCTTGTTGGGATAAGGTGTTCCGTTTTTATTTCAAAGTCCCAGAGAATGTTATGCGTTTCGTTCTCAAGAACAGATTCTGGTTTATGCATATACCATTTTGTTGTATGGTCAAAATCTTTTGCATAATTCCCAGTGGATCACCTTTCTAACCCAGTCGTGTCTAGTTTTGTACTCCCGTTGTGCTAGTTTGCTACATTCGCATAGTACATGGTTTACGGTCTCATCTCTATTACCGCATAGTCTACATTTACTATTTTGTTGGGTCTTATCAATTTTTGCTTTGATATAGTTTGTCCTTATGGCATTATTCTGTGCAGCAATTATTAGTGATTCAGTTTCTCTTTTAAGCTTTCCTTTTATTAACCACGTCCAGGTTTTTGCATGTGTAACCTCTCCGATTTGTCGTTTGAAGCGTCCATATAATTGTTTTTCTTCCCATTTTTGTTTTCTAGTCTTTGTTGTTTTTCTGTTTGTCCATATGTCACATCTACTATTGTTGGCCGCCATATTATTATTATTATTATTATTATTATTATTATTATTATTATTATTCACTACAGATTTCACTTCCTCGGTCCCATGAAAGAATGTTTGAGAGACAAACATTATTCAAGTGCCGTGGAAGTGAAATCTGTAGTGAAGAAGTGGCTCCAAGAACAGTCAACATAATTTTACGGGACAGGGATACATGCTCTCATTCGAAGGTGGAACATTGCTATTGAGAGAAACGGTGACTATGTGGAGAAGTAGGGATGTGATCCACAGAGGACCAGTTTCATTTTGATGTTTGATACATGTTCCTGTGTTGGTAATTATACCTGTCCTAAACAAAATACTTTTTGACTCATCTTCGGGAATATAAACATACAATGTACGCGATTCCCGAACATTTAAGCATAAAATAACCCCTGGTGGTGTTGCCATGCCTGTAACATGAATAGATAAATCAATCAAATTTCTCATTTATATCAAAAGATAAGTTGAATTAAATTTTTTATCGTTTTGGGACGCAATATTTGGTTAAATCGAACTTAACAGACCTAAATACCACCCACCATCGTATGTCACCCCGCCGAAAGAAAAAAAAAACCAAAAATCAGGGAATTAACCGAATTTAATGAAATTTTCAGTATTGATATATTAATGATTAAATAATATAATGCATCAGTTATTTTATTTAAAAACTTTTACATTTTTTCAGGTCAGTTAACTTTGAACCACATATCTTTGAGAACCTGTGTTACGCCTCAAAGATACATGATTCAAAGATAACTGACCTGAAAAAATGTAAAAGTTTTTAAATAATATAACTGGTGCATTATATATTTTATTCATTAATATATCAAAACTGGAAATTTCAATAAATTTTTGATTTTCGGTATTTTTATCTTTCGGCAGGGCGGAATTTAGGTCTGTTAAATTCGATTTAACCCAATATTTGATATCATGTTCTTGGAGGGTTTTTTAAAGACATATTAGAACTTACCTGTGAATTAATCCATTTTAAGCGTCGAAGTGCCTTTGTTGGCTTCTCAACTTCTCTAGAGGAAGCAAGGGAACCATCTGCTTGGATTCCCTTATGGGAGGGAGAGAACCTGAAGGTTTCAATGGCTCTACACATTATAAAACGCTTCAAGGTCCGCCATTATAGTTTTCTTCCAATTTTTTGAGGTCTCGTTACCTGGCCATGCATTTGAGCTTGATCAACACCAACTGGGTCACCTAGGTAAAGGTGTATGATGTTCTAAGACCAATAACACCTAATAATCCTTGGATGATATCACTGACGATGGGGTCAGGTGCACCTTTCAGATATATTTCTTGTTACTGAATTTTTCACAAATGCTTTTGCCTCTGAAGGCTCTATCTGAGTTTAGGTATCTTCAAGCTACGCACTTCCATTAAAAAAGATATAATCCCTTCAAATTAACAGCAGAAGCCATTATTGTAGAAAAAAGTTAATTCATTGTTTAAAAAATGTTAATTTAGAAATATTAAAAAATGCCCAAAATGATTTATTGTAAAAAAAAAAAAATGGGTTTATTTTCCCATTATTCTTTTCGTAGAAAAAAGATAAGAGAATTTTTTAGAATAATGAAAAACATTAGTAAAGTTGAATCAAAAAACGTCAAATCTTGTAAAAAAAGACCCCCCACCCTCCACCCCCACATTCTACATTAAATTTCAAACTTTTAGAGATTTAAACAAAATCATTTAAGAATTAGGGGCTGGTTTAGCTCAGTCGGTAGAGCAGCCGCTAAGGAATCGCAAGGTTCCAGGTTCGATATCGGTCCCCGCAAACTCAGCGCATGAGTAGCACAGATTGGATTGCGGTGAAGTGAGGAGCTGACAGCGGGTGTGGCGCTCTATCTCAGAGAAAACAAAAAAAACAATTTCCCTGGTCTAGCGCTAGCGAAAAGGAAATAGACTCCCTCGCTGTCCGGTTGATAGCGACAATAGGCTATTCCGCCGACTATTTAAGAATTCAAATGACAACCCCCCTCCCCCCAAAAAAAGTAGATCAAAAGCGCGCACGAGGTTGGCTCCTGCTATTAATTTGAAGGTAGCATTAGTTTTTAAAAAGAAAAAGCTGAAAATCTCGGAAGTGCTTTGCTTGAAAATAAGACTTGATTTTCATAGGATCAAATAGTAGTTTATGTTTTCTTATGTTAACGAAATATACCATTGAATTTTGGTTAGGGTGTCGCATACCTTAGGTATATGGAGGTAAAATGACGAGGTCAGAGAAAGGTTGAAGACCACTAAAGTCTTGTTAGCAGTTGCATAGATGAAAGATCAATCAGATTCTAATTATTGAACCCAGTATAAGAACTGAATCCGATTCAATTAACCTCGGCTCAATTCAAAAGAAGCCATGAACACTGTCCATTGATACAGATTGTCAAACTTGCGAAAGTTTTCCACATTAATCAACAACCAAATAACTCCAGCAAATCAACCAGTCGTAGAGATTCACCGGAATGATGCGTTAGTTTTATGGAAAACTGCCGTACATTATTTAGTAAATAGATTTGATCATAAGTCTTATGCAGGTGCCAATATGTAGCCTAGGCAATCACAATTATTAAAGTGACATTGGTCCTCACGGGGTGGAGGTTGTGCTCGCGCTTGTGGCGTATTAACCTTTTAATTGCCATATGCGACAATAGTCGAATATCTATCGTTAGACCAGAAAACCATTACAATAGTAGCGACATCGATCCTCACGGGGTTCCCGAACTAGTTGTGCATTAACCTTTTCATTGCCATGTGTGACAATAGTCGAATGCCTATCATTAGCCTAGGGAAGCATTACAATAGTAACGACATCGATCCTCACGGGGTGCCCGAACTAGTGGCATATTAAATTTTTCATTGCCATATGCGACAATAGTCGAATACCAATTGCGTTATTGATCTATGTTATTGTTTTATTCTCTAACGTATTAAAATCAATCCTATGAATGATTTCATTTAGAAACAAATTAAAATATAATTCAAATAAGTGTAATCTTTTTATATGCGTTCTTATTTAATTTCTAATTTGATATATTTCATTACATCAAAATTTAAATACTTACGCTTGGAGATTGCATATTCTTGCTAATGCATTTAATGACATTTGGTAGAATTGCAAACTTTCTAGCATTTTCTATCTTTAGAGAAATATGGGACAAAACCCTCAATCAGTTGCAGTAGAATTACTTCTTCTTCAATAGACGTTCCTTCTGTTCCCAAATGTTCAAATTCATAGAATCGACTGGGGTTTGTAGCCAATGTAAAAAGTTTACAATTGGTTTTTCTTTCAATATCTATTAACATAAGATTTATTGACTTTTCCCCGCTGGCAACTTAAACAAATTTGTATGTTGTCATTAAAAGATATAGACATAATACAAATAAACGACTGATGAAGCCGTGCTCAATGCACTGCGAAATTTACCTCCTACATATACTTGTCTGAGTTTGTTCCTTTGTCCACATTCTTCCCTCCATTATTTACCACAGATACAATACATGTACGTATATAGGAATAGCAATATGGATTCTGTTCTCACTGATTTAGGATTGTATTTAATATAAGCTCGGCTGCTTTCCAACTTTTCAAATTTTAATTCCTAATTTTTTTTTATAAAAGGTGAAAATAAAGTCGTCGAGGTGGCCTAGACCAGCCAGACAGCGAGGGAGTCTATCCACTTTTCTTAAGTTCTAGACCAAGGAGATTGTTTTTGCGTCTGAGGTGGAGCCCCACATCTACCATCAGATCCTTACTTTACCGCACAGATCCCTGTGCTACTCATACACTGTTGGCGAGGGCCGGTATCAAACCAGGAATATTGTGGTCCCTAGCCGGATGCTCTACCGACTGAGCTACATTGTAGTGTATTTTTCTTTATCCAGTATGTGCCTGTATTTTATGGTTGAATTTTAATGTAATTATTTCTATTTATTCATTAGCTCTTGATATTAAATGATATCAACGATACGCACTTAATGACATTTGGTAGAATTGCAAACGTTCCACCATTTTCTATCTTAAGAGAAGTATTGGACAAAAGCCTTAACCAGTTGCACAAGAATTAATTCTTCTTCAATAGACGTTCCTTCTTTTCCTAAATGTTCAAATTCACAGAATCGGTTAGGGTCTTGTGGCCAATGTAGAAATTTTATATTGGTTCTTCCTATTCTTGTTTTAACTCGTTGCCTACCAAATTTTGCCCATGGTTGTATTAGATTTTCTTGGTATTATTTTCACCTTGATGATGGCATATTTCAAAGTTCCTTATCTATTCACCCCAGAACTGATTCTATTCAAATAAAGACCTATTATTGTAATCTGAATCCTTCTGCTCAATTATAATGAACGGACCATATAACCTTTAAGCACCCTATCTGCGATTTCGATTCATAAGGACATGTCTTTCATTTACACCGTCAACATCCGGTTGTTTGTTAACAGACGAGTTTTAGAGTTTTTTAGATTATAAAACTAACCCCTAACCCTAACCCAACCATAACCGTTAACCCTAACCCCTAACAAACAACCGGATTTTGACGGTGTAAATGAAAAACATGTCCTTATGCATCTAGATTGCAAATGGGGTGCTTAAAGGTTATATGGTCTTAATGACCTAACCACCAGTTTTTGTACTTTGTTTAAGGTAGGATCGCAGTGGTGGGAGAGCCTCTGTCAGTAATGACCAAAATCTTTTTGGTATAATATTCTATAGAATAATAATCTATTTGAATTGAACGAATGTCAGTTCTTCCAATTCTCTTGGATAAGTAATCAAAAGGATTTTCATAATTGCTTCATACTTAAATGGTGTTAGATGGCTAACTACTTAATAACAGTAGGTACCATTAGCAAACTTTGTCCAGTACAAAGCTTAGTAAATAAAAACAGCCTATTGTTACAACAATCTCCCCCCCTCTCTCTCTCTCTCTCTCTCTCTCTCTCTCTATATATATATATATATATATATATATATATATATATATATATATAAAGGTTTTTTTATAGTATCTTTGAAGCATTGTGTGTATGTGTAATATAAAGATACCAGTACTAGTAATTTCCCATCCATCATAATATCCCGTGTTTTGTTCTATATTTTCTTCACATACTGTCGGATTAATTTACTCATTTTACGCCCATATATATATATATATATATATATATATATATATATATATATATATATATATATATATATATATCCTTTTCTTTGACTACTTTAATTTCCTGAAGAAGATTTCCTTTAGAAACCGAAATGTTCGAATATCGACACCACTACTAGTAAATTCCCATCCACCATTGTTCATCAGTTTAACTTTATTCCTAATTTAATAAAGTTAGACTGATGATGTTCTTCGTGTAAGAAGGATGAAACATTTCTCTCCTACTTCTACTTGTTTGAGTCAATATTTTTGTTCACCTTTCCTTTTACCTCACCTCATATATATATATATATATATATATTATATATATATATATATATATATATATATATGGGCGTAAAATGAGGAAATTAATCCGACAGTATGTGAAGAAAATATAGAACAATGGTGGATGGGAATTTACTAGTAGTGGTGTCGATGTTCGAACATTTCGGTTTCTAAAGGAAACCTTCTTCAGGAAATTAAAGTAGTCAAAGAGAAAAGGATATATATATATATATATATATATATATTATATATATATATATATATATATATCACATTTACAGGAGGTGTTTGGGGTGTGTGCAAGTGATTTTCAGGAGGTAGTCAGCCCCCCCCCCGCGTCAACTTCCATGGCGACAGTAAACCTTAACCCTAAACCCAAACTCTAACCGTAACTCTACCCCCCCCCCCAGTTCAAATTAACAGTTTTATTACAAAATTTGTGGGTTCTGTCTTTTTTTCTGGGACACCTTAATTTACTAAACAAAAGTTCATAATTACCCAGGAACCTTCAAGATATTAATAGACACGGTTTTAAGTTATAATTAGTTATAATTAGTATAAGTAATATATATAGTTATATATTAGTTATAATTAGTTATAATTATGGTTTGCGATATGTAAAAAGAAAAAATACTCATACTAACAGTTTTATAGTGGCTTCGAAATATTCAGTTAATTTATTCCAGTCTTTAAAATTAATTTAGATTTTTCTTTATTTTCTTTCTTTATTTATTTTTTTTGTTCACTTTTGTTTCGAAAAGACAATTCTATGATTAAATAACAACAATCTATAATATTAAGAGAATGGAACATTAACACATGTATTCGGATGTTATGCCCTGTCATCACCTCACATAAATAATCGATCATTCCGTTTTGATTGCAAGAAAAGAAAGGAACGAAAAAGAATACGCGATACGTCAGAGAGAAAAGAAAGCAAATATAATAAGAAAGAAAGAAAGAAAGAAAGAAGAAAGAAAGAAAGAAAGAAAGAAAGAAAAAAGAAGAAGAAAGAAAGAAAGAAAGAAAGAAAAGAAAGAAAGAAAGAAAGAAAAAAGAAAGGAAAAAGAAAGAGAGAAAGAAAGAAAGAAAGGAAAGGACAAAAAAAAGAAAGAAAACGAAGGGAGAGTAGAAAGAAATAAGAAAGAAAGAAAAAAGGAAGTGAGTGATCAGAAAGAAAAAGAAAAAGAAGAGAGAGAGAGAGAGAGAGAGAGAGAGAGAGAGAGAGAGAGAGAGAGAGAGAGAGAGAGAGAGAGAGAGAGATGAGTAGTAAAAGAAAAAATAAAGAACGCTTTTGTTACTACTACTAAACGGAGTAACAAATAAAGGGAGCAAATTTTTTGTTGTTTTTGTCTATATTATTCCCCTTTAATTAGGTTTACAAAAAACGATAGTTTTTTTAATGGTACATTTCTCCGTGTACTGTTGGTATTGAAAACAAATAAAAACAACAAAACAATTATATAACCATGAAATATCATAAATATCTTTGTTAAAAACCCAATAATTATGCATCTCTGTAAATTCAAGGGCATCTAAGTAATTCCTTCTGTTTTCGTTATAATAAATGGTCTTAAGATAGGTATACCCAAATTTTCGTCAGCTTTTCATTTTAAAAACGATTCAATCGATTATTTTAAGTCAAATTTTTGTCTAAGTCGAAAAGTAGTAACATAATGAACATCGGTAAAAAAAGGCAAAATAATATTACACATGTTATTTATTTTTAATACATTTAAAACTATTTTTTCGGTCAATTTTGCTCATATATGGCCGTAACCGTTATATAAAGATGGTGTAAAATCCGTGTTGACAAAATAAATTTAACCCTCCCGATTGTAAATTTTTTTCCAAAAGGGAATTATTAACTGGTGTAATTATAAAATTAATTCATTGATAAATCAACACTGAAAATTTCATTAAAATCGGATAATTCCCTGATTTTTGGTATTTTTTTTAAACGGGGTTAAATTTGTTTAGTAAAAACACGGATTTTTCGACAAATTAGGTATACCTAACTTAAGATAAATCTGTGAAAATGATGTAAATTTCTTGCGATTGACTTTAGACATTGTAAAAGTTGTATTTAATTTTATTATTACGAAAAATAATTTTACTTTTAAGTACGAAGGTAATCATAAAGGTAATGTTTTTAATCAGAAATCAAACGTTTATTGTTTATTGTCAATGATGTTTACATCATTTTCAACTTTGAACATGTATCCATTTTTCTACATAATCGCCATTTCGGTCGATGTATTTTTTTTCTTTTTAGGCACTGTGGCAGTTTTTGTATGCTCATGTCATACCAGCTCACCGTTAAGGAAGCGTTGAACATCGTCGTCGTTTCAAACTCCCTACACCTCTTGTGGACGTTTTTGACATCCATGCACGACTCGTCATACACTTGCATTAATTGGTGATAAATTTCAATCGGTTTAATGCTTTTTTGCTTAAAAAAAAGAAGGAATAACTGTGTGAACTTCACACTTGGCAGTAGCGTCAATCGGGAGTTTCATCAGAAATGACTGAGCTTGAAAGTGAGACGTGCACAGGGGCATGAGTAGGTGCATGCACAACAAACACAACAAACACAACAAAGACAACAGTGTTGCCAATAACTGCAAGAACAGCTTCCCTACGTCACAAGTGCACTATTGTAATATTTTAGCACTATTTGTAATGGTTGTCCTTATTTACTAAGCCTTGTACACAGGCCTCGGTTTGCTTGCAATACTTGCTAGTTACTTCCAAGGTGTGCTTATGTTGTTGAGATTTTTTTATATGAATGCCCACTCTTATTTATAGACTCGGTGATAATCATGTGACCACATTCTTGGCCAATCCCTGGTAATACTCTGCTGCTGATATTGTTATTTATATGTTCTGGTCATACCTACTCATAACTACCTTGAACTTTCGTGGACGACGGAACATAGGATTATATCACTGGACCTTTGACACTACGTAGGATTCCATAACTCAGGACTTATTCACTTACCAAAGGATTCTATAACTCAGGACTTACTTACTTACTTACTTACTTTAAGTCCTTTTCAACTGGCCAAGGATGGCGGTCAGAAACTTAACATATGTAACTGTTATTGTCGTTGGAAATAGAATTGGAATTACCGTTATATTTGCTAACAGAAGACGAAAAACAGTCCCATTTTACAACTGGAGTAATAGCATTAACTTCTAATCAATAGAGGCTAAGAATCATCTATGAGATTAATAAATGTTTGCCCTTCTAGCAACCTGACGGACGTTTCTCTTTTAACAATTCTTTGACTTATAGCACACAGCATAAGAATACGGGGATGTATATTCTGGGTGTGCAATTTGGGCGCCACCTACCCAACAAAAATGATAAGTTCATCATAAATATTAAACTCACTCAATAATCATCGATCACAATGGGAAACTAGTTTTTCTGTCTCCTGATATTGAATATTTTGGCAAATGTTCTGCAATAATGTGCCGCATCTCACAGTTAATTGTACTATTGTGTCATAATGGGCAGAATGGTGGATAATAGGAGGGGAAGAAAAATAAAAGCCAAAAGGTCAGCGGCATTCGATAACATTTTTTTTTTTTATATAAGTTTAAAGTTATTGGCATGTTTACATTTGAATATGAATTCATTTCTTCTATTCGGTAGTTTCTTTCGGTTTTTGAATTTTATTATTGCTTTTTTCCCCCTCCAGGCAAAGGTGGTATTTGTTTTTGAATCCTGATGATGTTATTGACTTTTTCCTGATTTGCCATTTTGTTTGTGGGTTTTGATTTTTTTCTTTTAGTTACCAGAAATGTTTAGTAAGTTCGGTTTTAGTTTTTTTTTAATTTTTCGTTTGTAAATGATTGTCTGTGATTATATAAACGAAATTTCCATGGCGTGATGGTGCTGCCGAAATAGATATTTTTTTCCTCAATTTTTTTTATTTTGGGAATATCTGTGCCTGGTATACAATGTTCTTGGATAAAATAGCAATGTTCGTGGATAAAATAACTTTTTAAAAAACATTTCCGTACCCATATATATACATGCAAAACTCCGAAAGTCAAAACCTAAATATTCACAAAGTAAAAATCAAATTTCAAAACTACGACGTCACAGGCATAGACCACGAGGTTTAAAGAAATCGCGAGTGTGCGCGGGGTCGTAAACTGGCGTGTTTAACAAATGCGGAATTTTAAAAAAGTGAAAAAGACAAAAACAAAGAAAACGGTAAAATAACACCTGTGAGATCGGGTGTGAAGTCTTAAAAAATAAATAAATAAATAAAAATAAAACAAACAACAATGACCAGACTGACAAGACAATATATCGAAATAAATTTATATTTAAATATATATATATATATATATATATATATATATATATATATATATATAAGAGAGTTTTATAATTTGCTTGAAGCATTGTGTATATATTGGTTTGGAGGTTGATTTTGAAGGCTATCACAATGCAGGTGTAAATAATAAGGTAACAATGGTGCTGTGTGTTAACCTGTATTTTAAAATACAGGTTAACACACAACACCATTGTTACCTTATTCTTTACACCTGCATTGTGATAGCCTTCAAAATCAACCCCCAAACCAATATATATATATATATATATATATATATATATATATATATATATATATGGTCCGGCAGAAGAAGCAAAAAGCTGTTGTCTCTTTTGTCAGCCTTGACAGCGATCAAGATGCTATATCGTAAAATATAAGATTATTATTTCTTCTTTGTGAGAAAAGTAATTCATTTTTAGTTGCTTTTCCATCTGCGATATATAACGTCTGACAATTCTACTTTCCTGGGAGAAACAACAACAACAACAACAACTTGCTGAAGTTAATTTCCTTTTTCTATTATCTTTTGTTTTTCTTCATTGGACAACGTTAGAGAAGTCTTAGAAATGTCTTTGAAGTTTGTTTAATTAATTATTGCTTGTGCAATCAATCAATAAGAGTACGATCCATTTATGGATCTTAAAGATTACAAGAGATATTCCCATGGTGTAAGCAATCCTCGCAAATGAATTAAAAGTGAGTTCAATCTTCACTAGGTACCCCATAGCTGTAGAGGGTGTCTTCGTGGTGTTGTGGCTAAACTGCTGGACTGCGACGTCGTAGTTGGCGACTTCGAACTCTAGTTGATGTATTACGTTCACTTTTGGACTAATACTCTAAAGAAAGGTGTGAAACCACTCTCCCATCTCACAGCTAAATATGAAAAGCTATAGGTCAACTAGTACCACTACTGTTCTTCTACAAGGATGGCTTTGGCATTAAATATGAAAAGCTATAGGTCAACTATTACCACTACTGTTCTTCTACAAGGATGGCTTTGGCATTAAATATGAAAAGCTATAGGTCAACTAGTACCACTACTGTTCTTCTCTAAGGAGCTGATGGTAGGTGTGGTGCTCCACCTCAGATGCTAAAACAATCTCCTTGGTCTAGCGCTATTGAAAAGGGGATAGACTCCCTCGCTGACTGGCTGATACCGACTTTAGGCCGCCCCGTCGACTTTTACTTTTATCCCACATGATCAGTTTGAACGGATGTGATAATGTCAACCTCAAAAATTATTCCCTTAGGCGGGGCGTAGAATACGCTGACTCTATGACTCCCCCCCCCAAAAAAAAAGAAGTGTGTCCTGGGGTATGATACTAAATTGCATCTGGCTTCAGTTCTGGTGATCTATGGAGTGTGAAGTACCCTGGAGTGGCAGTACCTGTTAGGGTCCTAACTATGAACTAAATTACCACATTTGACGCCATATAGGACGCACTTTTTTCCAAAATTTTGGCTCAAAAAATTGCCCTGCGTCTTATACATCGTAGGTGAAGTTTGAGACCGCCCGTAGGCCTAGGCTATAATATTATTATTTCTTGCTATTGACAGGTCTTGTGTATGCTTATTGCTTGTCTGTACTGCCAAATTGCTTTTATACAGCTATGTTTCTGCTTGTGTAATGCACAGCTAGACTGTTTTCAACAATATATGCTTAGATACACTAAAAACTTTTTCCCTGAATCTGACCTACTGAAATGGGGGTGCGTCTTATATGCCGTCAAATACGGTAGATTTATTTAAAAAATATTTTTATTCGATAGACATACTTCATGCCATATAACAGACAATTATTGTTATTAAGAATAATTACTTTAAGTTATAATTGTTTACAAAGGGTTATTATTATTAGTTACTTGAAACCATATAACTGTGTGCAAACAAACGATTATTATTAAACAGAGATAATACTTGACACCATATAATTTTGAATAAATTATTTTTATTTGATAAGAATAATTAAAACCATACAGGGGAGTTTAGAATACGGTGACTGTATTCCCTGAAGAGAGGGAAGACTTACCCTCCAATCGCCCTGTCGGCTGAAGCAAAATAATATAACGACTGCACCTCTGCAGAAGGGTAAAAGTCCTTCCAATGGGGCCACTTGTTGGCCGTGGTTGGCGACACGCGATGCTTAAGGGCAAAATCTTAGTGGCTGAGCAGTCAATGACATGCAACACTCCTACAAAAATGTAGATATAAATGTACAATGAAGGCGATTCCCTAACCTCTAGGGACCAAGTAATCCTAGATGAGTTGACATGCTGTTAAAATCAATAAATCAATCAAAATTCATTCAACAAAAGAAATTAACATAAACTTAAAATTGGTTGACTTCACGACTGTTTTGATAGCATTTTTGGGCTCCTTGGACAAAAATGCTTTTATAGACCAATTTCTA
>CM042141.1:84277107-84299607 GCA_023376005.1 Doryteuthis pealeii | reverse complement strand
GATATATAATACCAGTCATGTATTTATTAAAACTTGTTTTAAAAAACAATGAGGACTGTCTAATGCTGCATGTTCAAATTTTGAGTGTATTTATTCTATGTTATGACGATTTTGGGTATGTGACGTAAGCAGTGACGTAATTTTTGTTACAGACAAAAACCGGAAGCGAATCTCCATTATTATTAGTATTTAAATGACATTTCATTGTTTTTTTATCATTTATTTACAATAAGTTACTTCCTTATTTATACCAAAAGTTGTGCATGAAAGACGACTTTAGGGTTCATTCGGAGATCTCAAACCATCAATAATCCATTTTTTGTAAGAAAAAACACATTTACCCTCGAAAATATCTAGGCTGAAAAAACTATTGTCGTTCCCTTAAAAGTCATCAAAATCACTGTTACTGTCAAATTCAAATAGATCTACTTCTATGGAGGCGCGCCTACGTATCGGTTATTGTCGTAGGAATTGATGTACCGTGACCAAGATGTTAATGTTTAAGTTGGGCCCCCGGCATATGAAATGCGTGTTCAAACCTGATTACAAGCTATCTCTTTATTCCGAATCCATGCTGTGCATCTTAAACCTCGAAGTGTATTCTATCTTAAAACTTGTTTTAAAAAACAATGAGGACTGTCTAATGCTGTTGTTCAAATTTTGAGTGTATTTATTCTATGTTATGACGATTTTGGGTAATGTGACGTAAGCAGTGACGTAGTTTTTGTTACAGACTAAAACCGGAAGCGAATCTCCATTATTAATAGATAGTTAGATATATGATGATAAGCCCTCAGTCGTAGAATCGATACTCATTGTGAAGCGATTAGTTTTACTTTATATGTTGACATTTCACGTAGAAAAAGTTTGTGTGACATTTGAGATAGGATTGAAAAGAGGGATTTGTAAAATGCCAACGTCAAAAGAAAGTCAAAATCAATTGAAACTTTTATTTATTTATTAGCATCATCCTAAAATGGCATTGGAGAAATATCAGTAGAATTAGTCCAAGAACCAGTACAGAATATACTAATCGTGGCTTAACTTCAACGATTTGGTGGAAATCGTAATGAAAAGTCTTTTTGGTTCTTTCTTAGTGCCGCACGTTTTCAAATGGTCACGTCAGGAGGATGGACAAAGGTCGCATCCCCAAAGACCTACTGTGATAGTGAATTAGTAGAAGTCTCCCGACCGGTAGGGAGACCACGCCAACGCTTCAAAGAAGTCAGCAAGAAAGACATGAAGACATGCCACATCAACACCAGCACATGGGAATTTGGTGCAGAAAACCGCGCGGCCTGGCACCTCCTTGTCAAAACAAGGCACAAAAAGGAGTGAAAAAAGTAGCCACCACAGCAAAGAGAGCCAGAAAGAAGGAGAGTATGGGGGTTGCGAATTATGGTATGAAATGAAATGAAGAGAGAATAACAAACACAACTGGTTAGCTGTACAGATGAAGACTTTATTATTGATCAGACCGTTACTCTCTGGACGCCAGAGTCCAGACGCTCAGAACTTTTTATTTATTTATTTAATTTTGATTTAATTTAATTTTATTTAAATCCCCACTAGAGACAACAGCAGCTCCAACAAGCATCGCTGTTTGTGTGCAGTCAATGCACCAGAGACTGCCATTCAAAAATTGGCCTGTTTAGCCACTCGCGCAGATGCAGATAAAAAAACTGGACACTACACTATCGTCTTTAGCAGACGGAAGGATGCCAACAACGTTTTGAAAATTGCCTTTCCCAAGGGAATAAACGCAAAGTGAAACGCAAACAGCCTCGTCTACGATTTGAACTCGGGTCGTCGATTTTATTTCCTATGACGATAATCGTTACGGTAAGCGCGCCTGCACAGATGTAGATCTATTTGAACCTTACATTAAAAGCGATTTTAAAGGGAAACACAGTAGTTTTACATAAGATCCTGAATTTGTTTAGTTTATGTACTCCTTCTTACTACGATGTCGCAGTTCAGCACGTTAGTCACTATACAACGGGCTCTCCACCTCCCCCTTCTCCTTCTTAATAATGTGTCATACATCGTAAATAGACTTTCTATAATACATTTCTATTTTTATGTTCATTTCATTATACACATGTTCGCAACAGAAGGTCAGCAATTCAATTTCTATAGATACTAAGAACAATTTTGACAGAGTCTCATTAGTATCATTCAAGTTTGGATGAACAAAAAATGGCAAAAAAGATTGTTGCCATGGTTAAAAAAAAAAAAAAATCAGTACAAACTTTTTGTATGAATTTTTGAGATGAGGCTTGATAATTAGTATTATTTGGGTTATTCGGACTATTGTCCTCATCTTTATTGTTATCCACATTATTTCTCTGAATTTTTTTTAGATGAGGCTTGATAATTAGTATTATTTGGGTTATTCGGACTATTGTCCTCATCTTTATTGTTATCCACACTATTTCTCTGATTTTCTGAGATGAGGCTTGATAATTAGTATTATTTGGGTTATTCGGACTATTGTCCTCATCTTTATTGTTATCCACAATATTTCTCTGATTTTTTGAGATGAGGCTTGATAAATAGTATTATTTGGGTTATTCGGACTATTGTCCTCATCTTTATTGTTATCTGTACAACGTTGCGACCAATGTGCCCTTCGGCCTTTTTCAGGTATTTCTTGTCGGACTCAAGAACCTTCTCGAACCCGGGAACCTTCTTGTCGTAATCGGAAACCTTCTTGTCAAAGTTCAACGTTCCGTGATGGCTCTCGATTACGATAAGAATGTTCCCGAGTTCGAGAAGGTTTCCGAGTACGACAAGAAATACCTGAAGAATGCCGGAGGGCACATCGACCGAAACGTTGTACAGATAACAATAAAGATGAGGACAATAGTCCGAATAATCCAAATAATACTAAGTACAAACTTATTCCTAACTAAATCAGGGACCTTACTTAATTTTAACAATATTTAATCAACTTTTAATCAATTTTTACCTATAACAAATTGTTAGCACCTGATTAGCAATTAAAAAATAGAACATCTGCATAACATGCAAGTGATGTTGACCTACAAACAAGACTCTCTTAGATCCTCATCCCACAACCATACAAAGATACCGCCTCCCAGCTTCGTCTTTTATGCTATTTTCTAATTAGCACTAATTCAGCTACCGGAATATCATAGTGTCATCTATTTCCTCTTACCGAGCCTTACGGATTTCAGATCTCATGAATTACCATAATAATACTGAAATCTTATTTAAATCTTGTATGAAGGGCGGAAGGGGAAAGGGGAAAGGGGGAAGGTTACGCCTTTTTTCTTATCACTACCAACAACCCCAACAACGCCCTACTTAGATTTTAACCCTTTCGGAACTAATAGTCTAAATATTTCTGTTGGTAGAAAAATTGATATTTAAACACAGAATTTTGCAATATCTTAAAATCTAAAATATCTTTTGATAATTCTCAGCAATTAATCTCTATGTTATGCATTGAAAAGGACATTAGAATTAGAGACACGTGACAATTTGCAGTTTTACAGAAGTTTGTAATTACCCAACTATTCAACCGCGACCTGAATGTGACACAAGGTCATTTTTAAGTTGATAAAAGCCGGTTTGAATTCAAAGTATTCCTTCTCTTAGACTGGTTTACCAAGGCTAAACACATTCTGACCAACTATTTTCACAGCACTGGGGGGAGAAGAAAAGATGGATTCATGCCTTTCCCAGAAGTAAAAACTAACAGCATCGTCTACGATTTGAGCTCGGATCGCCGATTCCATTTCCTAAGACGATAACCGTTTCGCTAAGCGTGCCTCCAAAGTGTATGATTCAATGTAATATTCAATAATGAAACTCGAATAAAAGAAAAATTTGAATGAACACACATAGGTTTTGAATAGTTATTTACTAAGCGTACTTTAGTTGTGGTAAGTAAAGTCGTCAGGGTGGTCAAAAGTCGGTATCAGCCAGACAGCGAGGGAGTCTATCCCCCTTTTCACTAGCACTAGATCAAGGAGATTATTTTAGCGTATGAGGTGGAGCGCCACACCTACCATCAGCTCTTCACTTTACCGAACAAATCCCTGTGCTACTCATACGCTGAATTAGCGAGGGCTGGTATCAAATCAGGAACCTTATGATTCCTAGCCGAACGCTCTACCAACTGAGCTAAACCGGCCCTAAGTATGGGGTACCCAGGGGAAATCGAACTCACTATTATTGGCCTGTCAGGGTAGCTCGCTAACCATTATACTATGAGACCGAGTCTCCCTTAGATTTTGAATAAAAGTATACGGATTTTTTGTTGACTAATTAAAACAAAACGTAATTGTTACTTTTAAGCAGAACAGTCCAGATAGAATACTCTTCGAGGTTTAAGATGCACAGCATGGATTCAGAATAAAGAGATAGCTTGTAATGCGGTTTGAACACGCATTTCATATGCCGGGGCCCAACTTGAACATTTACATCTTGGTCACGGTACATCAATTCCTACGACAATAACCGATACGTAGGCGCGCCTCCATAGAAGTAGATCTATTTGAATCTGACAGTAACAGAGATTTTGATGACTTTTAAAGGAACGACAATAGTTTTGTCAGCCTAGATATTTTCGAGGGTAAATGGTTTTTTCTTACAAAAAATGGATTATTGATGTTTAAGATCTCCGAATGAACCCTAAAGTCGTCTTTCATGCACAAACTTTTGGTATAAATAAGGAAGTAACTTATTGTAAATAAATGATTAAAAAACAATGAAATGTCATTTAAATACTAATAATAATGGAGATTCGCTTCCGGTTTTTGTCTGTAAACAAAAAATTACGTCAATGCTTACGTCACATTACCCAAAATCGTCAGAACATAGAATAAATACACTCAAAATTTTGAACATGCAACATTAAACAGTCCTCATTGTTTTTTAAAACAAGTTTTAATAAATACATGACTGGTATTATATATCTATATATAGTTTGTTTTATTTTAATACATATTTAAAGTTTACATTTCAAATTGTTTTATTTTTAATCCTTTAATAGATTTGATGATTTTACTTACTTAGGGTACAAACTCGCTGACATTGATTTTTTTACTCCCACCAATATGTTTCAAAAATCCATTTTTACATCGCCCGGAGGGTGTTTTTTATTTTGTGCTAGTACTAATAATTATCTTAAAATTCAATAAATGTCAAAGGTGATCCACTGGGAATTATGCAAAAAACTAATTTTTGACCATACAACAAAATGGTATATCCATAGGTCCTGCTAGTATAAATTATTGTCAGTAGTCAGAATTTAATGGAAGCATTACCAACAGAACAGAACTATTAGATGTGACATACGACCAATACTTGGTCTATTATTAATGTGAGACAGCAGAGAGTAGATTCTAATAACTCATTTCACCAAGCTTAAGGTCAATTTATTCCATTTGAACAGAATCAGACTCTTGCTTGAAACGACATTCAAACGAAATAGTTTCAATGCGATTGCATATGGAAGAAATCTCAATTCCGTATTTGTCAATTTCCAAGTCACTTTCAGATATTTACGAACTAACTTGAATGTTATCTTAATATTTCATAAGTAGACTTTAAGTTTCTGTTTGAATCTCTGTGATGAAGAATTGTTATTAAACATTGATTTATCTGAAGAGGCGTTCTCGCCTTAGTCGTTATAGATAGTGCGCTTAAGACGTGGTTTTCCTTGCTTTCTTCAGGTGTCAGCCGTATTTTAAATACCCACCGGGAATTATGATCGTACATTAAATCTACTCTTACTGGTGTCTCTACATTTGTAATCATAGTCACAAAGTTTCAGACATTGTACTTTAGGTCTTCTCAGAGGCGCGAGTCTAGGTTCGCGAAGAAGCGGCCTGCGCGCTTGCGGGTCAAAGGGTCGAGCGGGTAACTGGTGCATCACGGTCTCATTGTGCGCTGCGGGCCGTGCATCCCTCTCTTCGTTGAAGAGTGGCGCGTCCCCGCGAAGTCTCAGTGTTCGCGCTTCCTTCCCTTTATCTTCTATTCGTTTCGCTTTGCGTATTCGCGACCGCACGTATCATTCTGCTTGCGGTACTGCCACGCTCTCGACGCGTTGGCCAAAACGACTCCTCGCTCGGGTCTTCTTGGCGCGACTTTTTCTTTGCCTGTTGTAATTGGTAACCTTCTGGTAATTTAGGACCGAACCTTTTATTCAATGTTTTAGGACTACAACTTTAGACTCGGTGGCGTGGTCAATGTAGCATATAGAGAAGACACGGTAACGTCAAATCTCTTCCTCCCTCTTCCGGTCTCGACAGACGTGACAACGTACCAATTGCATTCCTGTCCACGGACAGGGGCTTTGCGACCCTCAACAAACTCGTGTCGGCATTAAATGATATGCCGTAAAACAAAACAAACCAAACCATGTCCCCATATGCTAGCTGACTCTTCTCCCCACCCCCTATTTTAACCCATGACCAGATCAATAGATATATTCAGAGGCTTAGAATTCTAAGACACTTCAAGCTAAACTTTAATAGTAAATGTCATGTTTTTTTAAGTGAAACTATGGTAAATTCCGTTGTAGATATCCCCCAACTTGGTAAGTTGCAAAACTCGTCAAGTTTCTAAGATATACGGATGGATTTATACCTTTCCGAAGGGTGTAAACGCAAATAGCTTCGTCCAGGATTTGAACTCGGGTCGCCTATTCGATTTCGTACGTCGATAAGTGCGCCTCGGTAAATGTGTATAATATAGATGCATTGCAGGTGGAATGAGTGTTGGCACTTAATGTCTGTTTTTTACCCAATCAACTGCTCCCATATGATTTTCAATTGTAAACTTTCTATTGAAATTCATACATTCTGATAAAGTGGAAATGACAAAAGCAACAAGAGAGAGAGAGAGAGAGACGTTGGTTAGAATGATCAAAAACATTGTGAGTCGGTTCAAATAAGTCGATATATAATAATGAATATGAAAACTGCTTTTTGAATACATTCTGTTCTTTGAATGCAACTCTATTTAGCTTCGATTTTATGTCAACTTCATTTGATTCTGTCCACTCTTAGTTGTTTGTTTGTTGGTTGGTTGGGGTTTAACGGCATATCAACAATTGTGGGTTATTTAATGCCAAATAATGTTTTTTTATCTAATTCTATTAATAATGGAGATTCGCTTCCGGCTTTGTCTGTAACAAAAATGACGTCACTGCTTACGTCACATTATCCCAAATCGTCATAACATAGAATAAATACACTCAAAATTTGAACATGCAACAAAAGCTCAACACCAAGTATGCATCTGAAACCACTAGCAAATGGTGGTCAGTCAGACTTGCAATGCAACAAGGACCTTTTGAATCGGGTGAGTTTGAATGTTTATCGTCACACGTTTATATTTACATTTTTTGTGTAGTTGTTTCTTAAGAGTTTTTCGCACACAGTTCAAGTATTTCTATCTAAAATTAAGAATTATAAGGTTTCAAGTCATTATTTCGATTCCATAATGGTCGCCAAGTACGATAGAATTTCCCCTGAAGAAGGCCGGTGAATAGAGCGGCTGAAACATTGTTGGTATAGTAACTAAGATAAGTATAGTAGTCTGCAATATGTAGATAATAATAATATGTATCAAGAAAGGAAGGTGGAAGAGGTTTTGCCAACATAGAAGACTATGTAGAGGCCACAATCCAACAACTCGAAGAATACACAAAAAGAACAAATACAGATTACTTATGGCAGCCAACAATAGAAGATGTAATAAACAGAAAAACAACGAACACTAGAAAAGAAAGATGGTAAGAAAAACAATTATATGGACACTTCAAACGACAAATCGGGGAGGTTGCACATGAAAAGACTTAAACATGGTTAAGAAGAGGAAACCTCAAGAGAGAAACTGAATCACTAATAATTGCTGCACAAAATAATGCCATAAGAATTTGTTTTATGGCATTATTTCAAAAGCAAAATTGATAAGAAACAGTAAATGCAGATTGTGCGGTGACAGATATGAGACTGTAAACCAAGCGAATGTAGCAAACCTAGCACAACGGGAATACAATCTAGACACGACTGCGTTGGAAAGGTCATCTACTGAGAATTATGCAAAAAATTAAATTTTGACCATACAACAAAACGGTATATGCATAAACCAGAATCTGTTCTTGAGAATGAAACGCAATAAGATTCTCAGGAACTTCGAAATAAAGACGGATCACCTTATCCCAGCAAGGAGAACAGACGTAGTGTTGATAAACAAAAAGAGAGAACTTGTCAACTGGTGGATTTTGCAGTTCCAGCAGACCACAGGGTGAAGATGAAGGAAAACTAAAAGATTGACAAATACCTGAACCTTGCCAGAGAATTGAAAAAGCTATGGAATATGAAGGTGAAAGTGATGCCAATTGTAGTTGGTGCACTTGGAACGGCCCCAAATAGTTTGGGAAAAAAGACTGGAGAATGTGGAAATCAGAGGAAGAATTGATACCATCCAGACAACAGTAATGCTGAAATCGGCTAGAATACTCTGAAGAGTCCTGGAGACCTGAGGAGACTTATTGTCACTCAGACTCCAGTGAAATACCATCATGGTGTGAAAAACTCTAATAATAATAATAATAATAATAATAATAATATATATAATATATATATAATATATTATATATATATATATATATTAATATATAGAGAGAGAGAGAGAGAGAAGAGAGAGAGAGAGGAAGAGCGAGGATCCGTATTGTCCAACACAACTTGATGATATGATGATTTATTATGAAAAAGTTTATAGTCCCTATTGAAAATTGAGCTCACCGCAGTCAGCTAAACTAATTCAAACCCGTACTCCGTAGCGAACTAACATCTATTTACAATTGTAATAGTGTGTTCAAGGAAGTAATTCAATATTTATTCTTGAGTACTCCCTTGAAACGTTTTTTTAAAATGTGACATTTTCTATAGTAGATTCATAGATTCAACTAAGTTTTTGTTTCTTCCTTCCAATCTTATGTCAGTTTTTATTAGTTGTTTATATCTATATATTTATGTATATTTAACCAACTCCTCCGCACGAGCAGGATGCAACACAAGGTCAATTTATTAAGCGGAGTTTAACAGGTTGAATTTAGAGTTTCCTTTCTCTAGGCTGGTTACCTAGCCATGGTTTAAACAACCCAATCTGCCCTGCTATTTACCCATAGAGGGAGAGTTGGATTCATACCTTTTCTCAAGAGTATTAGCGCTAAGTGAAATGCAGACAGCTTCGTCCAGGAATTGAAACTCGGGTCGACGAGTCCATTTCCTATGACTCTAACCATTAGACCACGCGCCTCTTTTTATTATAGTTTGCAGCTTTTCTCTGAATAAATCAATAAATTCATATGTTTAATAATTCACAAAAAATGTCTATGATGTCAACAGCCCGAACCTCCTCCATGTACAGGTAAAGTGAGGAGTTGATGTTAGGGTGGTGCTCCGCCCCAGACGCAAAAAACAATCTCTTGGTCTAGCGCTAGTGAAAAAGGAATAGACTCCTTCGCTGTCTGGCTAAGGATTATTTAGTTTTCCCCACCTGCCGTAGCTGGTGGTTCACTGGAGGCTGAGTGACAGCAAGTCTCCTCAGGTCACCAGGACCTCTTCTGAGTATTCTAGCCGATCCCAACAGTGCTGTAGTTTGGATGCTCTCGATTCTTCCTCTGATTCCAGTTCACCCAAACTTTTCCAGAGCGTTGAGGATTTTGTTCCAAGGGCACCAATTACATTAGTACGACCTTCACCTTCATGTTCCACAGCTTCCTCAGTTCTCTGGCAAGGTCTAAGTATTTTGTCGATCTTTTCGCTTTCTTTCATTTTCACTCGGTGGTCAACTGGGACAGCAAAATCCACGAGATGACAGGTTCTCTTTTCCTTGTCAATCAATACTAGGTTCGGTCTCCTGGCCGGTATTAGGGGATCCGTCTGTACCTCGAAATCCCATTATTATTATTATTATTATTAGTAGTAGTAGTAGTAGTTATTTGAAACCTTGGTTTGATTTGGTTTGTTTTGTTTTACGGCATATCAACCTCGGTGGGTCATTTAATGCCGACAAAGTTGTGAAATAAATTCATTCTTAATACATAATACAATTTTGTTTATAAACTCGTGTTTTTCTATTCAACCCATAGATGGGACCCTAACAGGTACTACCACTCTGGGTCAGAGTGGGCCAGGGAGCAATGGTGATCAAGGGGTGCTCCACATTCCCCAAACCTCCAGAATTGGAACCTCACTATCAGATAGAGTTTAACGTCATTCCCAGGACATGTAGACCCTCAGCCACCGCCATCTAGCACCCACATGATAAGAAGGTTTGGGGGGTTGCCTTAAGGGCAGTAGGGCTGGGGCAATCATATAGGTGCTAGAGCTTGACGTGACCAGCCGATTCATCGGAGGGAGCCTCTCCGACCGCCCGTCTAGCCTAAGTAAGGGTCTAAATAGAGTGTTGCAAGTCATGGACTGCTCAATCCACCAAGACTCCATCCTTAAGCATCAGGGGTCGCCACCCACGGCCAACAGGTGGGCCCCATTTGGGGAGTCTTACCCCCGCAGAGGTGCAAGTCGTGCATTCTAACGTCCAGTCGACAGGCGGTTTGAAACCTTGTAATTGAGTGAAAATTTTAGTATTATATAGGAATACTTGAAACTATATAACTGTGAATAAACAAATGATTATCATTAGATAAGAATAGTTACTTGAAACCATATAATTGTGTATAAAGTATTTGTATTAACAATATCTAATTGAAACGATACATTACGGTCAAGCCACACTGAAAACATTGGTTCTTGTCAGATCAACAATGTTTAGCAGCGAAAACCCTGTTCAATACTTAATTGGGTAACCACTTAAGCAACAGCTGGTATTGTAAACCACATGGGTCCTTTGTTTATCAAAATGACTTGATTCCGCATTAAATGACCCGTAAAGGGTTGGTATGCCGTAAAACAAACCAATCAACTATGCTTTCTTTTTTGTTTTTACAAAGAACTAGCAGGACCTGTGGATATAACACAGTATGATAGTTTAATTATTACAACGTTTGATATGTTTTACTTAAGAGCTATTTGCTAAATAGTCCAATATGTAAAAGGTATAATAATATTGATTAAACCCCCCTCTCCCTCTCTTTCTCTCTCTCTCGCTCTTTCTCTCTCTCTCTCTCTCTCTCTCTCTCTCTCTTTCTCTCTTTCTTTCATTCGTTTTTTCTTTCTTTCCTTCTTTTCCTCATCGATTGAAACAGATTAGCGTTAATGTTTTTGCGTTCTCACCCCCCTCTCTCTATCTTTCTCCTATTCTCTTTCTTTCTTTGTTTCTCATTATATTTTTTGTATAGCATGTCCTTTTTTTCTTTATAATAAAAACGAAATGCTGAGGAAGAAATAAGAATTCAGCGGATAAGCGACACCAGATAATCTTGATTTACATTTTTGCATTGCATCTTGGACGATTTGGACGGTCTCATTTTTAACCAGAGGGTGTTTGTAAGATGATAACGGACGGAAGATTTAGGGACACTCGTATTAATATATAGATAGTTACTTTTTCCTAAAAAAACATCCACATTAAATAACCCAATTAGGATTGACATGCCGTAAAATGAACCAATGAACCAAACCGTATATACGATAATACAACAGAGAGAGAGAGAGAGAGAGAGAGAGAGAGAGACAGACAGACAGACAGACAGACAGACAGACAGAATTAAATCAAGATTATTATACTTTTTACATATTGAACTATTTAGCAATAGCTCTTAAATAAGATATCAAACGTTGTAATAATTAAACTATCAGAAAGATAGGGGTGAGAACGCGAAAGCATAACGCTAATCTGTTTCATCGATGATGAAAGAAGAAAAGAAAGAAAAACGAAAAGAGAGAGAGAGAGAGAGAGAAGAGAGAGAGAGAGAGAGAGAAGAGAGAGGGGGGGGGAGAGTTTAATCAAAATTATTATACCTTTACATATTGAACTATTTTAGAGATAGATAGATAGATAGATAGAGAGAGAGAGAGAGAGGGAGAGAGAGAGAGAGTTTAATCAAGATTATTATAACTTTTACATATTGAACTATTTAGAGAGAGAGAGAGAGAGAGAGAGAGAAGAGAGAGAGGAGAGAGAAAGAGAGAGAGAGATGAAACAAATAGTCAGATATTCATTCACGCAAACAAAAGTTACATGCACTTAACAGGAGCTGCTGCCCCAGAGGAGAAAATAATCAGATTATTTAGAACTTTGGAATTCAAACGGGTCACTTAATAGAGTCGAAGAGACCAGATCTAGTCATTGTAAACATCTATATCTGTATATTGATGAACCAAAACAATATAGTCAGTAAGATGTGTCAAGAATGCCAGCTACTGTCTCTTACCAACCATTCAGGATCAGAGGTGAGTAGTACCACATTTTTATACGTTTTATTCCACAGTCATGCCAATGAAGTGTCGGGGTTACATGCCTTACTTCCTATTTAACATTAGGGGACACTTGTGTTTAAGCTTTTGTCTGTGAGACTATTCAGACATCTCTTCATGAATTCGGCGGTGATTACTCCTGGGGACACCTACACCAACCAGTGTTGGCCGACATGTAAAATCTTTGTGCGGACACTGGATGCCGTGCCCAGGAATTAGAGAGAGAGAGAGAGAGAGAGAGAGAGATAGAGAGAGAGAGGGGGTGGGTTCGTCTTTATGATGCCCTTCTCCTCCATATTGCCTCGAATCAGTTGACAATTTCAGCTTTCCATCGTCGTGAATGTCTTCCGATTGGTTGTTTCCGGTATCTGTTCGATACCACCCATGTGGTTTGTTCTTGTGGAACTTCTGTGATTCGTTCTAGTGGAACTTCTGCCTTCGACTCTCCGTGATCACGTCCTTCACTCCGCTCAGCTCCCGAATTACCTTCGCTTCAGACGTGCTCACGTAAAGATATTCGCTGCTTGGATATCTACTTAGCCCGTTGGGACGTTACGTCACACACACATATACGAATGTGTATATATTTACCAACCTCTCCGCACAAGCAGCATGCAACACAGCCAATTTCTTACACGGCTTTTAACTGGTTTGAATTCAGAGTTTTCCTTTCTCCTAGACTGGTTACCTAGCCACGGTAAAGAGCCCAGTTAACCCTGCTATTTATCCATAGCTACAGGGAGAGTAGTTAGATGCATACCTTTCCCAAGGGTATTGGCGCTATGTGAAATGCAAACAGCTTCATTCAGGATTTGAACTCGGGTCGACAAGTCCATTTCCTACGACTCTAACTGTTAAACCACGCGCCTCCTGTATGTATGTACAAGGTGTGTCATAAAAGTATCGAGATTCAAGCTGTATTTAGCAAGATAGCAATGAACGTTAATTTTTTTCAGAATACAAGGTGTGTCATAAAAGTGCCGAGTTTAAAGCTGTATTTACCAAGATAGAAATTAACAATGAATAGAACGTTAATTTTTTTCAGAATACAGGGTGTGTCATAAAAGTGCCGAGTTTGAAGCTGTATTTACCAAGATAGAATTGAACAATGAATGGAACGTTAATTTTTTTCAGAATACAAGGTGTGTCAAAAAGTACAAAAAATTTCGATAGTTTTTTGACACACCTTGTGTGTGTGTGTGCGTGTGTGTGTGTTTGAGAGATAGATAGATAGATATAGAGAGAGAGAGAGAGAGAGAGAGAGAGAGAGAGAGAGAGAGAGAGAGAGAGTTTATGCCCGTTTAGGTAGCCATGGTATGAAATGGGGGAAATTCTATCTTCAACTGCCATCTGTAAAAAAATACAATCCTGAGAATATTTGAACACGTGTCATTGCCTTTGTGTCTATGTATTATATTCTCTCATTCTTCGTTTTGACGAAATAATTTCATATTAAAATAATTTGACGAAAATGCTAAACGGTTTTGAGATTACAAGAGAAAAGAATGTAAAACAATACGCAAACAAAACGAACAAACAAACCAGTGCAGTCATGTTTATCAAAATTCTTAATTTATTCGTTTGTTCAGTTATTTTACGATACATGAGCAAACGTTTCTTGCCATGAATAACGGGAATATTTGTATAGATCGGCATCTGGGTGTTTTTCTTTCTTCTTCTTGTTTTTTCTTCTCTCTCCCAATAACTTTCTATACTCCAGTCTTCAATGTATTTTTTGTATCTTTATTTAAAGGCATTTCTAATATTTGGATGCCATATTTTCACGCGTATAATTCCCTTCATAGATGATAGAATTATTTACGAATAAATTGGCACTGAATCTATGTCTCTTGGTCTATTGTTTTCTTTTTGTTTTCGTCTCACTATAACTTTCATAGGTCGTCTTGAACGTGTCCTTTGTATCTTTATGTAAAATCGCCCTGTCGGCTTCGCTTAGAATACGCTAATTGTCAGCCCTGTCGGCTGGGGCTTTAGAATACATCGACTGCACCTCTGCAGAGGGGTAAGACCCCCACCCCCAATGGGGCTACCTGTTGGCCGTGGGTGGTGATCCGTGATGCTTAAGGATGGAACCCAAGTTGCTGAGCAGTCCATGACATGCAACACTTCACTTTGACCCTTACTTAGGCTAGATGGGCGGTCGGAGAGTCCCCTCCGATCAATCGGCTGACCAAGTCAAGCCCTAGCACCTATTGCCTTTATGGCAAGCCCCAACCCTTTTTATCATATATGTGCTAGAAGGCGGTGGCTGAGGGTGTTCATATCCTGGAAATGACGTTAAACTCTATCGGATGGTAAAGTTCCAGTTCTGGAGGTCTAGGGAACGTGGATCACTCTTTCATCACCATTGCTACCATATCCAGTCGAACCCGGAGTGGTAGTACCTGTTAGGGTCCCATCTATGAGTTAAACAGAAAAATTGTTTAAAACTTTTTCCAAACTATTAATACGAATCTTTCAAAACTTTGCCGGCATTAAATGGCCCACCGAGATTGATATACCGTAAAACAAAACAAACAAACAAATAACCGCTAACTGTATCCCCTACAGGGGGGGGGGGCAAGACTACTCCTCCCAAAAAGGGTGTCCTAAACTGAATCTGATTCTGAGGCTCTAGTTCCGGAGAAATGGTGAGTGTAGAACAATGGTTCTCAACCGGGGATAACATGTAACATTTATTGAATCCAGGCGAGCAAAAAAAATTAATTATAAAAATACAGTAGGAATTTTAAACATCAAATAGCTAAGCTCCCCTTATCGTGCGTCCACGATAGTAAAATAGGAATCAAAGGGGTCGATAGGAAAAAAAATAGTTTAGGAGCACTGGTGTAGAGCACCCATTTACTGCCAGGTCCACATCGAACAGGAGTTGTGCTACCTGTTAGGGTTCCATCTATTGGTCATAGATCTGTTTAATAATAGTTATATTCAATTGGACTGTGCGCCAAAAAACTCTCGAGAAACAACTACAAAAAAATGTAAATATGAAAGTACAATAAACGCAATTCTCTAAACCTCTAGGCATAAAATAAACCTAGACGGGTTGACTTAAAATCAGTTAATCAATGTATAAAGACATTTCGAAAGTTTGGATACCATGTTTTTTTTTGTTTTAATGGCATATCAACCTTTGTGGGAGATCTAATGCCAAAGCCATTACCTACAGAAGAACAGTAGTGGTACTATTTAATCCATAGATAGGTGGATAAGGGGGTTCCAACTTTTCCCAAGGGTATTTGTCCGAAAATGAACGTAACTGGAGTTCGAACTCGCTTAGTCCAGCAGATTAGCCACTATGCAACTATGTTTATTGACTTCAGAGATGACAAAATTATTTACGTATAAATTGGCATTCAATGTACGTCTCTTGTTCTGTCGCTTTCTTCTTATTTCCTCTGTCATTATAACTTTCTATCAGTATCAGTTAAACAGCGAGAGAGTCTATCCTCTTTTCACTAGCGCTACACAAAGGAGATTGTTTCTTAGCATCTGAGGTGGAACGCCAAATCTACCATCACATCCTCCTCCCTTTACCCCACAAATTCCTGTGCTACCGATTGGCGAAGGCCAGTATCGAATCAGGAACCTTGTGGTTCACAGGTTGACGCTTTACCGACTGAGTTAACTTGCACAAAAAATGAGTACATACTTACAAGTGTTTTGTTTCATGAATGAGATAGATACGCACTTTCCTTAGTTATATCAGAGGCGAGTTTTTTTTTCTGAGACAGCTGAAAAAATCAGGTTTTTCGAAATTTGCTTTTTCTAATAATCAATTCTTCCACACGCACCCACCCCAACAGATCGCATCAAGAAGATCATCTACACTCATTTATTCTAGTAGGAACGACATTCCTTACTTGCAACGGTTTCTCTATTTGACATTAGGAGACTCGAGAGGTAATTATCTGCAATATCTACCGGTAGGCCTAGGTGGCGTAGCGAGCATTATTATAAAAGTGGAAGCGCCAAAGTCAAAGGTCCTTCATTTATCCCCTATCATTGAGAAAAGAACACGCACCAATTGCGGCTCTTGTCTAAGAACAGGTGGCTTTTGAGCCGCGTGTATTCCGTACCGTATTGCACACGATGACATGTTTAGCATTTAAGTGTTTATACTTTTCTCTTTTAACCAGCAGCCTCAAGATTTTATCTAATAAAATCTATTTTCTGACTTGGACATTTCTCTTATACAACTATGTACAGTATAATCTCTTCTTTGTATCGCTGGTCATGTCTGTATACTTTTATATAGTTTGCCCAAGCACTAAAATATCCTAGTTATCATTTCGTCGTCAATTATATCTATACCATGCGATCTTCAACATTCTTGTTTTGGCTTTTTGTGCATTGTCATATAAACAGAAAACAAGAGATTCGCAGCCACCAGAAGAGAGAGAGAGAGAGAGAGAGAGAGAGAGAGAGAGAGAGAGAGAGAGAGAGAGAGATGTATGGGGTAGCAAGAGGTTTTGGGGTGTTTTAAAGATTTAAAAGTAGTTGGATATTCCCGGTGCGTGTTCATGGGCTTTTTGCTTTTAACCCCATCTCATTTGGTGGTCGCGCTGAAAAGGAAAGAATTCAAGGAACGAAAAAGAAAGAGACAAAGGTAGATGGTGGTTTTATGATTTAGGCTTTATTCCCGGTCATAGTCGCCTGTGGCAATGGTATATCTCCCTGACCAGTAGGAGCGACTAGACCCAGTTACGGCCTAAACTAGAATGGCCGAGATATCGTTTTGGGGGGTCGCAAGTCGGTCCTTTTTCTCGCGCATGCGCTGAGGATTCTTCCGTGAAGGCTCATGGGAGTTTGTTGTTTTTTTATTTTAATTTTATTTTAGTTTTATTTTAATCTCCATATGTGTCACTATTTCGTGAGTTAAGATGACCCTTTTTGCCAACCTTCTCTCATTTCCTTTCAGGACCTAAAAGATCGCATGTAACATATTTTTGGTTAATATGTTTCTGTATTAAAAATACAATTTTCATTTTCGTTCTTCTTAACTTCTCTCTAGCCGCCTTTTTTTTCCTTTCTTATTATTTATTAATATTTTGGGTAGTTATCTGCCTTGACAGCTTGATACAGCCAAGGCCACCCAACACTATGTTTCATAATACTTTTTTAACAGATATCGCTATCACAATAAAAAAACCCAAAAAAACAGACGTACAATTCTGGCATCATTCGGCTGTTTTGAGCCAAATTAAATATTGAATTAACCACGTTAACAAAGTGCATTGCTGGGGTTATAAGCAATAATCCGACGAGGGTGGCATTTCTCTTTGCGTTTGTGCAACTTAAAATCTCCCTTAAACGCGTACGTGATTCTCCATCAGCTTCTCGTGACGTCATTGTTTATTGAGCACTACATTTTAGCCTGCCTTTCCTCTTTCTTCTCACATACCTCCCTCTCTCTCTTGTGGCTTTACACTCTCCTTCATCATAATTTGAAGAGGATTCATTCGCGCGCAAATCATTTACACGACAGTGCTACAAAAAAGAGACAGGATTCTTTTTTGCTCGATTAGTTTGGTCTCCTTCATTCATTTTTATTCTTTCTCTTGTCGTTTTATCTTTTTCTTTCTTCCATCTATCATTTTGTTAATATATATATATATATATATATATATATATATATATATATATATATATATATATATATATATTATAAAGGTAATGATTTACGGTAAAAATATTGGGTTGGTCTCAATGTTTGGTTAGTATAACTGTTACTCGGATAAGTCAGTGTTATAACAAATATAAAGTGCTCAATATGCAAATAGAGCGGTTTTAGTATTATAGTGTGTATATATTATATATTATATATACTAGCAAATATATGCACCCTCCGGGTGCAAGTATTTGAATTTTAATGTAATGAAATATGTTAAATTTGAAAATACTTTTGAAACTAAATAAAAATCCAAATAAATGATTTGAAACAGAGGGGGTATAATCGAAGAATAGAACAACTTTGAAACTAAGTCTTCCATCATTTTTCATCACTCCCCTCCTTTTATTGCTGATTTTTCCTAATTTAACTATTTAGTTAAATTAGGAAGTAAAGAATAAAATTACTGTTATTTCTTTATATTAAAGGATTTCTTTTAAGATTTATCCCCGAGTGTTTTGCTCATATTCATTAAGAAAAAAACAAACAATTAGAAATCAATAATACCAAGCGCATATTTAATAAAATTAAACTTTTAATATCAATATGCAAATTAGCTTTCCTGTTCACACTGTAACCCGCTATTTTGTTGCATATATAAATACAATTGCATGTTATTAGAATGTAGATAAAGTCAAAAGTATTAATAAGGTATAACAATTTTATCAATAACTGAGGTTTAAATAAAAATAAATTCATGGTGAATGTGACGTCAATAACTAAGGGAATTGTGACTTGAGTAGTGATTTAGTTTCGGCTTCAGACAGACAAACACACAATCTCCATTATAATAAGATTATATATTATTATAGTGTATATATATATATATATATATATATACAGGATGGGTCAAAAGTAGGGTTGCAGTTATTTTATTATCTGTTTTACCCTCACAATCACGTTTTAGATATAAATTATATAAAAAAATACCGATCCCTTATTCTATGCTACTTACTCATGCCTTAAAACGTTGTACATTTGATAAATTTGTTTATACATATATAAATAAATGTATAAATTTCTAATAAAGGTAAAATGTTTAAGTGTTAACTGTAACCCTGCTACTGGCCCACCCTGTATATATGTATATATATACGTGTGTCTGTGTTTTTTTGTGCTTTTTTATTTATTATATTACGCTTGTGTGTACGAAATGTTTGCACTTTTGATCGTTGATGGAAGAAAACTGATCATTTCTTTTTTCAACGTGTGGAAGTTTCTTGTTGAAGAGACAGGCAAACATGAAATGTGGCTGACAGAAACGTTTTATCGAAACGTCGCCATGGAGACTTGAAATCTTCTCTTGGATCTATTCCAACGCGCATGCAATGATCTCCAGTCAAAAAGGAAATTAATCATTTGGATTTTTATTTTTTATTTTTCCAGGAAAACAAAACAACAATGTATTTTATATTCAAGAAGCAATTCTTTTCTGTTTGAATTTCTGAGAAGAGGTTTTGCCATTTTTATACATCGGTTGGAAGACCCTTTGTAACAGTGATCCATGATGATATTGATGCTTTCTGTTTTTGGAAGGAGTGAAGGATTTTAATTAGAATTCAGAGTAATGCCCATTATATCGAAAATTGATTAAACCACAAAATTATTATTCCGTTTCAAATTTGACTGGAAACTATTCAAGTAACTATTTCTGTTTCATAATAGTGTTGGGATTATCTTCACTTTGCCCGGAAGAGTTATCTTCCCGCTGGATTTCCGTGCCGACCACCAGGGAGGTCTGGTATTTAAGTGCGAGGTTCAAAAGTCTTCTGCCTCTTTTGTGCTTCTTCTCGAAGGAACTTCACATGGGCTAGACACTGTCTACCCCTTTCCTGGTGGGGGCTTTTTGCCCCCCATCAGTAGTAAGTGAATTTTACTGCATGGACTATCTTAGTCCTATATCTTTACTGTTGTGTACATTCTTATTGTACTGTATACCTTAATGTATGTTTATGTACATGTATTTCATTGTTTTGTTTTTGGTTTGTTTTGTTTTACGGCATATCAACCTCAGTGGGTCATTTAATGCCAATAAAGTTTTGAAATAAATCAATTCTTAATGGATAATACAATTTTTTTAATAAATACATTTCTCTATTTAACCATAGATGGGACCCTAACAGGTACTACCACTCCGGGTCAGAGTGGACCAGGGAGCAATGGTGATAAAGGGTGCTCCACATTCCCCAAACCTCCAAAACTGAACCTCACCATCAGATAGAGTTTAACGTCATTCCCAGGACATGTAGACCCACAGCCACCGCCTTCTAGCACCCATATGATAAAAAGGGTTTCGAGCTTGCCATAAGGGCAATAGGTTTGGGAAAATCATATAGGTGCTAGGGCTTGACGTGACCAGCCGATTGATCGGAGGGATCTTTTTTAGAAAAGCCTAAAGTGGAATATTGCAAGTCATGGACTGCTCATCCACCTGGGTTCTATCCTTAAGCATCACGGGTCGCCACCCACGGCCAACAGGTGGCCCCATTGGAGGAGTCTTACCCCTCTGCAGGAGTGCAGTCGGTGCATTCGAACGCCCCAGCCGACAGGGCGCGTATTTCATTGTATCTGTATTTTATGTCTTATTTCTGTGCTGTCTAATATATAAAGTGTTATGTCCAACACAGCGTGTCGGAGTTTGTTTGTTTCAATAATAACATTGAATCTTACAATAGTAATTAGTTTTCAGTTATATGTTTTCAAGTAACTAATAATAATCCTTACTAAACAATTATAACTTCAAGTAACTATTCTTAATACAATTAATTTAAAGTTATATATAAAGTACCTCTAATACGAATAATTTGCACACAGTCGTATGGTTTCAAGTATTCCTACCTAATATATTAATACTAGTGTTCCTAAATCTTCCGTCCGTTATCGTCCTGCAACAACCTCTGGTTAAAAATGAGACCGTCCAAATCGTTCAAAATGCAATGCAAAAATGTAAATTCAGATTATCTGGTGTCACTTAATCGCGGATTTCTTATTAGTTTCATTTTATTTCACCCAATTTTAAAAATGGAACATTCCAAATGGTCTTGCGTCGCTAAAATGCCCAACGTAAAATTAAAATGAATTAAAAAAAAGTTATTCTCTCATCTAAGTGAAGCATTTTAAGTGTATTTTTTCGAATAAAATCTCGCTATGATGTGTCGTCTATTTTCTGGGTTAAAATTGCACCAACCATAAAAGAAGCATACGTGGACTCTGTTATGTTGCTTTCTTCTAGTCACAGCCTCGTAGTCTCCATTGCAATTCTCAACTTCATGCCTAGTTGTTTCTACAGTGTTCAGGGAGCATTGGGCAGCAACCATAATCTCCTTATTTTGATGGCCGGTGCAGATCATCATCATACAAGTCATTATCTCCCATGATTCAAGTGGGTTCCAGTCATCCATTCTATCTGTTGTATATGAATGAAGAAGGGTCCAAGCTTTTAAATGATGCGTAGTGTGCGTCAAATAACCAAATATAAATATGTCAAATTTATCCCGAACACCTTATATATATATATATATATATATATATATATAAAGTAAAAAGTAAAGTCGTCGGGGCTGCCTAATGTCGGTATCAGCCAAACAGCTAGGGAGTCTATCCCCTTTTCACAAGCGCTAGACCAAGGGGATTATCTTAGCGTCAGAGTGGAGCGCCATACCTACCATCAGCTCATCACTTTACCGTACATATCCCTGTGCTACTCATACGCTAAGTTGGCGAGGGCCGGTATCGAACCAGGAACTTTGTGATTCCTCGCTGAACGCTATACCGTCTAAGCTTGCTTTTTTACACATGTCTCCCTGATGAATGCGTAAAGGTCGGTATCGAACCCGGAACTTTGTCGTTCCTAGTTGAATGCTCTACCGACTGACCTAAATTAAAAGTTGGGATTCCAAATGCTGATTTTCCAAGCAGACACTCCCCACTTAGAAGATTGATGAACACAATCTTTTCTGGTCCTATTTCTTCCAATTCTTGTGATCGTGTCAAGTTCGGCTTAGTAAATAACAACAGATGAATTGCTTGGGTGAACAGCGATAACCTTACAATGTCCTGTTGTAAAGTGCCTTTCCGACATTTTGCCAATAAAGAAAGCACATTAATAAAGAAGGAAGGAAGGAAGGAAGGAAGGAAGAAACGACAAAAGAAGAAGGAAGACAGTAGAGAAGACAGAATTATGAATACAATATAACAGATCAATTATAAAGTGTTTATTACGTTAAAATGTATTATTTGAATTATTCGGACTATTGTCCTCATCTTTGTTGTTATTGTTACGATTTTTGTGGTCAATTTTTAGTTAGAGCATTTTACAGTGGATATCCCTTGAGTTCCTTAGTGTAGGCCAGAATCCTTGTGTTCCTAGTATTAGGTAGAAGGAAC
>CM042141.1:84254806-84277007 GCA_023376005.1 Doryteuthis pealeii | reverse complement strand
GAGAAATTTGATTGATTTATCTATCATGTTACAGACATGCAACACCACCAGGGGTTATTTTATGCTTAATATGTTCGTGAATCTCGTACCAATTGTATGTTTATATTCCCGAAGATTGAGTCAAAAAGTATTTTGTTTAGCGACAGGTTATAATACCAACACAGGAACATGTATCAAACATCAAAATGAAAACTGGTCCTCTGTGGATCACATCCCTACTTTCTCCAACATAGTCACAACGTTTCTCTCAATAGCAATGTTTCCACCTTCGAATGAGAGCATGTATCCCTTCCCTAAAATTATGTTGACTGTTCTTGAGAGCCACTTCTCACTTACAGATTTCACTCACGGGCACTTGAATAATGTTTGTCTCTCAAACATTCTTTCATGGGACCGAGGAAGTGAAATCTGTAGTGAATAATAATAATAATAATAATAATAATAATAATAATAATAATAATATGGCGGCCAAACAATAGTAGATGTGAATATGGACAAAACCAGAAAAACAACAAAGACTAGAAAACAAAAATGGGAAGAAAAACAATTATATGGACGCTTAAACGACAAATCGAGGAGGCTTACACATGCAAAAACCGGGACGTTGGTTAATAAAAGGAAAGCTTTAAAAGAGACTGAATCACTAATAATGCTGCACAGAATAATGCCATAAGGACAAACATATCAAAGCAAAAATTGATTAAGACCCAACAAAATAGTAAATGTAGACTATGCGGTAATAGAGATGAGACCGTACCATGTTACTATGCGAATGTAGCAAACTAAGCACAAGGAGACAAAACTAGACACGACTTGGGTTAGGAAAGGTGATCCACGGGAATTATGCAAAATTTTGACCATACAACAAAATGGTAATGCATAAACCAGAATCTGTTCTTGAGAACCGAACGCATAACATTCTCTGGACTTTTGAAATAAAAACGGAACACCTTATCCCAACAGAAGACCAGACCTAGGTTTATTAACAAAAAAGAAGAATTCGTCAACTGGTGGATTTTGCAGTTCCAGCAGAATCACAGGGTGAAAGCTGAAGGAAAATGAAAAAAAATGGACAAAATACTGGACCTTGCCAGAGAAACTGAAAAGTTATGGAATATAAAGTGTTGTAGATGATTCACCTATGACACGGGAAATTGGACTAAACCAAAGGGTATATTTAACAGAGGCAAATCTACTTCAAGTGAGAGTAGCAGATACATGTTCTTCGTATACGCTTGTAACAAGGAAACCTTCCTTATTTGTACCATTATATATTGCTGAATAATCTGCTTCCCACATTTATCTCCATGTTTAGTGATATCTATTGAGCTTTAAAACAAGGTCATAACAGAAAGTGATACCAATTGTAGTGTTGGCACTTGGAACAGTCCCAAAAGGATTGGAAAAAGGGTTCTGGAAAGCTGGAAATCAGAGGAAGGATTTGATACCATCCAGAACACTGCACTGCTGCAATCTGCAGTATACTCAGACGAGTCCTTGGAGACCCGAGGAGACTTGCTGTCACCAGACTCCAGTGAAAGACCTCAGCTGACGCTTGAGTGAAAACTCAAAAGGAGTAAATAATAAATATTGTATCCTCTCAGGTTATAATAAGTAATATCACAAACTATTAACCATTATTACAATGGCTACTATATATTTTTTGCCTTTCTTCTTGTTTAATAATAGATAATAATATAATATAATATAATAATAATAAGAAGAAGAAGAAGAAGAAGAAGAAGAAAGAAGAAGAGAAGAAGAAGAAGACCAGACCTATGTTGATAAACAAAAAAGAGAAGAACTTGTCACTGTGGATTTTGCAGTGCCAGCAGATCACCAGGGTGAAGCTAAGAAAAATTAAAAAATTGACAAATATCTGGACCTTGCCAGAGAACTTGAAAAATAGGAACATTGAAGTGAAGTGATACCAATTTGTGGTAGGGCACTTGGAACAGTCCCAAAAGGATTTGAAAGGGTTGGAAAGTTTGGGATATCAGAGAAGGATTGAAAACCATTCAGAACACTGCACTGCTGCAATCTTGCCAGAATACTCATAAGATCCTGAGACCTGAGGAGACTTGCTGGTCCACTTCAGACTCCATGTGAAAACTCAAAAGGAGTAAAATGATAATAATAATAATAATATAATAATTAATATAATAATATAATAATATTGTATTTCTTCTCAGGTTATAATAAGTAATATCACAACTATTACCATTATCAATGGCTACTATATATTTTTTGCCCTTTCTTATTTGTTTAATAATAATAAAATATAATAAATAATAATAATAATAAAAGAATAAAAAAATGGAAATAAACAGAGAATCTTGATATAATTTTGATTTGGACTAAAGCAATAGTTGTAATTTTTAGTCGCTATGGGACGATCGTGGATTTCAGCGTCGGTCTTTGCAATTTATTCTCCTATTTTAAGCTATTCTGTCTTGTTTGCATATTACTCCCACCGTTAATTAACGCATGACAAATCAGGTGGTCAGATTAACCCTCTTCTCCAAATGGAATTTGATGCACAATCTTAATAGCATTAAGATGGCCGCAGAAACTAACCAGTAGAGACTAAAATGAAAAGACGCAGAATCTGAGAATTGATGAGGAAGAAGAAATGAATTATTACTCCGACTTTAAAATCCACAATAAAATCGAACAATGTCTTACTTGATTAACAGTTATATATAATATATAATATATAATATATATATATATATATATATATATATATATATTATATATGAAAATATAATAATATATAATATAATATATATATATATATATATATATATGAAAAGAGATTGGAAATTAATCCGACAGTATGAAATTTAACATTTTGAAAAAAACATATGATAACGTTTGTTATGGTAATTGCTGACAGTACTGTTTCGACCAAATCGATAGTTGGTCTTCATTCAAAGAGCGACATAGATGGAAGAAAGATATCGTTAAAAAGACTGTTTTTGGAACTCCAACATCTTTTTTTCAAATTACACTGTTGATTTGTATATTTTTTATCAGCTGAAATATATACTTACTATTTTTTGATACCCACTTTACATTTTTATATACATTTTTACAACAAACTCTTTGAGTTTTACTATAAACTATAATGCTTCTGACTTTTAAAAATAAAAATTAAATTTATTTTATTTTTAAAACAGAACATGCATTTTTCAAAAATTTCAGCGGTTGAATTCAGCGTTTCGTTTCTGTAACAGTCTTTTTAACTGGATATCTTTCTTCCCATTCTATGTCGCTCTTTGATGAAGCCAATTATCGATTTGGTCGGAAACAGTACTGTCGACAATACATAACAAACATCATATGTTTTTCAAAATGTTATTCATATATATATATATATATATATATATATATACTTTGGTGCGGTACCAAGTATTTCTGGTACAGGTGATTCTAGGCTGGTCTTAATTCTGCTACCAGTAGTTGTTTGTAGATTCAGGTTCAGTATGAGAGCTCAATGTTTGATTATAGTAAACGGGGCAAAGTTATTTGTGAATAAAAGGCTTTAAATACCATGGGTATCGTGTTATGGGACAATTCCACTCGTGAGTATGCCCACAAAGCTTCTTCAGATATTATTTATTTTAGACTAAAAATTTTATTTTAGTCTAAAAATAAAAAGATATCAGTGGGTTTTGAAGGAAGCTTTGTGGGCATTACTTCACGGGTGGAAATGGTCTTAACCACGATAACCCTGGTATTAAGCCCTTTATTCACAGTATATATATATATTATATATATATAAATATATATATATATATATATATATATACCAACCATCCGCACGAGAGATGTGACACAAGGTCAATTTATTAACAGTTTTAACAGGTTTGAATCAGAGTTTTCCTCTCCTAGACTGTTACCAGCCAATGTTAAAGGGTCCAAGTCTGTTCCTACTATTTACCCATAGGCTGGGAGGGGGAGAATATAGGATTCATTAATAAACAATATAGAACCATAAACCATTAATAATGTGTTTAAATTTTATTCTGTGTTGTGGAGATCCCTAACCATCTCTCTTGTGTTCAGACTAGGGTGAGTTTTGACAAAATCCACTTGCACCTGTGTTTTATTACAGCTTCTTATGGTTTTTCTTATGATCCGCCTTCTATCGGGTTACTTTGATACATCGCGGCCACTTGTATTCTTCTTACCGGGATTGCCTTTCGGGTCAGCGTCTCTCTGGTTTGGGGTGTCGCTCGTGTGGTTCATTTTGTGCTGTTTGTCATAGACAAACAGATACAAATTGTGTGTACACTTTTATTACTCCTATTTCCCGATACATTCTTTGCAGCGTGCGCATAGGAGAAAGCAGAGACGGAAAGGCACGTCTGACCAGAGGCCGGGCCCCCTGGACGCAATCCTCAGATTCTAACTCTACTTTTCCAGTTTCGTCTGATCACGTGATCTTCTCTAACCCAATGAGAACCCCGTTCTAAGACGAAGCTGAGGCCAGACCATCAATCAAAACTACAGTGATTTTCAACTGTTTACCGTTATTTCTAAATTACTCTACACCACCTACTAAAATGGATAGCCTAGCCTAACCATTATGTAACACCTGCTGTGGATCTTGGACAACGAACTAATACTTGCAAACTATAATTCGGCAAGTTCGATCTTCAATGTGTGCTCGGTTACCGTCGCCTTGTGGCAGACAAGGCTAAGATTGATTATTCTTTTGAGGCACTGGGCCAGAGAGAAAATAACTTAAGGATTAATCTCACAATCCATGACTAGTTGCCTCAATTATTGTACCTTGTGTCAAACTAGCGTAATTTGGTATGTAAGTCCACAAGTACGGAGCACCTAGTGAGGATAAAACTCAATATTGACTTCTTAGTGATCTGCGAGACTAGCGGACAAACGGAAAATGCTGAGTTTATTCCTATAACACTGATACCTTGGGAAAAGGTATGCATCCAACTACTCTCCCTCCAGATATGGGTAAATACTAGGGCAGGCTTGGAGCTCTTTAACCTTGTTATGGCAACCGCGTTCTAGAAGCAAAGAAAACTTTGAATTCAAACTGTAAACCCGCTGAACAATAGACGTTGTGCAGATCCTGCCTTTCACGTGGAGGGGTAGGTAAAATACATAAATGTTGAGTTTATTCAAAATATTTTAAAAAATAAATAAATAAACGAATGGTATTTCCCAGTTTTCTCTAATCTCGTCTATAAAATTCCAATTAAATGTTCATTTGAAAATGGACTGATTTTCTTTAATAATAAAATTTTTCTTTCATTCGGCTTTTCACATCACCGCTCTCCCATCAAACAATCCTTGGTCAATAAAAAAGCCGACATAAATTGAAAACACATCGGACTTTTATTGAGAGCGACACAGGGAGCCTTGGTTCCAAGGGGAGACAACCCAGATTGCCCTGTTAAACTAACTTTCAAGCAGTTGTTTCTTTTGTGGGAATTGTGGAATAGGCGACTGTCTATGTGCTTACATTTTAATAGGTTTACGAAAATAAGGTAGACGCTGCTAGTATTATAATAAAATGATATAGTAAAATAGCGATTTACCTTATTTTCGTAAACCTATTAAAGTAAGCACATAGACAGTCGCTATTCCAAATTCCACCAAAGAACAACAACTGCTTGAAAGTAGTTTAAACAGGGCAATCTGGGTTGTCTCCCTTGAACCAAGCTCCCTGGTTGTCGCTGTCTCAATAAAAGTCCGATGTGTTTCATTTATGTCGGCTCTTTTATTGACCAGGATTGTTTGATGAGAAGCGGTGATGAAAAGCGATGAAAAGAAAAATTTATTATTAAAGAAAATCAGTCATTTTTCAAATGACATTTAAAATTGATTTTTATAGACGAGATTAGAGAAAACTGGAAATACCATTTCGTTTATTTTTATTTATTTTTTTAAATATTTTGAAAAAACTCAACATTTATGTATACTAACCCCTCACGTGAGCAGGATCTGCCACAACGTCTATTGTTCAGCGGGAGTTTAACAGGTTTGAATTCAAAGTTTTCTTTCTTCTAGACCGGTTGCCATAACAAGGTTAAAGAGCTCAGCCTGCCCTAGTATTTACCCATATCTGGAGGGAGAGTAGTTGGATGCATACCTTTCCCAAAAGGTATCAGTGTTATAGGAATAAACTCAGCATTTTCCGTTTGTCCGCTAGTCTCGCAGATCACTAAGAAGTCCAATATTGATTTATCCTCACTAGGGTGCTCCGTACTTGTGGACTTACATTACCAAATTACGCTAGTTTGACACAAGGCTACAATAATTGAGCAACTAGAGAGTTAGTCATGGATTGTGAGATTAATTCCTTAGTTATTTTCTCTGGCTCCCAAAGATACTTATCAATCTTGCCTAGTCTGCCACAAGGCGACGGTAACCGAGCACACATTGAAGATCGAACTTGCGAATTATAGTTTGTAAGTTTAGTTCGTTGTCCATAGATCCACAGCAGTGTTACATAATGGATAGGCATAGGCTATCATTTTAGTAGGTGGTGTAGAGTAATTTAGAATAACGGTTAAACAGTTGGAAAAATCACTGATAGTTTGATTGATAGCTCTTGGCCCCAGCTTCGTCTAGAACGGGGTTCTCATTGGGTTAGAGAGATCAGGTTGATCAGACGAAGACTGGGGAAAAGTAGAGTTAGAATCTAGAAGGATTGCGCCCAGGCGGCCCCTCTGGTCAGACGTGCCTTTCCGTCTCTGCTTCTCCCAACGCGCACGCTGCAAAGAATGTATCGGGAAATAGGAGTAATAAAAGTGTACACAACAATTTGTATCTGTGTTGTCTCCATGATAAAACAGCACAAAATGAAACCCACACCGAGCGACACTTCCAGAACCAGAGAGACGCCTGACCCGAAAGGCAATCCCGGTAAGAAGAATACAAGTGCCCGATGTATAAACAGTAACCCGATAGAAGCGGACATAAAAAAAACATAAGAAGCTGTATAAAACACAGGTGCTCAAGTGGATTTTGTCAAAACTCACCCTAGTCTGACACAAGAGAGATGGTTAGGGATCTCTCACACACAGAATAAAACTTTAAACACATTACTAATGGTTTATGGTTCTATATTGTTTATTATGAATCCATTATTATTCTCCCCCCCCCAGCTATGGGTAAATAGTAGGACAGACTGGACCCTTTAACCTTGGCTAGGTAATCAGTCTAGGAGAAGGAAAACTCTGAATTCAAACCTGTTAAAACTGTTAATAAATGACCTTGTGTCACATCCTACTCGTGCGGATGGTTGGTATATATATATATTTGTGAATAAAAGGCCTTAAATACATGGGTATCGTGGTTTATGGACCATTTCACCCGTGAGTAGCCCACAAGCTTCTTCAAACTACTGATATCTTTTTATTTAGACTAAATAAAATTTTTAGTCTAAAATAAAAGATATCAGTGGTCTGAAGAAGCTTGTGGGCATACTCACGAGTGGAAATGGTCCATAACCACGATACCCATGGTATTTTAAGGCCTTTTATTCACAAATAACTTTGCCCCGTTTACTATAATTAAACATTGAGCTCTTCATACGGAACCTGAACTCTACAACAAACTACTGGTAGAGAATTAGGACCAGCCTAGAATCACCTTGTACCAAGAAAACTTGTACCCGCACCAAAGTATATATATTATATATATATATATATATATATTATATATATTATATATATATGAAATTAACATTTTGAAAAAACATATGATGTTTGTTTATGTAATTGCTGACAGTACTGTTTCGACCAAATCGATAAGTTGGTCTTCATCAAAGAGCGACATAGATGGGAGAAAGATATCGTTGAAAAGACTGTTTACAGAAAACGAACGCTGAATTCAACCGCTGAAATTTTTTGAAAAATGCATGTTCTGTTTTAAAAATAAAATAAATTTTATTTTTATTTTAAAAATCAGAAGCATTATAGTTTATAGTAAAACTCAAAAAGAGTTTGTTGTAAAAATGTATATAAAAATGTAAAGTGGGGTATCAAAAATAGTATAGTATATATTTCAGCTGTTAAAAAATATACAAGTCCACAGTGTAATTTGAAAAAAGATGTTGGAGTTCCAAAAACAGTCTTTTTAACGGATATCTTTCTTCCCATCTATGTCGCTCTTTGATGAAGACCAACTTATCGATTTGGTCGAAACAGTACTGTCAGCAATTACATAACAAACATCATATGTTTTTTCAAAATGTTTAATTTCATACTGTCGGATTAATTTCCATCTCTTTTTCACACACACACACACAACGCGCGCGCGCGCACACACACACACACACACACACACACACACACACACATATATATATATATATATATATATATATATATATATATATATATATATGTATACTGTTAATCAAGTAAGACATTGTTCGATTTTATTGTGATTTAAAGTCGGAAGTAATAATTCATTTCTTCTTCTCTCATTCAATTCTCAGATTCTCGTCTTTTCATTTTATGTCGCTACTGGTTAGTTTCTGCGGCCATCTTAATTGATATTAGATGTGCATGCAAATTCATTTGGGAGAAAGAGGGTTAATCTGAAACCACCTGATTTGTCATCGTTAATTAACGTGGGAGTATAGCAACAAGACAGAATAGCTTAAATAGGAGAATAATTGCAAAGACGACGCTGAAATCCACGGATCGTCCCATAGCGACTAAAAATTACAACTATTGCTTTAGTCCAAATCAAATTATATCAAGATTCTCTATATTATTTCCATTTTTCATTTTTTATTATTATTATTATTATTATTATTATTATTATTAAACAAATAAGAAAGGGCAAAAAATATATAGTAGCCATTGGAATAATGGTAATAGTTGTGATATTACTTATTATAACCTGAGAGAATACAATATTATTATTATTATTATTATTATTATTATTATTATTATTATTATTATTATTATTATTTTACTCCTTTTGAGTTTTCACATGGAGTCTGAGTGACAGCAAGTCTCCTCAGGTCTCCAGGACTCTTATGAGTATTCTGGCAGATTGCAGCAGTGCAGTGTTCTGAATGGTTTCAATCCTTCCTCTGATATCCAAACTTTCCAAACCCTTTTCTAATCCTTTTGGGACTGTTCCAAGTGCACCAACCACAATTGGTATCACTTTCACTTTCATATTCCATAACCTTTTCAGTTCTCTGGCAAGGTCCAGATATTTGTCTATTTTTTCATTTTCCTTTAGCTTCACCCTGTGATCTGCCCTCCACTGCAAAATCCACCAGTTGACAAGTTCTTTCTTTTTTGTTGATCAACACTAGGTCTGGTCTTCTTCTTCTTCTTCTTCTTCTTCTTCTTCTTCTTCTTCTTCTTCTTATTATTATTATTATTATTATTATTATTATTATTATTAAACAAAGAAGAAAGGGCAAAAATATATAGTAGCCATTGTAATAATGGTAATAGTTATAATATTACTTATTATAACCTGAGAGAATACAATATTATTATTTACTCCTTTTGAGTTTTCATATAAGCATTAGCTGATGGTCTTTCACTGGAGTCTGAGTGACAGCAAGTCCCCTCGGGTCTCCAGGACTCTTCTGGGTATTCTGACAGATTGCAGCAGTGTAGTGTTCTGGGTGGTATCAATCCTTCCTCTGATTTCCAGACTTTCCAAATCTTTTTGGGACCGTTCCAAGTGCACCAACTACAATTGGTATCACTTTCACTTTCTGTTATGACCTGTTTAAGGGTCAATAAATAATAACTCAACACGGAGATAAAATGTAGAGAACAGATGTATTCAGCAATATATCAATGCACAAATGAAGAGGGTTTCCTTGTTACAGCGTACACGAAGAACATGTATCTGCTACTTCTCACTTGAGTAGATTTGCTCTGTTAATATATACCCTTTGGGTAAGTCCAATGTTCGTGTCATAGGTGAATCATCTACAACACTTTCATATTCCATAACTTTTTCAGTTCTCTGGCAAGGTCCAGATATTTGTCCATTTTTTCATTTTCCTTCAGCTTCACCCTGTGATCTGCTGGAACTGCAAAATCCACCAGTTGACAAGTTCTTTCTTTTTTGTTAATAAACACTAGGTCTGGTCTTCTTGCTGGGATAAGGTGATCCGTTTTTATTTCAAAGTCACAGAGAATTTTATGCGTTTCGTTCTCAAGAACAGATTCTGTTTTATGCATATACCATTTTGTTGTATGGTCAAAATCTTTTGCATAATTCCCAGTGGATCACCTTCCTAACCCAGTCGTGTCTAGTTTTGTACTCCCGTTGTGCTAGTTTGCTACATTCGCCTAGTACATGGTTTACGGTCTCATCTCTATTACTGCATAGTCTACATTTACTATTTTGTTGGGTCTTATCAATTTTTGCTTTGATATAGTTTGTCCTTATGGCATTATTCTGTGCAGCAATTATTAGTGATTCAGTTTCTCTTTTAAGCTTTCCTTTTATTAACCACGTCCAGGTTTTTGCATGTGTAACCTCTCCGATTTGTCGTTTGAAGCGTCCATATAATTGTTTTTCTTCCCATTTTTGTTTTCTAGACTTTGTTGTTTTTCTGTTTGTCCATATGTCAACATCTACTATTGTTGGCCGCCATATTATTATTATTATTATTATTATTATTATTATTATTATTCACTACAGATTTCACTTCCTCGGTCCCATGAAAGAATGTTTGAGAGACAAACATTATTCAAGTGCCGTGGAAGTGAAATCTGTAGTGAAGAAGTGGCTCCAAGAACAGTCAACAGAATTTTACAGGGCAGGGATACATGCTCTTATTTGAAGGTGGAACATTGCTATTGAGAGAAACGGTGACTATGTGGAGAAGTAGGGATGTGATCCACAGAGGACCAGTTTCATTTTGATGTATGATACATGTTCCTGTGTTGGTAATTATACCTGTCCTAAACAAAATACTTTTTGACTCATCTTCGGGAATATAAACATACAATGTACGCGATTCCCGAACATTTAAGCATAAAATAACCCCTGGCAGTGTTACCATGCCTGTAACATCAATAGATCAATCAATCAAATTTCTCATTTATATCAAAAGATAAGTTGAATTAAATTTTTTATCGTTTTGGGACGCAATATTAGGTTAAATCGAACTTAACGGACCTAAATACCATCATCGTATGTCACCCCGCCGAAAGAAAAAAATACCAAAAATCCGGGAATTAATCGAATTTAATGAAATTTTCAGTGTTTGTATATTAATGAATAAAAGATATAATGCACTAGTTATTTTATTTAAAAACTTTCACATTTTTTCAGGTCAGTTAACTTTGAACCACATATCTTTGAGAACCTGTGTTACGCCTCAAAGATACATGATTCAAAGATAACTGACCTGAAAAAATGTAAAAGTTTTAAAATGATATAATTGGTGTAGTATATCTTTTATTCATTAATATATCAAAACTGGAAATTTCATTAAATTTTTGATTTTTGGTATTTTTTCTTTCGACGAGGTGGAATTTAGGTCTGGAATTTAAGTTCGATTTAACCTAATATTTGATATCATGTTCTTGGAGTTTTTTTTTTAAAGACATATTAGAACTTACCTGTGAATTAATCCATTTTAAGCGTCGAAGTACCTTTTTTGGCTTCTCAACTTCTCTAGGGGAAGCAAGGGAACCATCTGCTTGGATTCCCTTATGGGAGGGAGAGAACCTGAAGGTTTCAATGGCTCTACACATTATAAAACGCCTCAAGGTCCGCTATCATAGTTTTCTTCCATTTTTTTAGGTCTCGTTACCTGGCCATGCATTTGAGCTTGATCAACACCAACTGGGTCACCTAGGTAAAGGTGTATGATGTTCTAAGACCCATAACACCTAATAATCCTTGGATGATATCACTGACGATGGGGTCAGGTGCACCTTTCAGATATATTTCTTGTTACTGAATTTTTCACAAATGCTTTTGCCTCTGAAGGCACTATCTGAGTTTGGGTATCTTCAAACTAAGCACTTCCATTAAAAAAGATATAATCCCTTCAAATTAACAACAGAAGCCATTATTGTAGAAAAAAGTTAATTCATTGTTTAAAAATGTTAATTTAGAAATATTAAAAAATGCCCAAAATGATTTATTGTAAAAAAAAAAAAAAATGGGTTTATTTTCCCATTATTCTTTCGTAGAAGAAAGATAAGAGCATTTTTTAGAATAATGAAAAACATTAGTAAAGTTGAACCAAAAAACGTCAAATCTTGTACCCCCCCCCCCACATTCTACATTAAATTTCAAACTTTTAGAGATTTAAACAAAATCATTTAAGAATTAGGGGCTGGTTTAGCTCAGTCGGTAGAGCACCCGCCAAGGAATCGCAAGGTTCCAGGTTTGATACCGGTCCCCGCAAACTCAGCGCAGGAGTAGCACATAATGAATTGCGGTGAAGTGAGGAGCTGACAGCGGGTGTGGCGCTCTATCTCAGAGAAAACAAAAAAACAATTTCCCTGGTCTAGCGCTAGCGAAAAGGAAATAGACTCCCTCGCTGTCCGGTTGATAGCGACAATAGGCTATTCCGCCGACTATTTAAGAATTTAAATGACCCCCCCCCCCCAAAAAAAAAGTAGATCAAAAGAACGCACGAGGTTGGCTCCTGCTATTAATTTGAAGGTAGCATTAGTTTTTAAAAAGAAAAAGCTGAAAATCTCGGAAGTGCTTTGCTTGAAGATAAGACTTGATTTTCATAGGATCAAATAGTAGTTTATGTTTTCTTATGTTAACGAAATATACCATTGAATTTTGGTTAGGGTGTCGCATACCTTAGGTATATGGAGGTAAAATGACGAGGTCAGAGAAAGGTTGAAGACCACTAATCTAAAGTCTTGTTAGAAGTTGCATAGATGAAAGATCAATCAGATTCTAATTATTGAACCCAGTATAAGAACTGAATCCGATTCAATTAACCTCGGCTCAATTCAAAAGAAGCCATGAACACTGTCCATTGATACAGATTGTCAAACTTGCGAAAGTTTTCCACATTAATCAACAACCAAATAACTCCAGCAAATCAACCAGTCGTAGAGATTCACCTGAATGATGCGTTAGTTTTATGGAAAACTGCCGTACATTATTTAGTAAATAGATTTAATCATAAGTCTTATGCAGGTGCCAATATGTAGCCTAGGTAATCACAATGATTAAAGTGACATTGGTCCTCACGGGGTGGAGGTTGTGCTCGCGCTTGTGGCGTATTAACCTTTTAATTGCCATATGCGACAATAGTCGAATATCTATCGTTAGACCAGAAAACCATTACAATAGTAGCGACATCGATCCTCACGGGGTTCCCGAACTAGTTGTGCATTAACCTTTTCATTGCCATGTGTGACAATAGTCGAATGCCTATCATTAGCCTAGGGAAGCATTACAATAGTAGCGACATCGATCCTCACGGGGTTCCCGAACTAGTTGTGCATTAACCTTTTCATTGCCATGTGTGACAATAGTCGAATGCCTATCATTAGTCTAGGGAAGCATTACAATAGTAACGACATCGATCCTCACGGGGTGCCCGAACTAGTGGTATACTAAATTTTTCATTGCCATATGCGACAATAATCGAATACCAATTACGTTATTGATCTCTTATGTTATTGTTTTATTCTCTAACGTATTAAAATTAATCCTATGAATGATTTCATTTAGAAACAAATTAAAATATGATTAAAATAAGTGTAATCTTTTTATATGCGTTCTTATTTAATTTCTAATTTTATATATTTCATTACATCAAAATTTAAATACTTACGCTCGGAGATTGCATATTCTTGCTAGTGCATTTAATGACATTTGGATGAATTGCAAACTTTCTAGCATTTTCTTATCTTAAGAGAAATATGGGACAAAACCCTCAATCAGTTGCAGTAGAATTAATTCTTCTTCAATAGACATTCCTTCTGTTCCCAAATGTTCAAATTCATAGAATCGACTGGAGTCTTGTAGCCAATGTAAAAAGTTTACAATTGGTTTTTCTTTTAATATCTATTAACATAAGATTTATTGACTTTTCCCCACTGGCAACTTAAACAAACTTTGTATGTTGTCATTAAAAGATATAGACATAATACGGTTATTTCCTATAAGTCTAACATAAACAAAGGGGAACCACTCTTGACTGATAAATTATTTATTTATTTTCCCATTAAACTAACCCTAAAACCAAACCCTAGCCCTAACCCTAAAACTTGACCCTAACCCTAAACCCTAGCCCTAACCCTGTCTTCTTTTTTCCTAGTAGATCAATGATTAAATAAATAATTTATCTGTCAAGAGTGGTTCCCCTTTGTTTATGTTAGAATTATAGGAAATAACCCATAATAGATGTACGTATATAAGAATAGTAATTTGGATTCTGTTCTCACTGATTTAGGATTGTATTTAATATAAGCTCGGCTGCTTTCCAACTTTTCAAATTTTAATTCCTAATTTTTTTATGAAAGGTAAAATTATAGTCGTTGGGTTGGCCTAGACCAGCCAGACAGCGAGGGAGTCTATCCACTTTTCTCAAGTGCTAGACCAAGGAGATTGTTTTTGCATCTGAGGTGGAGAGCCACACCTACCATCAATTCCTTACTTTACCGCACAAATCCCTGAGTTACTCATACGTTGAGATGTCGAGGGCCGGTATCAAACCAGGAACATTGTGGTTCCTAGCCGGATGCTCTACCGACTGAGCTACATTGTAGTGTATTTTTCTTTATCCTGTATGTGCCTATATTTTATGGTTGAATTTTAATGTAATTATTTCTATTTATTCATTAACTCTTGATATTCAATGATATCAACGATATGCACTTAATGACATTTGGTAGAATTGCAAACGTTCCACCATTTTCTATCTTAAGAGAAGTATTGGACAAAAGCCTTAACCAGTTGCACAAGAATTAATTCTTCTTCGATAGATGTTCCTTCTTTTCCTAAATGTTCAAATTCACAGAATCGGTTAGGGTCTTGTAGCCAATGTAGAAATTTTATATTGGTTCTTCCTGTTCTTGTTTTAACTCGTTGCCTAACAAATTTTGCCCATGGCTGTATTTGATTTTCTTGGTATTTTTTTTCACCTGGATGATGGCATATTTCAAAGTTCCTTATCTATTCACCCCAGAACTGATTCTATTTAAATAAAGTCCTATTATTATAATCTGAATCCTTCTGCTCAATTATAATGAACGGACCATATAACCTTTAAGCACACCATCTGCGATCTCGATTCATAAGGACATGTCTTTCATTTACACCGTCAACATCCGGTTGTTTGTTAACAGACGATTTTTAGAGTTAAAAAAAAAACAAACTAACCCCTAACCCCTAACCCTAACCCTAACCCCTAACAAACAACCGGATTTTGACGGTGTAAATGAAAAAAAAAATGTCTTTATGAAACGAGATCGCAAATGGGGTGCTTAAAGGTTATATGGTCTTAATGACCTAACCACCAGTTTTTGTACTTTGTTTAAGGTAGGATCGCAGTGGTGGGAGAGCCTCTGTCAGTAATGACCAAAATCTTTTTGGTATAATATTCTATAGAATAATAATCTATTTGAATTGAACGAATGTCAATTCTTCCAATTCTCTTGGATAAGTAATCAAAAGGATTTTAATAATTGCTTCATACTTAAATCGTGTTAGATGGCTAACTACTTAATAACAGTAGGTACTATTAGCAAACTTTGGCCAGTACAAAGCGTAGTAAATAAAAACAGCCAATCTCTCCCCCCCCTCTCTCTCTCTCTCTCTCTCTCTATGTATATATATATATATATATATATATATATATATATATATATATATATATATATATATAACATTTACAGTTTTTTTAGTGTGTGTGCAAGTGATTTTCAGGAGATAGTCAGCCCCCCCCCCGCGCCAGCTTCCATGGCGACAGTAAACCTTAACCCTAAATCCCAACCCTAATCCTAACCCTAAACCCCCCTAGTTCAAATTAAAAGTTTTATTACAAAATTTGTGGGTTCTGTTTTTTTCTGGGGCACCCTAATTTACTAAACAAAAGTTCATAATTACCCAGGAACCTTCAAGATATTAATAGACACGGTTTTAAGTTATAATTAGTTATAATTAGTAATATATATAGTTATATATTAGTTATAATTAGTTATAATTAGTAATATATATAGTTATATATTAGTTATAATTAGTTATAATTTGGGTTTGCGATATGTAAAAAGAAAAAAAACTCATACTAACAGTTTTATAGTGGCTTCGAAATATTCAGTTAATTTATTCCAGTCTTTAAAATTAATTTAGATTTTTCTTCTTTATTTATTTATTTTTTTGTTCAGTTTTGTTCCGAAAAGAAAATTCTATGATTAAATAACAACAATCTATAATATTAAGAGATTGGGACATTAACACATGTATTCGGATGTTATGCCCTGTCATCACCTCATATGAATAATCGATCATTCCGTTTTGATTGCAAGAAAAGAAAGGAACGAAAAAGAAAACGCGATACGTCAGAGAGAAAAGAAAGCAAATATAATAAGAAAGAAAGAAAGAAAGAAAGAAAGAAAGAAAGAATGGAAGAAAGAAAGAAAGAAAGAACGTAAGAAAGGAAAGAAAGAAAGAAAAAAAGAAAGGGAAGAAAGAAAGAAAGAAAGGAAAGAAAGAAAGAAAGAAAGAAAGAAAGTAAGTAAGAAAGGAAAGAAAGAAAGAAAAAAAAGAAAGGGAAGAAAGAAAGAGAGAAGAAAGAAAGAAAGAAAGGGAAGGACAAAAAAAAGAAAGAAAACGAAGGGAGAGTAGAAAGAAATAGAGAAAGAAAAAAGGAAGTGAGTGATCAGAAAGAAAGAGAAAAATAAAAATAAAAATAAAATAAAATAAAAAGAGAGAGAGAGAGAAGAGAGAGAGAGAGAGAGAGAGAGAGAAGAGAGAGAGAGAGAGAGAGAGAGAGAGAGAGAGATATGAGTAGTAAAAGAAATGACGAACGCTTTTGTTACTACTACTAAACGGAGTAACAAATAAAGGGAGCAAATTTTTTGTTGTTTTTGTCTATATTATTCCCCTTTAATTAGGTTTACAAAAACGATAGTTTTTTTTAAATGGTACATTTCTCCGTGTACTGTTAGTATTGAAAACAAATAAAAACAACAAAAAAACAATTATATAACCATGAAATGTCATAAATATCTTTGTTAAAAACCCATTAATTATGCATCTCTGTAAATTCAAGAGCATCTAAGTAATTCCTTCTGTTTTCGTTATGATAAATGGTCTTAAGATAGGTATACTCAAATTTTCGTCTGCTTTTCATTTTAAAAACGAATTAAAATTAATTAAATCAATTATTTAAAGTCAAATTTTTGTCTAAGTCGAAAAATTGTAACATAATGAGCATCAGTAAGAAAAAAAAGGCAAAATAATATTACACATGTTATTTATTTTTAATGCATTTAAAACTATTTTTTCGGTCAATTTTGCTCAAATATGGCCGTAACCGTTATATAAAGATGGCGTAAAATCCGTGTTGACAAAATAAATTTAACCCTCCAGATTGTAAATGTTTTTTTCCAAAAGTCCGGGAATTATTAACTGGTGTAATTATAAAATTCATTCATTGATAAATCAACACTGAAAATTTCATTAAAATCGGATAATTCCCTGATTTTTTATATTTTTTTAAACGGTGATTAAATTTGTTTTGTAAAAACACGGATTTTTCGACAAATTAGGTATACCTAACTTACACCACTGTGAAAATGATGCAAATTTCTTGCGATTGCCTTTAGACATTGTAAAAGTTGTATTTAATTTTATTATTACGAAAAATAATTTTACTTTTAAGTACGAAGGTAATCATAAAGGTAATGTTTTAAATCAGAAATCAAACGTTTATTGTTTATTGTCAATGATGTTTACATCATTTTCAACTTTGAACATGTATCAATTTTTCTATATAATCGCCATTTCGGTCGATGTATTTTTTTTCTTTTTAGGCACTGTGGCAGTTTTTGTATGCTCATGTCATACCAGCTCACCGTTAAGGAAGCGTTGAACATCGTCGTCGTTTCAAACTCTCTACACCTCTTGTGGACGTTTTTGACATCCATGCACGACTCGTCATACACTTGCGTTAATTGGCGATGAATTTCAATCGGTTTAATGCTTTTTTTGCTTAAAAAAAGAAGGAATAACTGCGTGAACTTCACACTTGGCAGTAGCGTCAATCGGGAGCTTCATCAGAAATGACTGAGCATGACAGTGAGACGTGCACAGGGGCATGAGTAGGTGCATGCACAACAAACACAACAGTGTTGCCAATAACCGCACGAACAGTTTCCCTACGTCACAAGTATTTTAGCACTATTGTAATATTTTAGTACTATTTGTAATGGTTGTCCTTATTTACTAAGCCTTGCACACAGGCCTCGGGTTGTTTGCAATATCTGCTAGTTACTTCCGAGGCGTGCTTATGTAACGGTTATTGTCGTTGGAAATAGAATTGGGATTACCGTTATATTTGCTAAAGGAAGACGAAAAACAGTCCCATTTTACAACTGGAGTAATAGCATTAACTTCTAATCAATAGAGGCTAAGAATCATCTATGAGATTAATAAATGTTTGCCCTTCTTGCAACCTGACGGACGTTTCTCTTTTAACAATTCTTTCACTTATAGCACACAGCATAAGAATACGGGGATGTATATTCTGGGTGTGAAATTTGGGCGCCACCCACCCAACAAAAATGATAAGTTCATCATAAATATTAAACTCACTCAATAATCATCGATCACAATGGGAAACTAGTTTTTCTGTCTCCTGATATTGGATATTTTGGTAGATGTTCTGCAATAATGTGCCGCATCTCACAGTTAATTGTATTATTGTATCATAATGGGCAGAATGGAGGATAATAGGAGGGGGAGAAAAATAAAAGCCAAAAGGTCAGCGGCATTCAAACAATTTTTTTTTATATAAGTTTAATGTTATTGGCATGTTTACATTTGAATATGAATTCATTTCTTCTATTCGGTAGTTTCTTCCGGTTTTTGAATTTTATTATTGCTTTTTTCCCCTCCAGACAAAGGTGGTATTTGTTTTTGAATCCTTATGGTGTTATTGACTTTTTCCTGATTTGCCATTTTGTTTGTGGGTTTTGATTTTTTTCTTTTAGTTTCCAGAAATGTTTAGTAAGATATTCCCAAAAGAAAAAATTGAGGAAAAAATTATCTATTTCAGCAGCACCATCACGCCATGGAAATTTCGTTTATACAACCACAGACAATCATTTACAAACGAAAAATTTAAAAAAAAAAATTTTTTTAATTTTTCGTTTGTAAATGATTGTCTGTGATTATATAAACGAAATTTCCATGGCGTGATGGTGTTGCCGAAATAGATATTTTTATTTTGGGAATATCTGTGCCTGGTATACAATGTTCGTGGATAAAATAACTTTTTAAAAAACATTTACGTACCCATATATATACATGCAAAACTCAGAAAGTCAAAACCTACATATTCATAAGGTAAAAATCAAATTTCAAAACTACGACGTCACAGGCATAGCCAGCATGCACAGACCACGAGGTTTAAATAAATCTAAAGAAAGTGTATTTTGGTAGCATTTTTTCTTTTAAACATGTTTCGTTAAACTGTACTGACGATTCATGTCGGACGAGTTTTTGTTCGATCCTTTCTAATTTTCTGGCCATCTGTTTTGGTGTCAGAGTAGAACTAGTGTAGCAATCCACCAAAGGTTTCATTAGGAGCGCTTTCGACATGTCCACCTTCCATCTTCAGGTATGAAACTGATGGGATGTTTCAGGTGTCTCGTTTTTAAAAACAACGAGCAGTAACGTAGGAATTGGAAGTGGGTGGTAGTAAGAATTGGTAGTAGGTTCAAACGATGATAGCAGTAGTGATTTTTATAGGAGGGGGGTTACAAGTTTGTGAGAATGAAAGGTGAATAGTGGAAGGAGAATAGGCGGGAAATTATAGGCATTTGAGAACATTGACTTGTTTCGAAGTTAATTTGTCAAAGGTGTTTTTTTTTTATTGATATATAGAGCTTCGATTATTTGAAGTTTTTGTTTGTTTTTTTCTTTGTGTAGTGTGCGTGTATTTTCTATTAAAATTTTACGGTAGGTAGAGGGGGGCATGAATGTGTTTGAAGGTGTTGATTAATAGAGCTCATATCAGATAGATGTAGCGTTAATCTGCATGATAATGTGGTCGTCGTGTGGCCAATATACGTGTTATTAACTTTGGAGATGCAGTCTCCTACTGGACATTTAAATTCGTACAGGAGATTGGTCACGAAACACACACACACACACACACACACACACACACACACACACACACACACATATATATATATATATAATATATATATATTGGTCCGGGCAGAAGTAGCAAAAAGCTGTTTCTCTTTTGTCAGCCTTGACAGCGATCAAGATGCTATATCGTAAAATATAAGATTATTATTTTCTTCTTTGTGAGAAAAGTAATTCATTTTAGTTGCTTTTCCATCTGCGATGTATAACGTCTGACAATTCTACTTTCCTGGGAGAAACAACAACAACAACAACAACTTGCTGAAGTTAATTTCCTTTTCTATTATCTTTTGTTTTTCTTCATTGGACAACGTTAGAGAAGTCTTAGAAATGTCTTTGAAGTTTGTTTAATTAATTATTGCTTGTGCAATCAATCAATAAGAGTACGATCCATTTATGGATCTTAAAGATTACAAGAGATATTCTCATGGTGTAAGCAATCCTCGCAAATGAATTGATAGTGAGTTCAATCTTTACTAGGTACCCCAAAGCTGTAGAAGGTGTCTTCGTGGTGTTGTGGCTAAACTGCTGGACTGCGACGTCGTAGTTGGCGACTTCGAACTCTAGTTGATGTATTACGTTCACTTTTGGACTAATACTCTAAAGAAAGGTGTGAAACCACTCTCCCATCTCACAGCTAAATATGAAAAGCTATAGGTCAACTAGTACCACTACTGTTCTTCTACAAGGATGGCTTTGGCATTAAATATGAAAAGCTATAGGTCAACTAGTGTGACCTGATTCAGGTTTGGAAAATAGAAAAAAGAAAGAAAGAAAAAAAATCGGAAGTTAAAATCTTCCGATCGTTTGGGTCAGAATTATAAGGCCGCGATTGAGATGTCCGTAGCGGGGGTGGAATCTTAAGTAGGTCAGAAGACCCCTGGGGTGAATCCACTCAGGTAGCCAGAAGAGATAGCACTTGGATTAGTCAGCGGTAGTTATCCTCTGATATGCGAGACGATCCTTTGAAGTAGCTAGACTGATGTCGCGCGGAAAAGATAAATCTTGTTTTATAGATTACCGGAAAATGAAGAAACCGGAATTAAAGAGAATCTATTGTTTTTATGTTTCCTTACTACTTGAGAATGGAGATAATCTTGTTGAAAATCGGAAGTAAAGAAATTCCTAATATCTCCACGCTGACCGGAAATAAGAATTTCCGATTGAAATATTATTTAAACTGAGACGATCTTGACGAGAGATCAGAATGAAGCCGGGTGTGCTTGAGAACGGTAGCTGAGAATGAAGCCGGGTGTGCTGAGAACGGTGGCTGAGAATGAGCCGGGGCGTGCTTGAGAAACCGGACTAGCTGACAAGATTAACGCAACTGAGAGCCGAGAGTAACTGACTTCAGCTAAGACCATTTTGAAACTTAGTCAACTTACGAAACTGTTTTGCACAATACTTTGCAGAAGACCAGAAGTATTTAATTACGGGCACATCACTCCCACAAACCTCGAGAAGTAATTATTTGTATTCCTGTATTTTTGAATATAAATGTTGTTGATTTTTGAAGAAGAAAAAGAGTCGTTATTCTTTTTTGTATGTGACCAATCGGCCGCCATTAAACCTCGGAGATCAGTTCTATAGCAGATTTCTAGTCGTTTGAGATCTTAGCACAACGTGGGGCATTCGGCTAGACTTCCCGCAAATATAGAGACCCTGCAATCCTTGGTTGATGCAGAAAATCCGATCTTGACGGCCAATTTCGGAGATTCTGTGAGCCCTTTAGCTCGGGAGCGACCGACGGGTTATACTAGTACCACTACTGTTCTTCTACAAGGTTATCTTTGGCATTAAATAACACACTAAGGTTGATCTGCCATTAAGCAAAGAAATCTAATTATAGTTGTAG
>CM042141.1:84224806-84247306 GCA_023376005.1 Doryteuthis pealeii | reverse complement strand
CATTTCATTGTTCTTATCATTTATTTACAATAAGTTACTTCCTTATTTATACCAAAAGTTGTGCATGAAAGACGACTTTAGGGTTCATTCGGAGATCTCAAACCATCAATAATCCATTTTTTGTAAGAAAAAACATATTTACCCTCGAAAATATCAAGGCTGACAAAACTAATGTCGTTCACTTAAAAGTCATCAAAATCTCTGTTACTGTCAGATTCAAATAGATCTACTTCTATGGAGGCGCGCCTACGTATCGGTTATTGTCGTAGGAATTGATGTACCGTGACCAAGATGTTAATGTTCAAGTTGGGCCCCCGGCATATGAAATACGTGTTCAAACCTCATTACAAGCTATCTCTTTATTCCGAATCCATGCTGTGCATCTTAAACCTCGAAGAGTATTCTATCTTAAAACTTGTTTTAAAAAACAATGAGGACTGTCTAATGCTGCATGTTCAAATTTTGAGTGTATTTATTCTATGTTATGACGATTTTGGGTAATGTGACGTAAGCAGTGACGTAGTTTTTGTTACAGACAAAAACCGGAAGCGAATCTCCATTATTAATAGATAGTTAGATATATGATGATAAGCCCTCAGTCGTAGAATCGATACTCATTGTGAAGCGATTAGTTTTACTTTATATGTTGACATTTCACGTAGAAAAAGTTTGTGTGACATTTGAAATAGGATTGAAAAGAGGGATTTGTAAAATGCCAACGTCAAAAGAAAGTCAAAATCAATTGAAACCTTTATTTATTTATTTATTAGCATCATCCTAAAATGGCATTAGAGAAATATGAGTAGAATTAGTCCAAGAACAAGTACAGAATATACTAATCGTGGCTGAACTTCAACGATTTGGTGGAAATCGTACTGAAAAGTCTTTTTGGTTCTTTCTTAGTACCGTACGTTTTCAATTGGTCATGTCAGGAGGATGGACAAAGGTCGAATCCCCAAAGACCTACTGTGATGGTGAATTAGTAGAAGTCTCCCGACCGGTAGGGAGACCACGCCAACGCTTCAAAGAAGTCAGCAAGAAAGACATGAAGACATGCCATATCAACACCAGCACATGGGAATTTGGTGCAGAAAACCGAGCGGCCTGGCACCTCCTTGTCAAAACAAGGCACAAAAAGGAGTGAAAAAAGTAGCCACCACAGCAAAGAGAGCCAGAAAGAAGGAGAGTATGGGGGTTGCGTATTATGGTATGAAATGAAATGAAGAGAGAATAACAAACACAACTGGTTAGCTGTACAGATGAAGACTTTATTATTAATCAGACCGTTACTCTCTGGATGCCAGAGTCCAGACGCTCAGAACTTTCTATTTATTTATTTAATTTTAATTTAATTTAATTTTATTTAAATCCCCACAAGAGACAACAGCAGCTCCAGCAAGCATCACTGTTTGTGTGCAGTCAATGCACCAGAGACTGCCATTCAAAAATTGGCCTGTTCAGCCACTCGCACAGATGCAGATAAAAAAAACTGGACACTACACTATCGTCTTTAGCAGACGGAAGGATGCCAACAACGTTTTGAAAATTGCCTTTCCCAAGGGAATAAACGCGATGTGAAACGCAAACAGCCTTGTCTACGATTTGAACTCGGGTCGTCGATTTTATTTCCTATGACGATAATCGTTACGGTAAGCGCGCCTGCACAGATGTAGATCTATTTGAACCTTACATTAAAAGCGATTTTAAAGGGAAACACAGTAGTTTTACATAAGATCCTGAATTTGTTTAGTTTATGTACTCCTTCTTACTACGATGTCGCAGTTCAGCACGTTAGTCACTATACAACGGGCTCTCCACCTCCCCATTCTCCTTCTTAATAATGTGTCATACATCGTAAATAGACTTTCTATAATACATTTTTATTTTTATGTTCATTTCATTATACACATGTTCGCAACAGAAGGTCAGCAATTCAATTTCTATAGATTCTAAGAACAATTTTGACAGAGTCTCATTAGTATCATTCAAGTTTGGATGAACAAAAAATGGCAAAAAAGATTGTTGCCATGGTAAAAAAAAAAAAAAATCAGTACAAACTTTTTGTATGAATTTTTTAGATGAGGCTTGATAATTAGTATTATTTGGGTTATTCGGACTATTGTCCTCATCTTTATTGTTATCCACATTATTTCTCTGAATTTTTTTTAGATGAGGCTTGATAATTAGTATTATTTGGGTTATTCGGACTATTATCCTCATCTTTATTGTTATCCACATTATTTCTCTGAATTTTTTTAGATGAGGCTTGATAATTAGTATTATTTGGGTTATTCGGACTATTGTCCTCATCTTTATTGTTATCCACATGATTTCTCTGAATTTTTTTAGATGAGGCTTGATAATTAGTATTATTTGGGTTATTCGGACTATTGTCCTCATCTTTATTGTTATCCACATTATTTCTCTGAATTTTTTTTAGATGAGGCTTGATAATTAGTATTATTTGGGTTATTCGGACAATTGTCCTCATCTTTATTGTTATCCACGTTATTTCTCTGAATTTTTTTTAGATGAGGCTTGATAATTAGTATTATTTGGGTTATTTGGACTATTGTCCTCATCTTTATTGTTATCCACATTATTTCTCTGAAATTTTTTTAGATGAGGCTTGATAATTAGTATTATTTGGGTTATTCGGACTATTGTCCTCATCTTTATTGTTATTGACATTATTTCTCTGAATTTTTTTAGATGAGGCTTGATAATTAGTATTATTTGGGTTATTTGGACTATTGTCCTCATCTTTATTGTTATCCACATGATTTCTCTGAATTTTTTTAGATGAGGCTTGATAATTAGTATTATTTGGGTTATTCGGACTATTGTCCTCATCTTTATTGTTATCCACATTATTTCTCTGAATTTTTTTTAGATGAAGCTTGATAATTAGTATTATTTGGGTTATTCGGACTATTGTCCTCATCTTTATTGTTATCCACATTATTTCTCTGAATTTTTTAGATGAGGCTTGACAATTAGTATTATTTGGGTTATTCGGACTATTGTCCTCATCTTTATTGTTATCCACACTATTTCTCTGATTTTCTGAGATGAGGCTTGATAATTAGTATTATTTGGGTTATTCGGACTATTGTCCTCATCTTTATTGTTATCGACAATATTTCTCTGATTTTTTTAGATGAGGCTTGATAAATAGTATTATTTGGGTTATTCGGACTATTGTCCTCATCTTTATTGTTATCTGTACAACGTTGCGACCAATGTGCCCTTCGGCCTTTTTCAGGTATTTCTTGTCGGAGTCAAGAACCTTCTCGAACCCGGGAACCTTCTTGTCGTAATCGGAAACCTTCTTGTCAAAGTTCAAAGTTCCGTGATGGCTCTCGATTACGATAAGAAGGTTCCCGAGTTCGAGAAGGTTTCCGAGTCCGACAAGAAATACCTGAAGAATGCCGGAGGGCAGATCGGCCGAAACGTTGTACAGATAACAATAAAGATGAGGACAATAGTCCGAATAATCCAAATAATACTAAGTACAAACTTATTCCTAACTAAATCAGGGACCTTACTTAATTTAAACAATATTTAATCAACTTTTAATCAATTTTTACCTATAACATCAATTTTTACCTATAACAAATTGTTAGCACCTGGTTAGCAATTAAAAAATAGAACATCTACATAACATGCAAGTGATGTTAACCTACAAACAAGACTCTCTTAGATCCTCATCCCACAATCATACAAAGATACCGCCTCCCAGCCTCGTCTTTTATACTATTTTCTAATTAGCACTAATTCAGCTACCGGAATATCATAGTGCCATCTATTTCCTCTTACCGAGCCTTCCCGATTTCAGATCTCATGAATTACCATAATAATACTGAAATCTTATTTAAATCTTGTATGAAGGGGGAAAGGGGGAAGGGGAAAAGGGGAAGGTTACGCCTTTTTTCTTATCACTACCAACAACCCCAACAACGCCCTACTTAGATTTTAACCCTTTCGGAACTAATAGTCTAAATATTTCTGTTGGTAGAAAAATTGATATTTAAACACAGAATTTTGCAATATCTTAAAATCTAAAATATCTTTTGATAATTCTCAGCAATTAATCTCTATTTTATGCATTGAAAATGACATTAGAATTAGAGACACGTGACAATTTGCAGTTTTACAGAAGTTTGTAATTACCCAACTATTCAACCGCCACCTGAATGTAACACAAGGTCATTTTTAAGTTGATTAAAGCCGGTTTGAATTCAAAGTATTCCTTCTCTTAGACTGGTTTACCAAGGCTAAACACATTCTGACCAACTATTTTCTCAGCACTGGGGGGGAAGAAAAGATGGATTCATGCCTTTCCCAGAAGTAAAAACTAACAGCATCGTCTACGATTTGAGCTCGGATCGCCGATTCCATTTCCTAAGACGATAACCGTTTCGTAAGCGTGCCTCCAAAGTGTATGATTCAATGTAATATTCAATAATGAAACTCGAATAAAAGAAAAATTTGAATGAACACACATAGGTTTTGAATAGTTATTTACTAAGCGTACTTTAGTTGTGGTAAGTAAAGTCGTCAGGGTGGTCAAAAGTCGGTATCAGCCAGACATCGAGGGAGTCTATCCCCTTTTTCACTAGCACTAGACCAAGGAGATTATTTTAGCGTATGAGGTGGAGCGTCACACCTACCATCAGCTCCTCACTTTACCACACAGATCCATGTGCTACTCATACGCTGAATTAGCGAGGGATGGTATCAAATCAGGAACCTTGTGATTCCTAGCCGAACGCTCTACCAACTGAGCTAAACCGGCCCTAAGTATGGGGTACCCAAGGAAAATCGAACTCACTATTATTGGCCTGTCAGGGTAGCTCGCTAACCATTATACTATGAGACCGAGTCTCCCTTAGATTTTGAATAAAAGTATACGGATTTTTTGTTGACTAATTAAAACAAAACGTAATTGTTACTTTTAAGCAGAACAGTCCAGATAGAATACTCTTCGAGGTTTAAGATGCACAGCATGGATTCAGAATAAAGAGATAGCTTGTAATGCGGTTTGAACACGCATTTCATATGCCGGGGGCCCAACTTGAACATTTACATCTTGGTCACGGTACATCAATTCCTACGACAATAACCGATACGTAGGCGCGCCTCCATAGAAGTAGATCTATTTGAATCTGACAGTAACAGAGATTTTGATGACTTTTAAAGGAACGACAATAGTTTTGTCAGCCTAGATATTTTCGAGGGTAAATGTGTTTTTTCTTACAAAAAATGGATTATTGATGGTTTAAGATCTCCGAATGAACCCTAAAGTCGTCTTTCATGCACAACTTTTGGTATAAATAAGGAAGTAACTTATTGTAAATAAATGATTAAAAAACAATGAAATGTCATTTAAATACTAATAATAATGGAGATTCGCTTCCGGTTTTTGTCTGTAACAAAAATTACGTCAATGCTTACGTCACATTACCCAAAATCGTCAGAACATAGAATAAATACACTCAAAATTTGAACATGCAACATTAAACAGTCCTCATTGTTTTTTAAAACAAGTTTTAATAAATACATGACTGGTATTATATATCTATATATAGTTTGTTTTATTTTAATACATATTTAAAGTTTACATTTCAAATTGTTTTATTTTTAATCCTTTAATAGATTTGATGATTTTACTTACTTAGGGTACAAACTCGCTGACATTGATTTTTTTACTCCCACCAATATGTTTCAAAAATCCATTTTTACATCGCCCGGAGGGTGTTTTTTATTTTGTGCTAGTACTAATAATTATCTTAAAATTCAATAAATGTCAAAGGTGATCCACTGGGAATTATGCAAAAAACTAATTTTTGACCATACAACAAAATGGTATATCCATAGGTCCTGCTAGTATAAATTATTGTCAGTAGTCAGAATTTAATGGAAGCATTGCCAACAGAACAGAACTATTAGATGTGACATACGACCAATACTTGGTCTATTATTAATGTGAGACAGCAGAGAGTAGATTCTAATAACTCATTTCACCAAGCTTAAGGTCAATTTATTCCATTTGAACAGAATCAGACTCTTGCTTGAAACGACATTCAAACGAAATAGTTTCAATGCGATTGCATATGGAAGAAATCTCAATTCCGTATTTGTCAATTTCCAAGTCACTTTCAGATATTTACGAACTAACTTGAATGTTATCTTAATATTTCATAAGTAGACTTTAAGTTTCTGTTTGAATCTCTGTGATGAAGAATTGTTATTAAACATTGATTTATCTGAAGAGGCGTTCTCGCCTTAGTCGTTATAGATAGTGCGCTTAAGACGTGGTTTTCCTTGCTTTCTTCAGGTGTCAGCCGTATTTTAATAACCCACCGGGAATTATGATCGTACATTAATCTACTCTTACTGGTGTCTCTACATTTGTAATCATAGTCACAAAGTTTCAGACATTGTACTTTAGGTCTTCTTCAGAGGCGCGAGTCTAGGTTCGCGAAGAAGCGGCCTGCGGCGTTGCGGGTCAAAGGGTCGAGCGGGTAACTGGTGCATCACGGTCTCATTGTGCGCTGCGGGCCGTGCATCCCTCTCTTCGTTGAAGAGTGGCGCGTCCCCGCGAAGTCTCAGTGTCGCGCTTCCTTCCCTTATCTTCTATTCGTTTCGCTTTGCGTATTCGCGACCGCACGTATCATTCTGCTTGCGGTACTGCCACGCTCTCGACGCGTTGGCCAAAACGACTCCTCGCTCGGGTCTTCTTGGCGCGACTTTTTCTTTGCCTGTTGTAATTGGTAACCTTCTGGTAATTTAGGACCGAACCCTTTATTCAATGTTTTGGGAATACATCTTTAGACTCGGTGGTGTGGTCAATGTAGCATATAGAGAAGACACGGTAACGTCAAATCTCTTCCTTCCTCTTCCGGTCTCGACAGACGTGACAACGTACCAATTGCATTCCTGTCCACGGTCAGGGGCTTTGCGACCCTCAGCAACCTCGTGTTTCGTAAATACGATAACATGCTTAACTTGTAAGTCTTTATTCTTTCCTTCTCTCTCAGCTACATATGAAGAACGGAACATTTCCTCTACTAAAGACTAATTTCATTTCATACTATAAGAACATTTCCCCCATACAGCTCTATATAAGCTTTTCCTTGTATCTCATTGTCATATTTGTATTCTGTTCTGTTAAGGTTGTTCAGGCAATAACATATTCTCATTATTACTTGGTCGTGAATTGTTTCCACATTTATTCGGTACGAGGAAACTATATCCAATCAACCATCGTTCTTCGACAAATACAACTTGGTGAGTTGCAAAACTCGTCAAATTTCTAAGATATATGGATGGATTTATACCTTTCCGAAGGGTGTAAACGCAAATAGCTTCGTCCAGGATTTGAACTCGGGTCGCCTATTCCATTTCGTACGTCGATAAGTGCGCCTCGGTAAATGTGTATAATATAGATGCATTGCAGGTGGAATGAGTGTTGGCACTTAATGTCTGTTTTTTACCCAATCAAATGCTCCCATATGATTTTCAATTGTAAACTTTCTATTGAAATTCATACATTCTGATAAAGTGGAAAGGACAAAAGCAACAAGAGAGAGAGACGTTGGTTAGAATGATCAAAAACATTGTGAGTCGGTTCAAATAAATCGATATATAATAATGAATATGAAAACTGCTTTTTGAATACATTCTCTTCTTTGAATGCAACTCTATTTTAGCTTCGATTTTATGTCAACTTCATTTGATTCTGTCCACTCTTAGTTGTTTGTTTGTTGGTTGGTTGGGGTTTAACGGCATATCAACAATTGTGGGTTATTTAATGCCAAATAATGTTTTTTTTATCTAATTCTATTAATAATGGAGATTCGCTTCCGGTTTTGTCTGTAACAAAAATGACGTCACTGCTTACGTCACATTATCCCAAATCGTCATAACATAGAATAAATACACTCAAAATTTGAACATGCAACAAAAGCTCAACACCAAGTATGCATCTGAAACCACTCGCAAATGGTGGTCAGACTTGCAATGCAACAAGGACCTTTTGAATCGGGTGAGTTTGAATGTTTATCGTCACACGTTTATATTTACATTTTTTGTGTAGTTGTTTCTTAAGAGTTTTTCGCACACAGTTCAAGTATTTCTATCTAAAATTAAGAATTATAAGGTTTCAAGTCATTATTTCGATTCCATAATGGTCGCCAAGTACGATAGAATTTCCCCTGAAGAAGGCCGGAGAATAGAGCGGCTGAAACATTGTTGGTATAGTAACTAAGATAAGTATAGTAGTCTGCAATATGTAGATAATAATAATATGTATCAAGAAAGGAAGGTGGAAGAGGTTTTGCCAACATAGAAGACTATGTAGAGGCCACAATCCAACAACTCGAAGAATACACAAAAAGAGCAAATACAGATTACTTATGGCAGCCAACAATAACAGATGTAATATATGGACAGACAGAAAAACAACGAAAACTAGAAAAGAAAGATGGTAAGAAAAACAATTATATGGACACTTCAAACGACAAATCGGGGAGGTTGCACATGAAAAGACTTAAACATGGTTAAGAAGAGGAAACCTCAAGAGAGAAACTCTATCACTAATAATTGCTGCACAAAATAATGCCATAAGAATTTGTTCTTATGGCATTATTTCAAAGCAAAAATTGATAAGAAACAGTAAATGCAGATTGTGCGGTGACAGATATGAGACTGTAAACCAAGCGAATGTAGCAAACTAGCACAACGGGAATACAAATCTAGACACGACTGCGTTGGAAAGGTCATCTACTGAGAATTATGCAAAAAATTAAATTTTGACCATACAACAAAACGGTATATGCATAAACTGTTCTTGAGAATGAAACCCATAAAATTCTCAGGAACTTCGAAATAAAGACGGATCACCTTATCCCAGCAAGGAGACCAGACGTAGTGTTGATAAACAAAAAAGAGAGAACTTGTCAACTGGTGGATTTTGCAGTTCCAGCAGACCACAGGGTGAAGATGAAGGAAAACTAAAAGATTGACAAATACCTGAACCTTGCCAGAGAATTGAAAAAGCTATGGAATATGAAGGTGAAAGTGATGCCAATTGTAGTTGGTGCACTTGGAACGGCCCCAAAAAGCGTGGAAAAAGACTGGAGAATGTGGAAATCAGAGGAAGAATTGATACCACCCAGAATACTGCATTGTTGCAATCCACTAGAATACTCAGAAGAGTCCTGGAGACCTGAGGAGACTTATTGTCACTCAGACTCCAGTGAAATACCATCATGGTGTGAAAAACTCTAATAATAATATAATAATAATAATAATATATATATATATATATATATATATATATATATATATATATATATATATATATATAGAGAGAGAGAGAGAGAGAGAGAGAGAGGATCCGTATTGCCAGCACAACTTGATGGTATGGATGATTTATTATGAAAAGTTTATAGTCCCTATTGAAAATTAAGCTCACTGCAGTCAGCTAAACTAATTAACAAACCCGTACTCCGTAGCGAACTAACATCTATTTGCAATTGTAAATAGTGTGTTCAAGGGAAGTAATTCAATATTTATTTCTTGAGTTACCTCCCTTGAAACGTTTTTTTAAATGTGACATTTTACTATAGTAGATTCATAGATTCAACTAAGTTTTTTTTCTTTCTTCCAATCTTATGTCAGTTTTTATTAGTTGTTTATATCTATTTATTATGTATATTTACCAACCCCTCCGCACGAGCAGGATGCAACACAAGGTCAATTTATTAAGCGGAGTTTAACAGGTTTGAATTTAGAGTTTTCCTTCTCCTAAGCTGGTTACCTAGCTATGGTTAAAGAACCCAATCTGTCCTGCTATTTACCCATAGAGGGAGAGTTGGATTCATACCTTTCTCAAGAGTATTAGCGCTAAGTGAAATGCAGACAGCTTCGTCCAGGAATTGAACTCGGGTCGACGAGTCCATTTCCTACGACTCTAACCATTAGACCACGCGCCTCTTTTTATTATAGTTTGCAGCTTTTCTCTGAAATAAATCAATAAATTTATATGTTTAATAATTCACAAAAAATGTCTATGATGTCAACAGCCGAACCCTCTCCATGTACAGGTAAAGTGAGGAATTGATGTTAGGTGTGGTGCTCCGCCCCAGACGCAAAAAACAATCTCCTTGGTCTAGCGCTAGTGAAAAAGGAATAGACTCCTTCGCTGTCTGGCTAAGGATTATTTAGTTTTTCCCACCTGCCGTAGCTGGTGGTTCACTGGAGGCTGAGTGACAGCAAGTCTCCTCAGGTCACCAGGACTCTTCTGAGTATTCTAGCCGATCCCAACAGTGCTGTAGTTTGGATGCTCTCGATTCTTCCTCTGATTTCCAGTTCACCCAAATTCTTTTCCAGAGCGTTGAGGATTGTTCCAAGGGCACCAATTACAATTAGTACGACCTTCACCTTCATGTTCCACAGCTTCCTCAGTTCTCTGGCAAGGTCTAAGTATTTGTCGATCTTTTCGCTTTCTTTCATTTTCACTCGGTGGTCGACTGGGACAGCAAAATCCACGAGATGACAGGTTCTCTTTTCCTTGTCAATCAATACTACGTTCGGTCTCCTGGCCGGGATTAGGGGATCCGTCTGTACCTCGAAATCCCAGTATTATTATTATTATTATTATTATTAGTAGTAGTAGTAGTAGTAGTAATTGTAGTAGTTATTTGAAACCTTGGTTTGATTTGGTTTGTTTTGTTTTACGGCATATCAAACTCGGTGGGTCATTTAATGCCGACAAAGTTGTGAAATAAATTCATTCTTAATACATAATACAATTTTGTTTATAAACACATGTTTTTCTATTCAACCCATAGATGGGACTCTAACAGGTATTGCCACTCCAAGTCAGAGTAGACCATAGAGCAATGGTGATGAAGGGGTGCTCCACATTCCCCAAACCTCCAGAATTGGAACCTCACTATCAGATAGAGTTTAACGTCATTCCCAGGACATGTAGACCCTCAGCCACCGCCATCTAGCACCCATATGATAAGGATTGGGGGTTGCCATAAGGGCAGTAGGGTTGGGGCAATCATATAGGTGCGAGAGCTTGACGTGACCAGCCGATTCATCGGAGGGAGCCTCTCCGACCGCCCGTCTAGCCTAAGTAAGGGTCTAAATAGAGTGTTGCAAGTCATGGACTGCTCATCCACTAAGACTCCATCCTTAAGCATCAGGGGTCGCCACCCACGGCCAACAGGTGGGCCCCATTTGGGGGAGTCTTACCCCTCGGCAGAGGTGCAGTCGGTGCATTCTAACGTCCCAGTCGACAGGGCGGTTTGAAACCTTGTAATTGAGTGAAAATTTTTAGTATTATATAGGAATACTTGAAACTATATAATTGGATAAACAAATGATTTTCAATAATAGTTACTTGAAACCATATAATTTTGTATAAAGTATTTGTATTAACAATATCTAATTGAAACGATACATTACGGTCAAGCCACACTGAAAACATTGGTTCTCGTCAGATCAACAATGTTTAGCAGCGACAACCCTGTTCAATACTTAATTGGGTAACCACTTAAGCAACAGCTGGTATTGTAAACCACCTGGGTCCTTTGTTTATCAAAATGACTTGATTCGGCATTAAATGACCTGTAAAGGGTTGATATGCCGTAAAACAAACCAATCAACTATGCTTTCTTTTTTGTTTTTACAAAGAACTAGCAGGACCTGTGGATATAACACAGTATGATAGTTTAATTATTACAACGTTTGATATGTTTACTTAAGAGCTATTGCTAAATAGTCCAATATGTAAAAGGTATAATAATATTGATTAAACCCCCCTCTCCCTCTCTTTCTCTCTCTCTCGCTCTTTCTCTCTCTTTCTTTCATTCGTTTTTTTTTTCTTTCCTTCTTTTCCTCATCGATTGAAACAGATTAGCGTTAATGTTTTTGCGTTCTCACCCCCCTCTATCTATCTTTATCCTATTCTCTTTCTTTCTTTGTTTCTTATTGTATTTTTTGTATAGCATGTCCTTTTTTTCTTTATAATAAAAACGAAATGCTGAGGAAGAAATAAGAATTCAGCGGATAAGCGACACCAGATAATCTTGATTTACATTTTTGCATTGCATCTTGGACGATTTGGACGGTCTCATTTTTAACCAGAGGTTGTTTGTAAGATGATAACGGACGGAAGATTTAGGGACACTCGTATTAATATATAGATTTTCCTAAAAATACATCCACATTAAATAACCCAATTAGGATTGACATGCCGTAAAATGAACCAATGAACCAAACCGTACATACGATAATACAACACAGAGAGAGAGAGAGAGAGAGAGAGAGAGAGAGAGAGAGAGAGAGAGAGAGAGAGAGAATTAAATCAAGATTATTATATTTTTACATATTGAACTATTTAGCAATAGCTCTTAAATAAAGATATCAAACGTTGTAATAATTAAACTATCAGAAAGATAGGGGTGAGAACGCGAAAGCAATAACGCTAATCTGTTTCAATCGATGATGAAAAGAAGGAAAGAAAGAAAAACGAATGTGAGAGAGAGAGAGAGAGAGAGAGAGAGAGAGAGAGAGAGAGAGAGAGGGGGGGGAGAGTTTAATCAAAATTATTATACCTTTTACATATTGAACTATTTAGAGATAGATAGATAGATAGATAGAGAGAGAGAGAGAGAGAGAGAGAGAGAGAGAGAGAGAGAGAGAGAGAGAGAGAGAGAGAGAGAGAGATGAATAAATAGTCAGATATTCATTCAGGCAAACAAAAGTTGCATGCACTTAACAGGAGCTGCTGCCCCTGAGGAGAAAATAATCAGATTATTTAGAACTTTGGATTTCAAACGGGTCACTTAATATAGTCGAAGAGACCAGATCTAGTCATTGTAAACATCTATATCTGTATATTGATGAACCAAAACAATAAAGTCAGTAAGATGTGTCAAGAATGCCAGCTACTGTCTCTTAACAACCATTCAGGGTCAGAGGTGAGTAGTATCACATTTTTATACGTTTTATTTCACAGTCATGCCAATGAAGTGTCGGGGTTACATGCCTTACTTCCTATTTAACATTAGGGGACACTTGTGTTTAAGCTTTTGTCTGTAAGACTATTCAGACATCTCTTCATGAATTCGGCGGTGATTACTCCTGGGGACACCTACACCAACCAGTGTTGGCCGACCTGCAAAATCTTTGTGCGGACACTGGATGCCGTGCCCAGAGAGAGAGAGAGAGAGAGAGAGAGAGAGAGAGAGAGAGAGAGAGAGAGAGGGGGTCGTTCTTTATCACGCCCTTCTCTTCCATATTGCCTCGAATCAGTTGACAATTTCAGCTTTCCATCGTCGTGGATGTCTTCCGAGTGGTTGTTTCCGGTGTCTGTTCGATACCACCCATGTGGTTTGTTCTTGTGGAACTTCTGTGATTCGTTCTAGTGGAACTTCTGCCTTCGACTCTCCGTGATCACGTCCTTCACTCCGCTCAGCTCCCGAATTACCTTCGCTTCAGACGTGCTCACGCAAAGATATTCGCTGCTTGGATATCTACTTAGCCCGTTGGAACGTTACGTCACACACACATATACGAATGTGTATATATTTACCAACCTCTCCGCACGAGCAACATGCGACACACAGCCAATTTCTTACGCGGAGTTTAACTGGTTTGAATTCAGAGTTTTCCTTTCTCCTAGACTGGTTACCTAGCCAAGGTAAAGAGCCCAGTTAACCCTGCTATTTATCCATAGCTGCAGGGAGAGTAGTTAGATGCATACCTTCCCCAAGGGTATTGGCGCTATGTGAAATGCAAACAGCTTCATCCAGGATTTGAACTCGGGTCGACAAGTCCATTTCCCGCGCGCCTCCTGTATGTATGTACAAGGTGTGTCATAAAAGTATCGAGATTCAAGCTGTATTTAGCAAGATAGCAATGAACGTTAATTTTTTTCAGAATACAAGGTGTGTCATAAAAGTGCCGAGTTTAAAGCTGTATTTACCAAGATAGAAATTAACAATGAATAGAACGTTAATTTTTTTCAGAATACAGGGTGTGTCATAAAAGTGCCGAGTTTGAAGCTGTATTTACCAAGATAGAAGTGAACAATGAATGAAACATTAATTTTTCTCAGAATACAAGGTGTGTCATAAAAGTACCAAGTTTAAAGCTGTATTTACCAAGATAGAATTGAACAATGAATGGAACGTTAATTTTTTTCAGAATACAAGGTGTGTCAAAAAATACAAAAAATCTCGATAGTTTTTTGACACACCTTGTATGTATGTGTGTGTGTGTTTGAGAGATAGATAGATAGAGAGTGAGAGAGAGAGAGAGAGAGAGAGAGAGAGAGAGAGAGAGAGAGAGAGAGAGAGAGTTTATGCCCGTTTAGGTAGCCATGGTATGAAATGGGGAAATTCTATCTTCAACTGCCACCTGTAAAAAAATACAATCCTGAGAATATTTGAACACGTGTCATTGCCTTTGTGTCTATGTATTATATTCTCTCATTCTTCGTTTTGACGAAAATAATTTCATATTAAAATAATTTGACGAAAATGCTAAACGGTTTTGAGATATACAAGAGAAAAGAATGTAAAACAATACGCAAACAAAACGAACAAACAAACCAGTGCAGTCATGTTTATCAAAATTCTTAATTTATTCGTTGTTCAGTTATTTTACGATACACGAGAGCAAACGTTCTTGCCATGAATAACGGGAATATTTGTATAGATCGGCATCTGGGTGTTTTTCTTTCTTTCTTCTTGTTTTTTCTTCTCTCTCCCAATAACTTTCTATACTCCAGTCTTCAATGTATTTTTTGTATTCTTTATTTAAAGGCATTTCTAATATTTGGATGCCATATTTTCACGCGTATAATTCCCTTCATAGATGATAGAATTATTTACGAATAAATTGGCACTGAATCTATGTCTCTTGGTCTATTGTTTTCTTTTTGTTTTCGCTCTCACTATAACTTTCCATAGGTCGTCTTGAATGTGTCCTTTGTATTCTTTATGTAAATCGCCCTGTCGGCTTCGCTTAGAATACGCTAATTGTCAGCCCTGTCGGCTGGGGCTTTAGAATACATCGACTGCACCTCTGCAGAGGGGTAAGACCCCCACCCCCAATGGGGCTACCTGTTGGCCGTGGGTGGTGATCCGTGATGCTTAAGGATGGAACCCAAGTTGCTGAGCAGTCCATGACATGCAACACTTCACTTTGACCCTTACTTAGGCTAGATGGGCGGTCAGAGAGTCCCCTCCGATCAATCGGCTGACCAAGTCAAGCCCTAGCACCTATTGCCTTTATGGCAAGCCCCAACCCTTTTTATCATATATGTGCTAGAAGGCGGTGGCTGAGGGTGTTCATATCCTGGAAATGACGTTAAACTCTATCGGATGGTAAAGTTCCAGTTCTGGAGGTCTTGGGAATGTGGAACACCCTTTCATCACCATTGCTTCCAGGTCCATTCTGAACCTGAGTAGTAATACCTATTAGGATCCCATCTATGGGTTAAACAGAAAAATTGTTTAAAAAAGGTTTAGGAGCATTGGTGTAGAGCACCCATTTATTGCCAGGTCCACATCGAACAGGAGTTGTGCTACCTTTTAGGGTTCCATCTATTGGTCATAGATCTGTTTAATAATATTTATATTCAATTGGACTGTGCGCCAAAAAACTCTCGAGAAACAACTACAAAAAAAATGTAAATATGAAAGTACAATAAACGCAATTCTCTAACCTCTAGGCATAAAATAAACCTAGGCGGGTTGACTTGTCGTTAAAATCAATTAATCAATGTTTAAAGGCATTTCAAAAGTTCGGATACCATGTTTGTTTTTTTGTTTTTTTGTTTTAATGGCATATCAACCTTTGTGGGAGATCTAATGCCAAAGCCATTACCTACAGAAAAACAGTAGTGGTACTATTTAATACATAGATAGGTGGATAAGGGGGTTCCAACTTTTCCCAAGGGTATTTGTCCGAAAATGAACGTTACTGGAGTTCGAACTCGCTTACTACAATATCGTAGTCCAGCAGATTAGCCACTATGTAACTATGTTTATTGACTTCATAGATGACAAAATTATTTACGTATAAATTGGCATTCAATGTACGTCTCTTGTTCTGTCGCTTTCTTCTTATTTCCTCTGTCACTGTAACTTTCTATCAGTATCAGTCAAACAGCGAGAGAGTCTATTCCCTTTTCACTAGCGCTACACAAAGGAGCTTGTTTCTTAGCATCTGAGGTGGAACGCCAAATCTACCATCACATCCTCCCTTTACCCCACAAATTCCTGTGCTACTCATTGGCGAAGGCCAGTATCGAACCAGGAACCGTGTGGTTCCCGGGTTGATGCTTTAACGACTGAGCTAACTTGCACAAAAAATGAGTACATACTTACAAGTGTTTTGCTTCATGGTTGCGATAGATACGCGCTTTCCTTAGTTATATCAGAGGCGAGTTTGTTTTTTTCTGAGACAGATGAAAAAATCAGGTTTTTCGAAATTTGCTTTTTCTAATAATCAATTCCTCCACACGCACCCACCCCAACAGATCGGTGCAAGAAGATCATCTACACTCGTTTATTCTTGTAGGAACGACATTCCTTACTTGCTACGGTTTCTCTATTTGACATTAGGAGACTCGAGAGGTAATTATTTACAATATCTGCCGGTAGGCCTAGGTGGCGTAGCGAGCATTATTATAAAAGTGGGAGCGCCAAAGTCAAAGGTCCTTCATTTATCCTCTATCACTGAGAAAAGAACACGCACCAATTGCGGCTCTTGTCTAAGAACAGGGTGGCTTTTGAGTAGGGTGTATTCCGTGTCGCATTGCACACGATGACATGTTTAACATTTAAGTGTTTATACTTTCCTCTTTTAACCAGCAGCCTCAAGATTTTATCTAATAAAAGACTATTTTCTGATTTGGACATTTCTCTTATACAACTATGTACAGTATAATCTCTTCTTTGTATTGGCTGTCTTGTCTGTATACTCTTATATAGTTTGCTCAAACACTAAAATATCCTAGTTATCATTTTGTCGTGAATTATATCTATACCATGCGATCTTCAACATTCTTGTTTTGGCTTTGTGCATTGTCATATGAACAGAAAAACAGAGGATTTGCAGCCACCAGAAGAGAGAGAGAGAGAGAGAGAGAGAGAGAGAGAGAGAGAGAGAGAGAGAGAGAGAGATGTATGGGGTAGCAAGAGGTTTTGGGTGTTTTAAAGATTTAAAAGTAGTTGGATATTCCCGGTGCGTGTTCATGGGCTTTTTGCTTTTATACCCCATCTCATTTGGTGGTCGCGCTGAAAAGGAAAGAATTCAAGGAACGAAAAAGAAAGAGACAAAGGTAGAAGGTGGTTTTATGATTTAGGCTTTATTCCCGGTCATAGTCGCCTGTTGCAAGGGAATATCTCCCTGACCAGTAAGAGCGAGCAGACCCAGTTACGGCCTAAACTAGAATGGCCGAGATATTGTTTTGGGGGTCGGAAATCGGTCCTTTTTCTCGCACATGCGCGGAGGATTCTTCTGTGAAGGCTCATGGGAGTTTGTTGTTTTTTTAATTTTAATTTAATTTAATTTTAATTTTAATCTCTATATGTGTCATTATTTCGTGAGTTAAGATGACCCTTTTTGCCAACGTTCTCTCATTTCTTTTCAGGACCTAAAAGATCGCATGTAACATATTTTTGGTTAATATGTTTCTGTATTAAAAATACAATTTTCATTTTCGTTCTTCTTAACTTCTCTCTAGCCGTCTTTTTTTTTCTTTCTTATTATTTATTAATATTTTGGGTAGTTATCTGCCTTGACAGCTTGATACAGCCAAGGCCACCCAACACTATGTTTCATAATACTTTTTTAACTGATATCGCTATCACAATCCCCCCCAAAAAACAGACGTACAATTCTGGCATCATTCGGCTGTTTTGAGCCAAATTAAATATTGAATTAACCACGTTAACAAAGTGCATTGCTGGGGTTATAAGCAATAATCCGACGAGGGTGGCATTTCTGTTTGCGTTTGTGCAACTTAAATCTCCCTTAAACGCGTACGTGATTCTCCATCAGCTTCTCGTGACGTCATTGTTTATTGAGCACTACATTTTAGCCTGCCTTTCCTCTTTCTTCTCACGTACCCCACCCTCTCTCTCTCTCTTGTGGCTTTACACTCTCCTTCATCATAATTTGAAGAGGATTCATTCGCGCGCAATTCATTCACACGACAGTGCTACAAAAAAGAGACAGGATTCTTTTTTGCTCGATTAGTTTGGTCTCCTTCATTCATTTTTATTCTTTCTCTTGTCGTTTTATCTTTTCTTTCTTCCATCTATCATTTTGTTAATATATATATATATATATATATATATATATATATATATATATATATATATATATATATAAAGGTAATGATTTACCGGTAAAAATATTGGGTTGGTCTCAATGTTTGGTTAGTATAACTGTTACTCGGATAAGTCAGCGTTATAACAAATATAAAGTGCTCAATATGCAAATAGAGCGGTTTTAGTATTATAGTGTGTATATATTATATATTATATATTATATATTATTATAGTGTGTATATATATATATATATATATATATATATATATATATATATATACACACACACAGGGTGGGTCAAAAGTAGGGTTGCAGTTATTTTATTATCTGTTTTACCCTCACAATCACGTTTTAGATATAAATTATATAAAAAAATACCGATCCCTTATTCTATGCTACTTACTCATGCCTTAAAACGTTGTACATTTGATAAATTTGTTTATATATATATAAATAAATCTATAAATTTCTAATAAAGGTAAAATGTTTAAGTGTTAACAGTAACCCTGCTACTGGCCCACCCTGTATATATGTATATATATACGTGTGTCTGTGTTTTTTGTGCTTTTTTATTTATTTATATTACGCTTGTGTGTACGAATGTTTGCGCTTTTGATCGTTGATGGAAGAAAACTGATCATTTCTTTTTCAACGTGTGGAAGTTTCTTGTTGAAGAGACAGGCAAACATGAAATGTGGCTGACAGAAACGTTTTATCGAAACGTCGCCATGGAGACTTGAAATCTTCTCTTGGATCTATTCCAACCCGCATGCAATGATCTCCAGTCAAAAAGGAAATTAATCATTTGGGATTTTTATTTTTTTTATTTTTCCAGGAAAACAAACAACAATGTATTTTATATTCAAGAAGCAATTCTTTTCTGTTTGAATTTCTGAGAAGAGGTTTTGCCATTTTTATACATCGGTTGGAAGACCCTTTGTAACAGTGATCCATGATGATATTGATGCTTCTGTTTTTGGAAGGAGTGAAGGATTTTAATTAGAATTCCAGAGTAATGCCCATTATATCGAAAATTGATTAAACCACAAAATTATTATTCCGTTTCAAATTTGACTGGAAACTATTCAAGTAACTATTTCTGTTTCATAATAGTGTTGGGATTATCTTCACTTTGCCCGGAAGAGTTATCTTCCCGCTGGATTTCCGTGCCGACCACCAGGGAGGTCTGGTATTTAAGCGCGAGGTTCAAACTCTTCTGCCTTCTTTTGTGCTTCTTCTCGAAGGAACTCACATGGGCTAGACACTGTCTACCCCTTTCCTGGTGGGGGCTTTTGCCCCCCATCAGTAGTAAGTGAATTTTACTGCATGGACTATCCTTAGTCCTATATCTTTACTGTTGTGTACATTCTTATTGTACCTGTATACCTCAATGTATGTTTATGTACATGTATTTCATTGTTTGGTTTGGTTTTTGGTTGTTTTACGGCATATCAACCTCAGTGGGTCATTTAATGCCAATAAAGTTTTGAAATAAATCAATTCTTAATGGATAATACAATTTTTTTATAAATACATTTCTCTATTTAACCCATAGATGGGACCCTAACAGGTACTACCACTCCGGGTCAGAGTGGACCAGGGAGCAATGGTGATAAAGGGGTGCTCCACATTCCCCAAACCTCCAAAACTGGAACCTCACCATCAGATAGAGTTTAACGTCATTCCCAGGACATGTAGACCCACAGCCACCGCCTTCTAGCACCCATATGATAAAAAGGGTTTCGAGCTTGCCATAAGGGCAATAGGTTTGGGAAAATCATATAGGTGCTAGGGCTTGACGTGACCAGCCGATTGATCGGAGGGGGCCTCTCCGACCGCCCGTCTAGCCCAAGAAAAGCCTAAAGTGGAATATTGCAAGTCATGGACTGCTCATCCACCTGGGTTCTATCCTCACGGGTCGCCACCCACGGCCAACAGGTGGCCCCATTGGAGGAGTCTTACCCCTCTGCAGGAGTGCAGTCGGTGCATTCTAACGCCCCAGCCGACAGGGCGCGTATTTCATTGTATCTGTATTTTATGTCTTATTTCTGTGCTGTCTAATATATAAAGTGTTATGTCCAACACAGCGTGTCGGAGTTTGTTTGTTTCAATAATAACATTGAATCTTACAATAGTAATTAGTTTTCAGTTATATATTTTCAAGTAACTAATAATAATCCTTACTAAACAATTATAACTTCAAGTAACTATTCTTAATACAATTAATTTACAGTTATATATAAAGTACCTCTAATACGAATAATTTGCACATAGTCGTATGGTTTCAAGTATTCCTACCTAATATATTAATACTGGTGTTCCTAAATCTTCCGTCCGTTATCGTCCTGCAACAACCTCTGATTAAAATTGAGACCGTCCAAATCGTTCAAAATGCAATACAAAAATGTAAATTCAGATTATCTGGTGTCACTTAATCGCGGATTTCTTATTAGTTTCATTTTATTTCACCCAATTTTAAAAATGGAACATTCCAAATGGTCTTGCGTCGCTAAAATGCCCAACGTAAAATTAAAATGAATTAAAAAAAAGTTATTCTCTCATCTAAGTGAAGCATTTTAAGTGTATTTTTCGAATAAAATCTCGCTATGATGTGTCGTCTATTTTCTGGGTTAAAATTGCACCAACCATAAAAGAAGCTACGTGGACTCTGTTATGTTGCTTTCTTCTAGTCATAGCCTCGTAGTCTCCATTGCAATTCTCAACTTCATGCCTGATTGTTTCTACAGTGTTCAGGGAGCATTGGGCAGCAACCATAATCTCCTTATTTTGATGGCCGGTGCAGATCATCATCATACAAGTCATTATCTCCCATGATTCAAGTGGGTTCCAGTCATCCATTCTATCTGTTGTATATGAATGAAGAAGGGTCCAAGCTTTTAAATGATGCGTAGTGTGCGTCAAATAACCAAATATAAATATGTCAAATTTATCCCGAACACGTTATATATATATATATACAGTAAAAAGTAAAAAGTAAAGTCGTCGGTATCAGCCAAACAGCTAGGGAGTCTATCCCCTTTTCACAAGCGCTAGACCAAGGGGATTATCTTAGCGTCAGAGGTGGAGCGCCATACCTACCATCAGCTCATCACTTTACCGTACAGATCCCTGTGCTACTCATACACTAAGTTGGCGAGGGCCGGTATCGAACCAGGAACTTTGTGATTCCTCGCTGAACACTATACCGTCTAAGCTTGCTTTTTACACATGTCTCCCTGATGAATGCGTAAAGGTCGGTATCGAACCCGGAACTTTGTCGTTCCTAGTTGAATGCTCTACCGACTGACCTAAATTAAAAGTTGGGATTCCAAATGCTGATTTTCCAAGCAGACACTCGCCACTTAGAAGATTGATGAACACAATCTTTTCTGGTCCTATTTCTTCCAATTCTTGTGATCGTGTCAAGTTCGCCTTAGTAAATAACAACAGATGAATTGCTTGGGTGAACAGCGATAACCTTACAATGTCCTGTTGTAAAGTGCCTTTCCGACATTTTGCCAATAAAGAAAGCACATTAATAAAGAAGGAAGGGAGGAAAGAAGGAAGAAACGACAAAAGAAGAAGGAAGACAGTAGAGAAGACAGAATTATGAATACAATACAAAAGATCAATTATAAAGTGTTTATTACGTTAAAACGTATTACTTTAATTATTCGGACTATTGTCCTCATCTCTGTTGTTATTGTTACGATTTTTGTGGTCATTTTTAGGTGAGAGTATTTTACAGTGGATATCCCCCTTAGTGTTAGGTAGAATCCTTGAGTTGCTTAGTGTTAGGTAGAATCCTTGAGTTCTTTAGTATTAGGCAAAATCCTTGTGTTCCTTAGTGTTAGGCAGAATCCTTGAGTTCCTTAGTGTAAGGTAGAATCCTTGAGTTCCTTAGTGTTAGATAGGATCATTGGTTTCTTAGTGTTAGGTAGAATCCTTAGTTCTTAGTGTTAGGTAGGATCCTTGTGTTCTTTAGTGTTAGGTAGAATCCTTGAGTTCCTTAGTGTTAGGTAAAATCCTTGTGTTCCTTAGTGTTAGGCAAAATCCTTGGTTGCTGATCCGCCCGTCTGTCCGTCCGTGTCGAATATCAGCAACTGAGGGGCTTTCAAGATCGGCGATTAA
>CM042141.1:84207306-84219806 GCA_023376005.1 Doryteuthis pealeii | reverse complement strand
AGTGGAACAAATTAAACTCGTAAGTCAAGGTACCATTATATCAATAATAATTTCTATACAATTATAGCTTCAACTATGTATTGTTGATACTAATAATAAGTACACATATATATGGTTTCAAGTATTCCGATTTAATATTTCAGGTCAGGGTGAACTTGGGGCAATAGCAATAAAGAGACGACTCCATACCCTCTAGATCTGGTTTGGCTTGGTTTATTGTACTTTACGGCATGCCAACTCTTGTTGGGTTATTTTATGCTGAAGACGTTTTGTTCTATTCATGCTTGATGGGAATTCAAATTTTTTTAAAAAGTCAATTTTAAACTCGTTTTTACAATTCATTTTCTATTTAACCTATAGTTGGGACGTAAGAAGTACTACCACTCTAGGTCAAAGTGGACCTGGGAGTAATGGCTCCAGAACTGGAGACTCACTACCGGATGCAGTTTGGTATCATACAAAAGACACGTTAGAAATGAGTGAAGAATTCTAATTAGTATTCAATAGTTATGTTTTAGTCGTATTGTTACATTAAGAATTTAGTTGATGATTAAAAATGTGACATTTAGTGCAAAGCCCCCTCACACACACTCAAAGTTATCATTCAGAAGCCCGTTCTGTCGGCTGGGGCTTTAGAATACACCGACTGCACCTCTGCAGAGGGGTAAGACTCCCCCAATGGGGCCACCTGTTGGCCGTGGGTGGTGACCCGTGATGCTTAAACCCAGGTGGCTGAGCAGCCCCCCCCCGATCAATTGGCTGGCCATGTCAAGCCCTAGCACCTATTTGATTGCCCCAACCCTATTGCCTTTATGGCAACCCCCAACCCTTTTTCCTTCGTATGGGTGCTAGAAGGCGGTGGCTGAGGGTCTTCATATCTTGGGAATGGCGTTAAACTATCTGTTCCAGTTCTTGAGGTCTGGAGAATATGGAGCACCCCTTCATTACCATTGCTGCCAGGTCCACTCTGTTAGGGTCCCATCTATGGGTTAAATACAAAATTTCCTTATAAAAAAAATTGAGTTATATGATTTTAAGTATTCCTATCTAACAGTATCAATTTTCAAACAGATTTGGCCCACGGATGGGACTCTAACAGATACGACCACTCCAGGTCAGAGTGGAGTGGGAAATGATGGAAGCGAAGAGGTACTTCTCACTCACCAGATCCCCAAACCACAGGGTACAGTTTAGAGTCTTATCCAGGACTCCCCTTTTTAGGTGAGGGGCCTTACCCCCTCTGCAGGAGATACCGTCGGTGTATTGAAAACCCCCAGTCTTTATTGAATGAGCCACAACCGAAAGCTGACCCAGTGTTAATGAATTGAAAGCATAAAAAAGCCAACGCCCTGTTCACACACAGACGTCATGCACAAACACGCAACAGCGTAAAAACCACATTACTGCCAATCCCCACGTCTTCTTCTTCCACCCACAGATAATGTACACAAATACAAGTGTTTTGCAACGGCAGAGGTGGGGATGATATCGCCCCCAACTCCACGTTGAAGCTCGTGGGCGTCATTTTAATTTTGAGGGTGCCAAAGTTTTCTCATGAAAAATACACAATATTAAAATCTTGTTATTATATATATATATATATATATATATATATATATATATATATATTTAAGAAATGGATATAAAGTAACCTACTCGAGTTTCATCATCTGAATCGTCAGGGTTACATCCGCTGAATTAATCGAGTTTTCGATTAATATCAGTTGATACCTCGTATGTCTGTTGAAAGGTCTTATCTTTATAGATGAACGCGTGTTTATCTATAAAGATAAGACCCGTTTCAACAGACATACGAGGTATCAACTGATATTAATCGAAAACTCGATTAATTCAGCGGATGTAACCCTGACGATTCAGATAATGAAACTCGAGTAGGTTACTTTATATCCATTTCTTAAATAAATTTTGCTCTACATTGTACTGAGCACTTTGTATTTGTTTTTTTCACGGTCTTAACCCCTGGATACTGTGCGCTCCCAACGATCGTACCCGTACCTACCGGTAAGCCACTACTCATACATTAACGTATATATATATATAAGTAAAGTCGTCTGGAGGCCTAAAGTCGGTATCAGCCAATCAGCGAGGGAGTCTATCCCCTTTTCACTACCGCTAGACCAAGGAGATTGTTTTTGCGTCTGAGGTGGAGCGCCACACCTACCATCAGCTCCTTACTTTACCGCACAGATCACTGTGCTACTCATACGCTGATATATATATATATATATATATATATATATATATATATATATATATGGTTGAAAATAGAGGGAAAATTCAGATAAAACAATACAACTAAATTCAAATGATATTTCGCCTCTGTCTTTTGCGAAACTTTTTCGAATTTATTCAATAAATTTGAAAAATGCGAAATATCATTTGAATTTAGTTGCTGTGTTGTTTTATCCGCATTTTCCTTCTATTTTCAACCACATTTTGTTGGATTTACCTAAATCCTTTACTCATATATATATATATATATATATATATATATATATATATATATATATTATATATGTGAAAATAAAATGGAAATTAATCCGACAGTATGAATAAGATATAATGAAAAAACAAACGATGTTTACAACTGAAATAGGCTCATCAGAAGAGAAAGTGTGCAAACCGTTTCGGGGCCTAATTCTCTTGACGGTTTAAAAAGCAACACTCGGCCAATCCTCAACTAATATGAGGACCCTATTGCATTATAATGTATCAACCGCACGTGGGTCGGTCATCAACAAAAATATAAGACGGGAAAAAGACCGTTAGTAAAAACAGAACGCTGCTAGTCAAACGTTGGAATTAATTAAAAAAAAAAAAAAAATTTGTGCTGTCTGTATTAAAAATAATATCAATTTTATTTAAAAATAAAATGAATTTTATTTAAAAATAAAATGAATCTCATTTTCAATTTTGAAAAATAATCAGAAGCATTATAGTAATGAAATAAGACTCAAAAAAGTCTGATGTAAAGTCATAGAAAAGTGTAAAATATGTATAAAAAAGTGTATATAGAATATCAAATTTTGTAATACAATCCAACTGTAAAATAAGTAGCCCACATTTATAGGTAAATCCGTGGTGTTAATGGATATCATCAAAAAGGGTAAACATTCAAATGTAAAGTTTTTTCATGGACAAGTATGTGAAAATAAAATGGAAATTAATCCGACAGTATGAATAAGATATAATGAAAAAACAAACGATGTTTACAACTGAAATAGGCTCATCAGAAGAGAAAGTGTGCAAACCGTTTCGGGGCCTAATTCTCTTGACGGTTTAAAAATTTTATATTAGTTGAGTATGGTCCGAGTGTTGCTTTTTAAACCGTCAAGAGATTTAGGCCCGAAACGGTTTGCACACTTTCTCTTCTGATGAGCCTATTTCAGTTGTAAACATCGTTTGTTTTTTCATTATATCTTATTCATATATATATATATATATATATATATATATATATATATATATATATATATATATATATAATCTAAAAGGTTATTATACATTGAGCTCTCTTCAGTGATTTAAAGATTCGCTGTATTTATACATACTGGATCATCAATATTAATACAGTGGATCTTAGAAATCACATATAGAATCATCCCTTACTACCAAGTTTGGGATAAATCTCATATATATATATATATATATATATATATATATATATATATAATCTAAAGGTTATATATATATATATAATCTAAAAGGTTATTATACATTGAGCTCTCTTCAGTGATTTAAAGATTCGCTGTATTTATACATACTGGATCATCAATATTAATACAGTGGATCTTAGAAATCACATATGAATCATCCCTTACTACCTAGTTTTGGATAAATCTCATAATTGGATATATATATATATATATATATTATATATATATATATATAATATATATATATATATTAAGAAGTGTAGCGACTCAGGTCTTAAGTCAACTTAAATATTTTTTATATTATTTGTCTGAATTTTTGTAGGTGAGGCTTTAGATGTCTTATTTTGATTTTTCGGACTGTCGTCCTCATCTTTACTGTAATGTATAAAAACACAACGTTCAACCGTTTTTTCATAATGATTCTGACGCTTTTTGTGGCGCCGCTCGGATTGATGGGCGTGCAAAAATAATGACGTCATCATTTTCTTTTTTTCTTTTACTTCGCATTGGCTATCTAAAAGAACCTATCTAAATGAAGCTTAGTGAAAAGATAACTAATTCTTTATTAGATGCAATTTTCATTTTTCTATTCTTAGTGGAAAATATATAAAAACGTATTTCTGATTATTGTGCTCATCTCTACCGTTACATATAGAAAAACACAATGTTTCGGTCGATGTATCCTCCGGCCTTCTTCGGGTGTACCTTGTTCGTCCGCATATAGCAATGATTCAACCTGGGATATCATACTTGCGACCTTGTGTCACATCCTACCCGTGGTGAACGGGTTGGGTAAATACCAACTCCTCGCGAACACAACATCTATTAATAATAGAGATTCGGTCTCTATTTGTCTGTAACCAAAACTAAGTCATTGCTTACGTTACAGTCATTTCAGGAATTAATTAAATTTATCAAAGAGTATTTTATTCATAGTCAGTATCATTACTACATAAAAATATTAAAATTCTATGAAAAATCAATCAATTGTCAAACTTTTATGAAAATTTCAATATTTATTCACCTTTAGACAAACAAAATCCGAACAAAATATATTTTAAGGATTCAATTTAAAAAATTTTCTCTACAGATAAGAGTCTGAATAATTAAATCAAATTTTGTTAGAAGCGTTTTGGAGGTCCCTTCTGTCATAAAACAAAATAAATATCTCGGTGAAGTGAATATAATGTTTCTTAAGTAAATAAATAATTAAAAAAAAAAATTAAATGTTTTATTTTATTTATTCAATTAATTTTCCCACCCACCCCTCAGGCAATATCTTTCAAAAAATTATTTTACACTGCCCAGAGGGCGTTTTATTTTTTGCTCGTATGAATGAATTCCCTTGGCGAACGGGGTGGATAAAAGGGTGCTACCTCCTGGTGGAATAACTAAAAAGTTAGTCCCTCAAATCCATTACTACTGAATAGCGAGGTCGATTCTCATGGGATCTCCTATACATGCGACCTTGTGTCACATCCTACCCGTGGCGAACAATTACCAACAAGTACACAGACATAACGACATTTTCAATATAATTCCACTTGAAATTCGTTCTTTCTATGGTCATTTTTATTTTATATATATATTTACCAACCCATCCGCACGAGCAGGATGTGACACAAGGTCAATTTCTTAAGCGGAGTTTAACAGGTTTGAATTCAGAGTTTTCCTTCTCCTAGACTGGTTGCCTAACTAAGGTTAAAGAGCCCAGTCTGCCTTACTATTTATCCATAGCTGGATGGGAGAGTAGGATTCATACCTTTCCCAAGGGTATTAGCGCAAAGTGAAATGCAATTATCACATCCAGGATTTGAACTCGGGGCGACGAGTCCATTTCCCATGACTTTAACCATCGCACCACGCGCTTCCTTAAATTTTAAATTATTTAATATATCGTCAGACTTATCTTGGCGCGAAATACGACTGTGGTTGTGTCGGACCAGCTGTCTGTTTTTGACAACAGTGCTATGCACAAAATAGATGAAGAATGTTATTATTATCTGCCCTTCCTATAGAATTATTTTTCGACGAAGCTAGGTTGCCATGGAAACCTAGCTTCATATAGACCCAGATATAAGAAAGAGAGCGCTAATGTTTTCTTCTAGCCCACTTCTTTTTAGAATTATGCCATGATGACAAGACGTTATTTAGTTCGCTACACGGGTATCCCCCACCCCAAGGAGGCTTAATCCCCGAGCATCACTTTAAAAAGCAACTTGCTTCCTTATGACATACTAAGCTAAGCTTGGTGAATACCAATTAATTTGACACGCAGTGAAGCAAGTCAGTCTTGTAAATTATTACTATTGTAATGAGACTGATGCTCACAGAGTGTCCTATTGACATCCTTCTGTCTATTGAAGACGATGGCGTAGTGTCCACTGTTTTTAAAAAAACTGCATCTGCGCGAGTGGCTGAACAGGCCAATTTTTGAATGACAGTCTCTGTTGCAGTGACTACAAACGAACAGTGATGTTTCTTGCCTCTCTTTTTTCACTCCTTTTCGTCCCTTGTCTGATAAGGAGGCGCCAGGCCACTCGGTTTTCTGCACCAAACTCTCGAGTGTCCTATATATATTTACCAACCCCTCCGCACAAGTAGGATAGTCTTGTTCAGGATTTGAACTCGTCTCATCGTATTCATTTCCTACGGCGGTAACCATTGCACCACGCGCTCCATATGTTCTTTTGTAATGCTAAGCTAAACTTATTCAACACCCGCATCGCAATGGGGCAATAGCTAACACATTTATTACACACACTATTACTGTTTTAGTTTTGAAATTGAAATTTGAAATTAGTGAAATAGATCACTAATTAGGACTGAGCCTATTCTAGTAGGTTTAACAGGTTTGAATTCAGAGTTTTCCTTCTCCTGTATAGGTTGCCGAACCAAGGTTAAAGAGCCCAGTCTGTCCTACTATTTACCCATAGCTGAAGGGAGAGTAGTTGGATTCATACCTTTTCCAAGGATATTAGCGCTATGTGAACTGTAGTTTCGTCCAGGAATTGAACTCGGGTCGACGAGTCAATTTCCTACGACTCTAACCATTAACCCACGCACCTAGGTTCTTGCTGAGTGCCTCCCACTCGTGACCTTGTGGCAAACTAAGATAAACTTAACAGAGATTTATAAAAGAGACAGTCTGTTATCTCCACCCAAAATTTGAATAACAGTGTAGGGGGGGGCGGTGTCAATGGACTCCGAAGCGGCCTATCTCAAATTCCCTGTTAGTCATTCATTTTTCTTTTTTCAAGTGATGGCCACCTTACAAAACCATTAGTTTCATTTCGTTTTTTTTTCTTCTTTTTATTAATTTCCCTTCTCTCTCCACATCTTTCTTTTTCTTTTTCTTTTTCTGTTTTAAAAAAAAGTTTTACGTTTTACCCTACTTCCTTCTCAGATTTCTATTTCAAGTTCTTTTTTTCATTTTTCTTTTTTTTATTACTTTTTTTTATTCCCACCCCCAGTCATGGTCAATGTCGGCTGCTTGCGTCATCATCGACCTTCAAGTAATTTGTGAATATTTCAGTATCACTCATTACTAGCTGCCTACCACCACTGCCATCATCACCACCACCACCACCTCTTCCTCCTCCTCCTCCTCCTCCTAATACTACTACTACTACTACTATAAATATAACCGAAGCGGGAAAACAACTTATTGTTGTCAGCCAAAGTTATCATTCTCAAAATAGAAGTAGATGCATGAGTAATAGTCGTAGTATAAATTGAAGAAGAAGTAGTCAAGATGACAACATTATTAGGTGGCCTTATTCTAAGAAGGGAGATAATCTTGCTTGTTCAGTTTAATCTATTTCGTTCCTACCACCATCATTGAATTTACTTTCTACCTTTTATTTCTTTTTTTGATATTTCTGGTTTGCCTGAGTTTCTTTGTTTAGTGGCATATACACTTTCATGGGTTACTCAGTGACAAAGGTATTCGTGTAGAAGTAGGGTTACTATCTAACCCGTGGCTGGGGTGAGCAGGTTCATACCTTTCCCAAGTGTATTAGACCGAAAGTGAATGTAATAGCGCGACTGGAGTTCGATCTCGCTCACCACGATGTTGCAGTCCAGCACGTTAGCCACTACACCGCGTGGAGCCACTGATATTTCGTTTCTTTCTTTTAATTAGTTTTTCGACTTTTTTCTTTTCTTTTTACTCATTATTCTCCACTTTTTTCTTTTTTTCTATGTTTCTTACATTTTTCCTTTTTATCCAATTCATTATGGATTTTTTTTTTAATCTTATTTTCTTCTTTCCTTTTTCTGTTCATTATGTTTCACCTTTTCTTTCTTTGTTTTGTTTTTTGTTTTGTTTTGTTTTACGGCATATCAATCTCAGTGGGTCATTTAATGCCAACAAAGTTTTGAAATAAATTCATTCTTAAAGGATACGCAATTTTTTTATAAACACATTTTTCTATTTAACTCATAGATGGAACCCTATCAGGTACTACCACCCCGGGTTAGAGTGGACTTGGGTGGTCCACATTCCCCAAACCTCCAGAACTGGAACCTCACCATCAGATAGTTTAACGTCGTTCCCAGGACATGAAGACCCTCAATCACCGCCTTCTGTACCCATATAATAAAAAGGGTTAAGGGTTGCCATAAGGGCAATTGGGTTGGGGTAATCATATAGGTGCTAGGACTTGACGTGACCAGCCGATTGATCGGAGGGGGCCTCTCCGACCGTCCGTCTAGCCTAACTAAGGGCCAAAGTGGAGTGTTGCATGTCATGGACTGCTCAGCCACCTGGGTTACATCCTTGAGCATCACGGGTCGCCAGCCACGGCCAACAGGTAGCCCCATTGGGGGAGTATTACCCCCCTGCAGAGGTAATTTGATCTGCGCAGTAAAGCATCTGAGAGCTGACAGTAGGTGTTGCGCCCCACCTCAGCAAAACAATCTCTCTAGCGCTAGGGAAAAGTGAATAGACTCCCTTGCTGTTCGGCCACTCGCTTATTCTATTCATTATGCGTTCCTTTTTTCTTTTCTTTTTTTCTTTTCAATTCATTATTTTTATTATTTTTCCTTTTCTTTTCTTTCTTTCTTTAGGTCATAATTCATTCTTTATTTCTATTTTCTTTATTCTTTTCTTTTTCTTTCTTTTATACATTTCTCCACTTTTTCCCCTTTTTCTTTGACAGTCTTATTTCCTTTTTGAATTTTTATTATATTTCTTTCTTTCTTTCTTTCTTTCTTTCTTTCTTTCTTTCTACAGTTTTTAACTGTTTTATTACTTCGTATCACTTGTATCTCAGACATCTTTTCTTCCATTCTCCATCTTTACCAGTCATTTTTCCTCTTTAAAAAAAAATCTTTCCTGACTTTTCTTCTTTCTTCCATCCATCCATCTTTTCCCACTCTACATTTTTCCTTCCTTCTTTCCCCCGTTCTTTTCTACTTCCCTTCATTATTTTCTTTCATTTATACACACACACACCACACACACACACACACACACATATATATATATATATATGTGTGTGTGTGTGTTCAGTGATGTTGATAACTTTTTGATTTAGTGCGTCCATGGACGCAAATATTTGCTTTGAATGTGTCCCCGGGAAAATTTATGGGTCCCAACTAAAGCCATCTAAAGTCCTACCTTTTAACCTACCCTGTGTAATTCGTTTCTAAGAAACTATTGAAATGTATTTACAGTTAGCTTGAAATGGTGTGGGAAGAAAAAAACACTGGGACGCACAGATACGATTTTACTGCGTCCTTTTAGATTTTTGTGCGTCAGGGACGCAGGACGCGTACCTACCAGCACCTCTGTATATTTCTATATATTCTTTCTTTCTTTCTTTCTACAGATTTTTAAAAAACTGTTTTATTACTTCGTATCTCTTGTATCTCAGAATTTTCTCATTTCCCTCCATTTTCCTTCTTTTCCCGCCTTTTCTCCTTTCTTCCCTCCTTTCACCTTTTCTCACTTCTCATATTTCCTTCCTTCCCCCAATTCCTTTCTGCTTCCCTTTCTTATTTTCTTCCTGTCTTTTTTCTCTTTCTTTTATTCCTCCCTTGTTCGCACAAATTGGCGCCACTGTTTGCGGTCAGAAGATCAGCGAGTTGAGATTGCTCCAATGTAGGAAGATCTCAGACTCCCGCTTTGAGTTCCTGCAACGCAAAGGTGAACCCACCTACCAGGGCGTCATCGACAACATCCGCACCACTGTCTCCGCCTTCTACGTCAATAAATCAACTGCCAATTCATTATTACACAAATACAAAAACGACCTTCACGTAAAACGCGTGGTGTAATGGCTAGAGTCGTAGGAAATGAACTCATCGACCCGAATTCAAATCCTAGACGAGGCTGTCTACATTTCACATAGCGCTAATACCCTTGGGAAAGGTATGCATCTACCTGCTCTCCCTCCAGCTATGGGTAAATAGTAGGGCAGCTGGGCTCTTTAACCATGACTAGGTAACCAGTCTAGGAGAAGGAAAACTCTGAATTCGAACCTGTTAAACTCTGTTTAAAAAGTTGACCTTGTGTCACATTCTGTCGTTGTGTCATTTATTCTACTTAGAATAATTAGTACACTTATTAAGAGTTTATATAGTCTAGTATTCCCTAGAGAGTTCTCCAAAGGGGAGGTAATCATAGAGTAGGGGAGGTAACTCTCATTTACTTATTACATTTATTTCTATTTCATGGGTGAGTGTCGCTAGATTTCGCGACTAATTTCGATTATTCCCAAATTCATTTTCAAGTTATAGAAATTGTATCTACAAAGAAAAAAAAATTTCGTCGCAAAAAAAAAAAAAAAAAAAAAAAAAAATTGCCGAAAATAAATTACTTTAAAGTACGTAAAACTTGGGAATCCAACATTTCAGGATTGCAGGTCCGGCTTAGGCCCGGAATGTTTTTAATTTGCCCACGGAATCAGCCTGATTCCAAAATGGCATGATATGTTGGGCTACAGCCTCTAGGATTAAAGTTGACAAACTTGACACACTAACATTCGTATTTATAAAGTCAACTAGCTTGATGTTTAGTTGGCTATCAACGATTTTTTGGGAATTATTTTCTATGATTTTAGGGGGGGGGGGTCCCAGGAGTTTCTGGAAGTGGTCATTCCACTTCTGAATTCTATCTTTTTTGGCAACCTGCCTTTAGTTTTGATCTTGATGCACTTTTCCTATTGCTAATTTTATTTATAGTTTAGCATACTAGTCGCGACTCTCTATCTTCTACTGATTATCTAATTTTGTTGGATGTATTCTATTTGTTCTTTGTCTATGTTTTAGTTAGTTCTATCTGGGCTTTCTAAAGATTTTGTATATTGGTGTTATATTCATTATGGGAGTAAGATATGGAAATAAACTTGACAGTATGTAAGTCGTCGGAGCGGCCTCAAGTCGGTATCAGCCAATCAGCGAGGGAGGTTATCCCCTTTTCACTAGCGCTAGACCAAAGAGATTGTTTCTGCGTCTGAGGTGGAGTGCCACACCTACCATCAGCTCCTTACTTTACCGCACAGATCCCTGTGCTACTCATACGCTAAGTTGGCGAGGGCCGGTATCGAACTAGGTACCTTGTAGTTTCTAGCCGAACGCTCTACCGACTCAGCTAGCCCCTATGTAGAAAATACAAAAACAAAGTATTCTAAATAAATTCACCTTTTTATTAATACTTTGTTTTTCTAATATATATTATATATATATTATATGAAATTTAACATTTTGAAAAAACATATGAGTTTTATGTAATTGCTGACAGTACTGTTTCGACCAAATCGATAAGTTGGTCTTCATCAAAGAGCGACATAGATGGGAAGAAATTATCCGTTAAAAAAGACTGCTTTACAAAAAACGAACGCTGAATTCAACGCTGAATTTTTGAAAAATGCATGTTCTGTTTTAAAAAAATACTATTAAACTATAATACTTTCTGATTTTTAAAAATTAAAAATAAAATTTATTTATGTCGCTATGTCGCCTTGATGAAGACCAACTATCGATTTGGTCGAAACAGTACTGTCAGCAATTACATAAACAAACATCATATGTTTTTTCAAAATGTTAAATTTCATACTGTCGGATTAATTTCCATCTATTTTTCATATATATATATATATATATATATATATATATATATATATGTTGAAAGTTGAAGGTAGCATGCAGTGAAAGAACTCACAGATGGCATCGCGGAAACAGGAGGTCCCAAAAGCGTTTCATAAACCATATTAAGACAACGCTGAAGAAATGCCACGGACTTCTAAAAGGAAAGGAATATATATATATACTATATATATATAATATATATATATATATATATATATTACTGCTGATGAGACCTAATTAGTCGAAACAGCTGTACGTTTCCGCAACGTCGCCACTCGTATCACCGAGTATGCCTTGTCGGTGATTAGATTTCAATTATACTTATTCTCTAGAGCGTGGACATTAAGCACTATAATGAGAGAGAAGAGAAAGAAAGAGAGAGAAGAGAAGAGAGAGAGAGAGGAACAAACATAATATAAACAGAGTATGTATCCATAAATCAGGGGAAAAAATATAAACGACTATAAGAGAGAGAGAGAGAGAGAGAAGAGACAGAGAGAGAGAGAGAGAGAGAGAGAGAAGACAGACAGACAGACAACAGACAAACAGACAGATGATAGTTCATTTTGATGGTGTCTTATTTGTTAACTTCTGCTTACTGCAGAGAACTCTTCAACTGTTCTATATCCTCGGCCATTTCTTTTTTGAATCTGTTGCTTCTTTTAAGCTTCTTTCTCTTTGTTAGGACGGAACATAGCTGTATTGCTTTAACATTTAATTAACAACAAA
>CM042141.1:84195658-84207206 GCA_023376005.1 Doryteuthis pealeii | reverse complement strand
AAAAAGAAGAGATTGCTATTACCGAACAGGACAATTCTCATTCTTACTTGCTTACTTCTTCTGTGCTTCTCTTCTCTTCTTCTTCTTCTAATCACATTCTTCTTCTTCTTCTTTTCTTCTTCTTCTTCTTCTTCTTTCTTCTTCTTCTTCTTCTTCTTCTTATCCAAATGAACATGACACACCATGTATGCACACGGGTGTATGCATGCTGATACACGCAAACCTGGACTCACACACCATGTCTGCACACGAATGTATACATACAGATCGGCGTGGAGGTGCATAGGGTAATGGTTATCATCGTAGGAAGGGGACATGGCGAGACGAGTTCAAATAAGTTGAATTGATATGTTCGCTTGAGTTTGATATAGCATTAATACTCTTGGGAAAGGTATGTATCCCTCCGGCTATGGATAAATAGTAAAACAGAATGGGCTATTTAACATTGGTTGGGCAACCCATCTAGTAGAAGGAAAATCCTGAATTCCAACTTGTTAAATCCCACTTAAGAAATTGACCTTGTATCATATCCTACGCGTGCGGTGAGGCTGATAAGTAGTTATTTATCACGCATCCCATGTATGCAGGTGTGACACAAGGTCATTTTAATGTGGGATCACCCACGAACCGACGCTCATGGGATGGTTGGTGCAAAAGAAATGCAAAACAAAAGATCCCATCGGCATCCCCCTTCAAGGGGGTGCCTCAGGCACTGGGCAATAAACCCTGCCCCTTTAAATCAAGTATGTATGTATAAATGGAGATACATGTAAACATAAACTCACTGACGTACGTACATAAGTAAAATGCACGCATACACATGTGGGCCAACTGATGTATGTACACATATACATGCACACTCACATATGTACATTTATCCAACTCCTTCCGGTGCTGGAATATGACACAAGGTCGGATTAATGTGGATGCCATTGCAGGAAGCAAGTATCCGGTGTGTGGGGTGGCAAAATGTTTTAGTTCCGTCGGCATTCTCCTTTCATAGAGCCTCAGGAAAAGGTGAAGGAAGAAAAATAGGGAGAAAGGAAGGAAAGAAGGAAAAAGAAAAGGAAGAAAGGAGAAAATGAAGAATAAAGTAACGAAAGCCGTGCTGCAATACACCACTTAAATTTATAGACTAACCGAGGTCACCTGGTTAAACCTTAGTCAATCAACAGCCCGAATACATGGTTGGTTAACTACTTAATCGCTGATACTGAGAGACGTCCATTTGCAATCATTGATGAAAGACTTACAAGAGTGAGGAGCACCAAGGAACAACCAAAGGATTCTTTACCAAGGATCGCGCCTCTCACAAAGGATCTCCGCTGGACAAGCGCTCTTGCTTGAAGTCTAAAGGATGGCCACAAAAATCGTAACAGACAGAAGGAAATCAACAATTTCAAAAAGAGAACCCATATATTAAATTGCATAAAAAAATGAAGGCTTTATTTTGAGTGCCCCGTCTGACACATCGACTGATACAGTATCATAAAATGACATTTATTAGCTCAGTCGGTAGAGCATCCGCCTAGGTCCCACAAGATTCCGGGTTCGATCGCCAACTCAGCGCATGGATAACACAACTTGAATATATGCAGTAAAGCGGGGAGCTGATGGTAAGTGTGATGCTCTACTCCAGACGCAAAAATAATCTCCCTGGTCTGGCGCCAGTGAAAAGGAGATAGACTCCCCCGCTGATATATACTGACAATAGGCCACCCCGCCGACTTTACTTACTTACTAGAAGCGGCTACCCAGCGTCGCTTGGGTACAGGGGGGGGGGGTAAAAAGGTTAGTCTCGCAGATCCATTATTGTTGAATTGTGTTGGATCCTCACAGGATGCCCCATTAAAATCCCTATGTAAAAAAAAGACCTTGCGTTAATCTGGATACTCTGAAAAGAAAAATTGATGTCTACTATTTAAAATGCCATAAAAAATTCCATGCTGTTATCATAAATTTTTTTTAATCTTTTATTTATCTTCACGAATATAAATCAAAATTTTCATTATTTTTGTTCAAAAAGCAAGATCTGATGATAGTGAATGTGTATATATATTTACTTTGTCATTTATTGTTTTATTCTCATAGTTTCCTCCGGACATAAATACACACAAACTGCCCTTTATATATGAATAGATAGATTGCTATTAACTTTGTGTGCAGTTCTCTGTTTTATAATAAAGTGTATAACTGCACACATTTTCATATCTAATGCACAAATCAGTAGTCGTCGGGGCGGTCTAAAGTCGGTATCAGCCAGTCAGCGAGGGAATCTATCCCCTTTTCAATAGCACCAGACCAAGGAGATTGTTTTGGCGTCTGGGGTGGACCGCCACATCTACCATCAGCTCCTTACTTTACCGTACAGATCCCTGTGCTACTCATACGCTGAGTTGGCGAGGACCGGTATCGAACTAGGAACCTTGTGGTTTCTATTTTCGGGGATCGTTTTTGACATTTTAGTCTTAAGGTTAAAATGCAGAAAATACCGTTTCTAAAAAATGTTTGCATATTTCTCGCATTTGGGGAAAATGATGTATGATTACCCGCCTTTTATTTTGGTTTGGACCCCCCCAAAAAAAAACAAACAAAAAAAAACAACAAAAAAAACAAAGCAAAAACAAAACAAAACAAATCTGCCTAGAAAAGCAAAGTTGTTATTCCGGTATGTTGTTTAATTCTGATAAACACGTCTTTTTTTTTCTTTTTTCAAAGAAACTAGCAGATGGTTGGCGGCAAACCAGTGGTCTCGTGATTAAATGGCGGGCCATACGCAGTCATCGTGTACATTAAGGTGCGGTTTGTGCAAAGAAGAGCAAAATAAATAATTTCATACAACTACAGTTGAGAAAACAGCAGTAATTCCAAGAATGCCTTAGAATACGATGACTGTATCCCTGCAGGGGAATAAAAAAAACCTTCCCACAAAACAAACAAAATACAAGACCCCCCCCCCCCCCGAGTAATATTGCTTTTCTTTCCGCTTGACCCACGCCCACGGATTGAACTCACATCTTTCAGTTAGACTCCAGCTAGAAGCTATTAGTGTCCTGGGTATGACACTAAACTGCATCTGATGGTGAGGCTCCAGTTCAGAAGATCTGGGGAGTATGGAGTAACCCTTGTAATAAGTAATTGAGAGTTACCTCCTCTATTTTATGATTACCTCCCCTTTGGAGAACTCTCTAGTGATTACTAGAGTATATAAGCTCTCAGTAAGTGTATCATAAGTAGAATAAAGCTTCCAAAGTTTATCGGTGTTATCGTTTTCTCATTACACCCCTTCATTGCAATGACTTTAAGGTCCACTTTTATCTGTTAGAGTTCCATCTATGGGTCAAATAGATTTTTTTAAAAGTTATTTGTTTTCGATAAGACCGAAAGCAAAAAAAAACAAAAACAATGAACGCAATTCACTAACCTCTAGGCATAAAAAACCCTTGACGGATTGACATGCCGTTAAAATCAATCAACCATCTAACTCTGGGGTTCCTAACCTTTTTCAGCTCATGGCCCAGTTTAAAACCAGAATTTTTTTGTGGCCCATAAAATTATTATAAAGTAAAAGTAAAGTCGTTGGGGCGGCCTAATGTCAGTATCAGCCAGACAGAGAGGGAGTATATCCCTTTTCACTAGCGCTAGACCAAGGAGATTATTTTAGCGTCTGAAGTGGAGCGCCACACCTACCATCAGCTCCCCACTTTACCGCACAGATCCCTGTGCTACTCATACGCTGAGTTGGCGAGGGCCGGTATCGAACCAAAAACCTTGTGATTCCTAGCCGAACACTCTACCGACTGAGCTAAACCGACCCTAAATTATTTCCCTTTTACATAAGATATTTATTCAATCAAGATACAACCATATAGAATTATAATATTTCCTTGGCCCACCTGAAATTTGCTGAGGCCCATTTTGGCCATGTGGTCATAGGTTGGGAACCACTGATCTAAGTAATGAGCTCGTCGCTGCTTAACTTTGGTGATGTGGTAAGAACCGGTGCTTTCAGAGTTACTCGAACGTTCCCTCTTTTATATATCAATACTGGTGTTCCTTAATCTTCCGCCCGTTATCATCTTGCAACAACCCTCTGGTTAAAAATGAGACCGTCCAAATCATACAAGAAGAAATGCAAAAAATGTAAATGCTGATTATCTGGTGTCGCTTAGCCGCCGAATTTTTATTTCTCATGAGTGTCGTCACCTCAGCTAAATCATGGATCATTCTGTTTTTATCATAAATAAAGAAAGGAAATGCTACACAGAAAAAAATATGATAAGAAAGAAAGAAAGAAAGAAGAAAGGGAGTAGAAGAAAGAGAGAGGAGCTGAGAACGTGGAAGCAATAACGCTAATCTGTTTCAATTGAATATAATCAAAATATGAAAAGAGGGAAAGAAAGAAAAAAAAAGAGTGAGAGAGATAGTTAAATCAAGATTATTATACTTTTTACACATTGAACTATTTAGCAATAGCTCTTAAGTAACATATTAAATGTTGCAATAATTAAATTATCATACTGTGGTGTACAGAGATGCTGATAGGTACGCGTCCTGCGTCCCTGACCCAAAAGAATCTAAAAGGACGCAGTAAAATCCCATCCATGCGTCTCAGTGTATTTCTTTTTTTCCCTCACCATTTCAAGCTAACTGTAAATATATTTCAATAGTTTCTTAGAAATGAATTACACAGGATAGATTACAAGATAGGAGTTAGACGGCTTTAGTTGTTTCCCAGATCATAAATAAAAACCCTATAATCTATTAAGAAACTTTAGTTGGGACCCATACATTTTCTCGGGGACTCATTTAAAGCAAATATGTGCGTCCCAGGGCGCACTAAATTAAAAAGCTATCAGCATCTCGGGGTATATCCACAGGTCCTGCTAGTAGTAATTAAATTAGAGAACAAGACTGTTCTTTTTTATTTTACCTCATCAATTACATTTGTTTTCTCCGGCTGATATTCATTTCTGTGTGAGTGGAAGATATTTCCCAGGTATCACATGGTTCCGGGTTCGATAACGGTCCCCGCCAACTCAGCACATAAGTAGTACAGCTTAGGTAATCTGATTTGTGCCGTAAAGTATCTGAGAACAGACGGTAGGTGTGGTGCTCCATCTCCGCAAAACCTCTTCCTGGTCTAACGCAAGCCAAAAAGGTGGTATGTTATATACCCTTTCACTAGGGTGTATATAATCGGCGATAGAGAGAGAGGGGGGACAGACAGACAGACAGACAGACAGTAGTAGAGATGATACTTGTTATTCTTCTTTCATTTCTTCTAACTCGGCCGGCCGCCATGTTCTTCAGTCTTATTTCCCGGGCTGATCATTTGGTCTGTTTCTCGGGTTGGTTCTTCATCTTTTCTGGGTTGACATCTCTTGTTTTAATCAACTTAACAAGCAAGACTTGTCGTTTTCTTCTAAAGCTTTATTTCAACAACCCAGCCCATCTTTCAGTCACCGCGGTGGGAGACCGACCCTCAGGGTGAGCGACTTCGAGTCCACTCGTTCTGAAATCCCTGTTCCATCTGGAAACTAATTCTCGCACGTCTAATGGCGCTCTTTTTGGAAGGTGAAGTTGGGGTCATCATCATGCCAATCACAACCCTAACAGCTATGGAAAATTTCCCACCTCCGATTTTTAAATCTAACGAACCTTATTCAAGTATTCTTACTACAGGTACGTACATAAATCATAAGCTGCTTATGAATTATGTCACACGATAATACTAACAAAAGGCCACCCACGTTGTGTAATGGTTAACAAGGTAGATTCGCAAACCATTGTTAATGAGTTCGATTCTCATTGGGTGCCCCATACTTCTGGCCTTGTGCCACATCCACGCTAAGCTTAATAAATAACTATAAAGAATAAGTAAAAAATAACTTATCCGGCCCTCGGGGCGGGGTGGGGTCCAGTGGCTTCGGCCTCTGGACCGTTTAAGTAATATAAACGTCGTGACCCCCGAGGGCCATATCCCCAAGCAACATTTGCCCCTTTGATTTAAAGGGGCAGGGCCGGGTTTATTGCCCAGTGACTGAGGCACCCCCTTTGAGGGGGAATACCGATGCGATACACGCATTTTTTGCACCTACCATCCCATGATCTTCGGTTCGTGGGTGGTCCCACATTAAAAAGACCTTGTGTCATATCTGCATACGTAATAAGTAAAAAATGATAGTGACTTTTCAAAGGTATTACTTTTCTATTACATCTGCCCGACCCTGTAGATTGTGTGTCGCCTTGGTTATTGGTATCCGTTTACCAAACATTGTTAAAAAAAAGTGTCATGGCTGATAAATGTCTTTAAAAGCGTCTCAGAGTTCGTCTCTAGGGAATGAATCAGATTAGATGGGTAGTGCGTAAATAACACTTGTTCTTGGATCAGAAAATGAATTAGGAAAGGGGAGGTGGATGGGTGGGAGATTTTCTGAGAGAGAGAGAGAGAGAGAGAGAGAGAGAGAGAGAGAGAGAAAGAATTGAGACAGAGGATAAAAGTAAGTAAGATGCGGGGATTAGATGCAAAAATAAAGGAAGAAGAAGAAGAGAAGAAGAAGAAGAAGAAGAAGAAGAAAGAGAAAGAAGATAAGAGGAAAGAGAAAGAAGAAGAAGAAGATAAGAGAAAAGAGAAGAGAAGAAGAAGAAGAAGAAGAAGATGATGATGATAAGAAAAGAGAAAGAGAAGAAGAAGAAGAAGAAGAAGAAGAGAAAGAGAAAGAAGAAGAAGAAGAAGAAGAAGAAGAAGAAGATAAAAGGAAAGAAAAGAAGAAGAAGAAAGAGAGAAGAAGAGAAGAGAAGAGAAGAAGAGAAGAAAGAAGAAGAAGAAAGAGAAAGGAGGAGAAGGAGGAGAAAAACTGAAAGAAAAAGAAAAGCGAGAAGAAAACAACGAATGAGAAAGAGGAAGAGGGGTTCGAGTTGGAAGGGGAAGATTATGCAGAGAAAGAGAAAGGCACATTGTGTAGTATAAGGGTTAGTAAGCTAGGTTAGTAGTTTGTGAATTCGATTCTCACAGGGTGCACCATACTTCTAACCATGCGCCAAACTTAGAAATAGATTATAAGGTGAAAGAAAAAGACAAAAAAAACAAGCGAACAATTTGATTAAAAAAAATAGATTGGAAAAAAATCGGCAAGAAAGATAACAGAAGTGGAACAAGTAAAAAAATGGAAATGAAAAGAGAATAGTCTTTAAAAAAATGGCCTCAAGGGATTGGCCAAAATTTGAATAAGATAAAATCAAGATTAGAACATAGTCAACATCCACTATAATAATAATAATAATAATAATAATATAATAATAATAATAATAATAATAAAGGTGAAGGTCGTACCAATTGTAATTAGTGCGGTCCCCAAAGCTCTGGAAAAGAATTTGGGTGAATTGGAAATCAGAGGAAGAATCGGGACCACCCAAACTACAGCATTAAGATCGGCTAGAATACTCAAAAGAGTCCTGGAGACCTGAGGAGTCTTGCTGTCACTCAGCCTCCAGTGAACCACCGGCAGGTGTTAAAACCTTAATAATAATAATAATAATAATTAATGACCATGCACAAGGTTCTCCACCCTAGAGACGATAGAGATAGATTATATGTGTCGTGTCAAGAAAGGAAGGGGGAAGAGGTCTTGCCAACATAGAGGACTGTGTAGAAACCACAATCCAACAACTCGAGGACTACACAAGAAAGAGCAAAGATAGATTACTTATGGCGGCCAACAATAGTAGAAACGGCAGATGGACAAACAGAAAAAACAACAAAGACTAGAAAACAAAAATGGGAAGAAAAACAATAATATGGACACTTCAAACGACAAATCGGAGAGGTTGCACATGAAAAAAAAACTGGACATGGTTAAGAAAAGGAAACCTTAAGAGAGAAACTGAATCACTAATAATTGCTGCACAAAATAATTCCATAAGGACAAACTATATAAAAACGAAAATTGATAAGACCCAACAAAATAGTAAATGTAGTCTATACGGTAATAGAGATGAGACTGTAAACCATGTACTATGCAAATCTGGGAATCAGAGGGAGAATCGAGACCATCCAGAATACTGCACTGCTACAATCTGCCAGAATACTCAGAAGAGTCCTGGAAAACTGAGGAGACTTGTTGTCACTCAGACTCCAGTGAAAGGCCATCAGCTAATGACGATGTGAAAAATAATAATAATAATAATAATAATAATAATAATAATAATCATGCCTTATCCCAGCCAGGAGATCAGACCTAGTATTGATTAACAAAAACAAAGAAAACTTGTCAAGTAGATTTTTCAGTTCCAGCAGATCTCACGGTAAAGATGAAAGAAAACGAAAAGATAAACAAATACCTAGACCTCGCTAGAGAATTGAAAAAAAAAACGGTTGAATATGAGGGTGAAAGTGATACCAATAGTAGTTGGGGCTCTTGGAACGGTCCCCAAAAGTTTAGAAAAAAGACTAGAGGAACTGGAAATCAGAGGAAGAATTGAGACTATCCAGACAGCAGCATTGCTGAAATCAGCTGAAATACTCAGGAGAGTCCTGGAGGCCCGAGGAGACTCACTCAAACTCCTGTAAAAGACCATCAACTAACGCTGGTGTGAAAAACTGATAATAATTACTACTACTACTACTACTACTACTACTAAATGACACGAAATGAGAAATAAAAGAAAAGAAATGAAAAAATAACTTACAAAGAAAAGGGAAAAGTTGAACAAACAACGTTTTTTTTTTTTTTTTTTTTTTGGAAGGGTCAGTAATAGTCAATTATTTATTACCGCGTCGTCAGATTCCACAGTATGTGGTCTGATTATCCGATGAGAAGCGAAAAGAAAAGAGCCGGTCGAGACTTTCGTGAATTCAAATGATATTAAGCTGAAAAGCAAAACACTCTCATACTTACACCTATTTTTTTCTTAATGCACGCTTAAACGACCAGATTAAAGACTATTTGCTGTGTTCTCGCACGTCATCAGCAAAGATGGGGGGCGGGGGAGTGCACATCTTTTTTTTGTGTACAAGAAATCACCGGGATATTATTAAAAAAATGTCATTTTCTTTAAAAAAAAAAATTTGTAAAGCAACCTGTCAAGCAGTCAATTTTGAAATAAAAAAAAGTTTAAATTTTTGTGTTACACATCTGCCGTGTCTATCAATCGGCTGGTCATGCCAGGCCCTAGCACATATATGATTGCCCCAACCCTATTGCCCTTATGGCAAACCCCAACCCCTTTTTATCATATGGGTGCTAGAAGGCGGTGACTGAGGGTCTACATGTCCTGGGAATGACTTTAAACTCTATCTGATGGTGAGGTTCCAATTTTGGAGGTTTGGGGAATGTGGAGCACCCCTTCATCACCATTGCTCCCTGGTCCACTCTGACCCGGAGTGGTAGTACCTGTTAGATTCCCATCTATGGTTAAATAGAAAAACATGAGTTGATAAACAATTGTATTATGCATTAAGAACGAATTTTTTTATTTCACAACTTTGTCGGCATTAAATGACCCACCGAGGTTGATATGCCGTAACAAACAAACCAAACCAAACCTTCTTTAAATTGGTAAGATTGTGAAGCGATCACTTTATTGTTATTCATATTTAAAATTTGATTTTTCTTTACAAAGAATTAAGATAACGAAAGTTAGAGCATAAAAACGGTTTATTACAAAAAAATTATTGTCCTCAAAATTAAATAAAAAATTACCAATATGTAAATTAAATGAATAAAAGTATTAACTTGATATTAATACAGAATATTAATAAAAACGTGTACAGAGCAATTAATTACTTTTGAAATAAAACGACCACATCACTAGGTATAATTAGTGATATCCCCCCTGTGTGTCGTCTGAATGGACTGGTCTGCCCTTAGAAGAATGGGCATAAATAAAAGAGCCGAGAGACGGGCCATATGCATTCGGTCAACCAACGTTCGAACCACTTACAAAGTCTTACGTACTTTATAACTAGTTTGTTCCATTTGTTCAGGCGTGAATTTAAAAGAAATAAATTACATATTCAACAGTTTTTCGATATTTCTACTTAACTGAAAAAATAAAAAATTAGCAGGACATACAACTCTCCACTTTAACGCTTACTTAGGCTAGACGGGTGGTCGAAGAGGCATCCTCTAATCAATTAACAAGTCATGTCAAGCCCTAGCACCTATATGATTGTCCGGACCATATTACCCTTATGGCAATCCTCAACTATTTTATCATATATGCGATAAAAAAAACTATGGCTGAGGATCTTATTATCATTGTTTAACGTAAAAACTGCGTCTAGAGAAGAATTTCCAATTATGGAACTCTGGGGGTGTATCCTTCATCACCGTTACTCCCACTTCCATTTTGCCCCCGAGTAGTTGTACCTGTTAAAGTCCTAGCTATATGGTTCTGGCACAAAATCAATCATTGTCGTCGGCTTTCTTCTATAAATATTATCGACCAATGATTTTCCATGGATTGGACTGAGATCTAGATTTTTGGGTGGGCCATGTCACAGACTTTACGGTTTCAGCTTTGAAGAATTGCTTTACCGATTTTACACAAAGATAATGGGAATTATGTACACGTGTCGAACAATTGTCCGCATTTTGGCTGTTATATTTACAACGTTTTGGCCGCTGCACCATCCCAGCCTCCTCCAGGAATCTTTGTGTTGTCGGCAATTTTCGGTGAATTTCGAACTGAGCCCCCTTTATCCAATCCTCTCGATTAGACTGTTTCCATTTTCTTGCTCATGCATAAAGGATGAAAGCGTTGATTAAGAACTTCTATGATTCATATATTGATTGATTGATCTGAGTGGCATGTCAACCCATCTAGGAATATTTATGCCTATAGATATGGGATCTAATGATGTTCAGAGTACGTAATATAGGCGTATTATAAATATATATGGTGCTAACATATCTTCTTGATGGACTCCAGCAATGATGTCAAAGAAATCCGTGTTGTCATCAGGTGAGCGTATCATTGCTTTAATGTTTTGGTAGAGCATTATGGGCGTTTCTTTGGCAACGCCATATGCTAGTAAGATTTGCTACTAAATCTCCTACAACTAAAAAATATGATACACTACTTTTTTCTTTGCTGAATTCACTCGTAATGGTGTTAAATGTTTCATTTCTATCACCACATAGCCTACACTATTATAACTATTCTGCATATTATCAATTTTTGCTTTGACGTAAGTTGTTGTTGTTGTTGTTGTTTGTTGATTTTGTTGTTTTAAAATTCCGTTCGAGAGGTGACATCTCCGTGTACATTTTAGCGAGGGGTCTCGGGAGTTCCCCTTTAGCCAAATTAGTTCCAATAATAAATTAGACGTAATGAGTGATGACATTTAGAATGCAGTCGCAGAGTGAAATTTTAGATGGGAAAATCCTCAAAACAAACATTTCATTATAGCCTTAATCTGTTAGTAATGATTGTATTAATTTCCCGCCACTGACAATCACGTGCTCCTGATTTTTAAACACATTTCCATTATACATGCAACAATCCAATTTCTTTCATTAACACTTGCCTTAATTCCTGACTG
>CM042141.1:84188158-84190658 GCA_023376005.1 Doryteuthis pealeii | reverse complement strand
ATTGTTTATCCACTTCATACACACACACACACACACACACACATATATATATATATATATATATATATATATATATGTGTGTGTGTGTGTGTGTGAGAGAGAGAGTGAGTAAATAAACAATGTGTTTTTTTGATATGGCTTTTTAGCCGACAATTTTTGGAGGATATGTGCTTAATTGAAGTCATACCTAATTTTGAAAATTAATTAGTTAATAATTAATGAATTTAGGCTGGCATATATGTTCAAATGTAAGGCTAAACAAATCGAGAAAATGTCAATCCCTGAATGTACATTTCGACCAATTAGATCTCATAAGCAAGCTTATAGACATGGGAGACTGCTCCGTGTGTGACTCGAAACCTCGACTGCCAAGTTGACAGGCGGTGATTCTAACCACTACACCAGCTGGCCATTCCCAGATTCTTCGTATGTTTTGAACTTATTCATATTCCACTTTTTTATTGACTTGCTACGCGACAGTATGAGAGTGAGTAAATAAACAATGTGTTTATTTGATATGGCTTTTAGCCGACAATTTTTGGAGGATATGTGCTTAATTGAAGTCATACCTAATTTTGAAAATTAATTAGTTAATAATTAATGAATTTAGGCTGGCATATATGTTCAAATGTAAAGCTAAACAAATCGAGAAAATGTCAATCCCTGATATATATATATATATATATATATATATATAAGATTTTTGGATGTTTGTTTATTTAGAAACGTTGCTGATAAAGTATATATTAAATTTTTACTTGAAGGCACTTACAACGCATGTATCGCATAAAATTCGATACTTTTTCTTATAGAAAATGAACTTGACAAGTGTAATCCCAACAAAGGATGGCTCGATGTGTAGAATACCGTACAGACTGTTTCGACTTTATTAAGTCTCATCAGCGGTATATACTAACGATTTCCCTCCGACAGAAATCGAAACCGGGACCTCAGCAGACACAGTGAAACACTAGTGAAACACCTTATCGCCTCGGCCACAGTACACAGCTGACCATCCTAGCGAAATTAAGCTTGTCAAGTGATACTCACGCCTCTACTATAATAGGTAAGGGGGCGTTAATGAGAGAATAATAACATTTCGATTTCTGTCGGAGGGAAATCGTTAGTATATACCGCTGATGAGACTTAATAAAGTCGAAACAGTCTGTACGGTATTCTACACATCGAGCCATCCTTTGTTGGGATTACACTTGTCAAGTTCATTTTCTATAAGAAAAAGTATCGAATTTTATGCGATACATGCGTTGTAAGTGCCTTCAAGTAAAAATTTAATATATATATATATATATATTTGTTTGCATTCTGGTCTCTTTTAGACGACGGGGCATGTCTTTTTATGTTTACTCGTGTTCCTCTTTCATTTGTATTAATCTAGAACGAAAGAGACCTTCAAACAAGTTCAGATAAGAAAGACTTTTTTTTTTTTTTATCGCGGTGGTAAAAAATTAGTATCTCAAGGACAGACACCTGTGACGCAATGCGGGGGGGTGGGGGGTGGTGAAGTCAGCAACCGGTCAAACACCTACACACTTTGCCATTGTGACGTTTGACGTCATCAAGCTGACCGCTTTTTTTTTAATGGACAATTGCCTCATAGGAGGCACTCGTTGCGCCTGGTTTACGCGCGAAAAGCCTCTCACGGCGAATGACGTCATTGTTAGACTATAAGAGTTTTATGACACAATAACACGCTAATGTAGAAGAAACCAGTTAGATGAGACGGTCGGGACCAGGCCCGTCGTCACTCTAGGATACAGCGATGATTTTTAGAAGACCCCCTCCTGCCCCCTCACAGAAAACAATCAAACCAGTTCCTTACACCTGCAATTTTAGACAAGTAAGTTGGTGTGCTCTATTCCACACCAGTGAGCAAATACATACTCATACGCTCATAAATAAACAAAACAACAGATATGTTAAAAAGCAACAGCAATAAGTCGGATTATTATTATTATTATTATTATTATTATTATTAGTAGTAGTAGTAGTAGTACAAAATAAATAACACCCTCCGGGTGATGTAAAAAATAGATTTTTGAAACATATGAAGAGGAAGATTTTTTTAAAAATTACATGCATTTTTAAAAAAAAGTCTTTTAAATTTTAAATTAAAATCTTTTTTTTTCAAAATGGCAAATTTTTGCCTTTTTTTCTCTTTCATGAAGATGTGCTCTTTTCAACGTGATTTATTTCATTGTTATAATTAAGAAATTCATAGAATTTTTTTATGTAAGTTTAGGCTCTGATCTTAAGGGAAAAAAATAAAATAAGTGCCCATTTACAACTTTATTTTTTTGGTATTATTTGTATTATTCTGGCTATTGTCCTCATCTTTAATTTTATCTAAACAACATTTCGGCCGATGTGCCCTCCAGTCTTCTTCGGGATTGCTTGTCGGACTCAGAAACCTTCTTGAAAATACAGGAAATACCTGAAAAAGGCCGGAAGTCACATCAGCCGAAACATTGTGTAGATAACA
>CM042141.1:84145658-84183158 GCA_023376005.1 Doryteuthis pealeii | reverse complement strand
GGATGAAATAAATTATAACGAGATGACGGTTTGTTATGTTTTTCTTTCTTTGAAAGTTAAATATTGCTTTGTATATAATCTAATTTATTGATTATTATACATTGAGCTCTCTTTAGGGATTTATAAAAATCCCTGTATGAATTATATGTTTGCACCTACAAGAGCATACAGTATGGTTATACAATGAGATTTTGAAGATCCCAATTAGAATCATCCCTTACAACCAGTCATTTGGATTACATTATATATACTAGCAAATATATGCACCCTCCGGGTGCAAGTATTTTAGTTAAATTTTATAATAATATCATATTAAATTAGAAAGGCTAATGAACTGAATAAGAATGTAGATAAAATATTTTGAACAGAGGGGGTATGATTGAAAAATAGAACAACTTTGAAACTAACTTCTTCCATCATTTTCCGTTACTCCCGTCTTTCATTGTAAATTTCCTAATTAAACTGTTTAGTTAAAATAGGAGTAAAGAATAATATTACAGTTATATTCTTCTTGTTAAGGGATTTCTTTAAGATTTATTGAAGAGATTTTGCTCATATTCAATAAGATAAAACCAAACAGTTAGAAATCAATAATACTAAGATATATTTATTAAAATCAATTTTTTAAAAAATCAATATGCAATTAGCCTTCCATTCACGTGAACCTCTATTTGGTTGTATATATAAATCAATTGCATGTTATTAGTATGTGGATATGGTAACAGTGTAAGTAATGTAAACAATTTATTAATAATTGAGGTTTAAATAAAATAAAATCATGGAGAATATGATGTAAATAAACTAAAGGAATTGTGACTTGTTAGTAATATAGTTCGGTTACACACAGAAACCCACAATCTCCATTATAATAAGATTATATATATATATATATATATATTATAAGTAAAGTCGTCGGGACAGCTTAATATCGTATCAGCCAATCAACGAGGGAGTCTATCCCCTTTTCACTAGCGCTAGACCAAGGAGATTATTTTAGCGTCTGATGTGGAGCGCTACACCTTACCATCAGCTCCTTACTTTATCGCACAGATCACTGTATTACTCATACGCTGAGTTGGCGAGGACAGGTATCGAACTAGGAACCTTGTGATTTCTAGTGAACGCTCTACCGGCTGAGCTAACCCGACCCTTTATGAGAGAGAGAGAGAGAGAGAGAGAGAGAGAGAGAGAGAGAGAGAGAGAGATTAACAATATGTCATGCGGAGGTGGTAAAAAATGACGAACGGCCGGAAGTGAACAAAATGTCATCAGACGTAAAAAAAAACAAAAAAACAAAAAAAACAAAACAAAACAAAAAAAAAACTGACCGTCCATGGGATTATATGTAATCCCATTACGTCAATCCAATGTTTTTTCTTCTTGTCCATTTTTTTTCCTTCTTTTTTTGAATCCTTCGTCTTTTTACACTGTTGCACACATCTGCAAATTCCCTATCCCCCATCCTAATCCACCTACACCCCCTCACCGACCCCCCCTCCCCTGCTTTGAATCAGAGTGACCAGTCGGCCATATCAAGGACCCGTTTCTTCTTGACAGCTGCATACAATTCTTCTGTTTCCGGTTTCTCCATTGCCGGGTTTCAATTCCTGGTTCATGTGACCGGAATTTCTTGGATCGACATGTCATATATATAAGCACGGCGACATTGCGCGCAAGCCCCTCAAGTAAACGTTTGCGCAGGCGTTAGTCAACTGAGGATCACGTGATTTCCGCTTCGTATGTCTTATTAACTTTGCTATCACCCCTTCTTAAAATTCAACTGTTTTTTCTTTTTTTCCTTTCTTTTTCTGCCAATTCTTATGACACTATTACTACTACTACTACAACAATAATAATAATAATAATAATAATAATAATAATAACATTAAAGTCGGTATCAGACAGACAGCGAAGGAGTCTATCCACTTTTCTTTAGTGCTAGACCAAGGAGATTGTTTTTTAGCGTCTGAGACGCAGCGCAACACCTACCATCAGCTCCTCACTTTAGCGCACAGATCCCTGTGCTACTCATATACTGAGTTGGCGAGGCCCTTTATCGAACCAGCAACCTTGTGCTTCCCGGGCTGGCGCTCTAACGACTGAGCAGAACCGGCAATGTTGAAATAGGTTAGGATACTCACAAGAGTCCCGAGGAGACTGGTAAGAAAAACTTACAAGTTATAATAATAATAATAATAATAATAATAATAATAATAATAATAACGATTTTTTGTTCTTCATACCAGCGTTAGTTGTTGGTCTTCCTTTGGAGTTTGAGTGACAACAAGTCTCCTCAGGTCTCCTGGACTCTCCTGAGTATTCCAGCTGATTTCAACAATGTTGTTGTCTGGATGGACTCAATTCTTCCTCTTTTGCTAATCATATTCGTACAATAGAAAGGAGGTACGGAGTAAACCAAGATGTCTCGGTAATTTTCACCTTTAGTTGGCTAAATTTCTAGCAAATAAGGCAATTAAAGTAGCCTCCCTTGACTTTCACTTTGAAACAAGCCGGTATCTATTTTGAAAGTCTCCGTGCGAAATAAACAAATTTTAGAAACTTTTTCGAAAACAATACCACTGCATGCTTTAACACAAAAATATCATCAAATGTGTTCTTAATAACAATTAAGTTCATTTCAGATAATGCGCACGCACAATTTTATGCTAGGAATTTAGCCAACTAAAGGTGAAAATTACCGATGTCTCACAGTTCTTCCTCCCATCAAACGTTTTTTTCTTTCATTCGATAAAAGTATTTGACGGAATTGTCTTTTTCGTTGGTTCGCCTTCCGGATGAATATAAACTGTTTGTTTAAAAACTTTTCTTTCTGGTTTTGATTAATTCTTTTTTTTTTTACAACAAACAAAAACAAATGGCGGCACTGCTCTCAAAATGAAAACATCTGAAGTCATGAAAATTGAATGAAGCAGAAGAAAAAGTTGGGGTAATTTAAAGCTACACGGGCAGGAGAGGGTAAGAGGTTCCGTCTGGCGTTTCTTGAGGCAAAGAAAGAAAGAAAAATTAAATATAATAAATAAATAGATAAATAAATAAATAAATATAAATAAAAATAAAAATAAAAATAAAGATAAAAAATAACATGAAAAGAAGATATAAACCGACAATATGTTGATGTAGATAATTTAGATGCGCTGACAAGTAAACAATAATGATAGAAAAAGCATACATACACACAGACACAGACAGATAGACAGATAGACAGACAGACAGATGTGTGTGTGTAATATTATGGAAAAAAAATTGAAAAACACAAGTTCATAAACGAGTAATGTTTATTTCGTCTACGCTGCAGTGTTTCGATCTGTTTCAATAGATCTTCACCAGGGCTTTCGTTAGTTTTAGGGGGAGAAATAAAAGTATCACAGAAAATAAGAAATCTTCGAGACCCTTTTGTTTTGTGGTCGGTCGGTCAATTTGAAATTGTTGATGATACAATTTTTCTTTGTATATATATTTACCAACTCCTCCGCACGAGCAGGATACGACAGAAGGTCAATTTCTTAAGCGGAGTTGAACAGGTTTGAATTAAGAGTTTTCCTTCTCCTAGACTGGTTACCTAGCCATGGTTAAAGAGTCAAGTCTGCCCTGCTATTTACCCATAACTGGAGGGAGAGTAGGATTCCTACCTTTCCCAAGGGTATTAGCGCTAAGTGAAATGCAATTACCACGTCCAGGATTTGTACTTGGGGCGACGAGTCCATTTCCCATGACTTTAACCATTACACTACGCGCTTCCTACTTTTTCTGTGTATACATTCTAAAAATCCAAGAACGCTCCGTTTTCATCAACAATTTCAAATAGACTGACCGACTACAAAACAAAAGAGTCTCGAAGATTTCTTATTTTCTGTGATACTTTTATTTTTTCCCCCTAAAACTAACAAAAGCCCTGATGAAGATCTAGTGAAACAGATCGAAACACTGCAGCGTAGACGAAATAAACATTACTCGTTTATAAACTTGCGTTTTTCAATTTTTTTCATAATATTACACACACACATCTGTCTGTCTGTCTGTCTGTCTATCTATCTATCTGTCTGTGTCTGTGTGTATGTATGCTTTTTCTATCATTATTGTTTACTTGTCAGCGCATCTAATTTATCTACATCAAGATATTGTCGGTTTATATCTTCTTTTCATGTTATTTTATATAAGTATATATCATACACACATATATATATACAACACATATATACAAATATAATATATACATTTAAAATTAGACTCACTATACATATATTTTTGGGAGAATATGTGCTTAATTGAAGTCATACCTAATTGTGAAAATTAATTAGTTGATAATTAATGAAATAGGCGGGCATATCTGTTCAAATGTAAGGCTAAACAAATCGAGAAAAGTCAATTTCTGTATGTATATTTCGGCCTCATCAGCAGAGTTATAGAGAGGCAAACTGCTCTGTGTGTGATTCGAACCCTAACTGCCAGGCTGCCAGGCGTGGATTCTAACCATTACACTAGCTGGTTTGGAACTCAATTACACTCCATTTTTTTGTGACTTGCAACACGACAGTATGAAAGTAAACAAACAAACAATGTGCTTAATTGAAGTCATACCTAATTTTGAATTAATTTTCAAAATTAGGTATGACTTCAATTAAGCACATATTCTCCCAAAAATTGTCGGCTAAGGCCATATCAAACACATTGTACGTTTACTTTCATATATATATATATATATATATATATTATATATATATATATATATACCATAGTTTTGGTCTTAAATAAATCTCTTCAGGACTATGAGTTAAGCTACACTACTGTTATTTATATGTATTTGCCAGTAGGCATTTGGGGAGGTTCAGGCTACGGCTTTAGCTCAGTCGGTAGAGCACCCAACTATGAATCTCAAGGTTCCTGGTTCGATACCGGTCCCCGCCAACTCAGCGTATGAGTAGCACAGATTGGATAATCTGATCTGAACGGTAAAGTGTAGATCTGATGGTTGGTGTGACGCTCCACCCCAGAAAAAAATTTCACAAGTCTAGCACCGTTCAACAGCAGACTGAATACATTGAATACCAAACATTATAAATGTCTTAGTTTGTTTCTTGTCCAAATTGTTAGCCTAATTAAGAATTAATGTTAGACAATTATTTTGTTAGTCCTAACTAAGCAATAATGCTATGTAAATATTTTGTTAGTCCAAACTAAGCAATGAAGTTATGTAATTATTTGATATCACTAGCTTAGAGAACTGCACATAGATTTCATTAGCGATATTTAATTAAATGTAAATAATTATTTTGGCAACTGAAGTTGAATATATTATATATATATATATATATATATATATATATATATATATATAATTTTTGTCATTCATCTTTCTTTTGAAGTGTGGAAATCTACATTCTGCACAATTAGTTAAACCTTGTAGCAACATGGTTTCACGCTGCTTTTTACTTATCATCTTCAATGAGATCCCCAACTTTCGCCCTAGTGAAAACATTTAAAAATTTATAATGTATTAATTTGAAAGCAATTACAATGCAAGTAAAAAATGAAAACAAAAAGATGTTATTTTTTGTCTTATCGATTTCAAAGTAGAACTTTATCTTCAGAGACGATTTTCCGAAAATCGTCTCTGAAGATAAAGTTTATTTGAAATCGATAAGACAAAAATAACATCTTTTTGTTTTTATTTTTTACTTGCATTGTAATTGCTTTCAAATTAATACATTATAACATACTTAACAATGCTTCAAGCAAATTACCAATTACTTTTATTTAAAAATTTGTATTTATTCATTACTTTAAAACCTTGGTTTGAATCAAAATATGATACAATATATACGAGTGTGCCATGTATTCCTCGAATAACATTCCAAGCTTTTAAATTCAGTGGTTTCCCTACAACTAGATTAGTTGCCTTACTAAGGCTAAAGAATCCAGTTTTCCTTATTATTCATCCATTGTTTGAGTGGAAGAAGGGACGGATTACTCAAGGGCATTAGCACTAATATAAGTGAAACCAAACTGCTTCATCCTGGATTTGAACTTGGTTCATTGAGTCTAATTTCCAGCATTAAATTTTATATATACAAGGTGTGTCGTGTGGTTTGGTTTGTTTTACGGCATATCAACCTCAGTGGGTCATTTAATGCCGATAAAGTTTTGAAATAAATTCATTCTTAATGGATAATACAATTTTGTTTATAAACTCATGTTTTTCTATTTAACCCATGGATGGAACCCTAACAGGTACTACCACTCCGGATCAGAGTAGACCGGGGAGCAATAGTGATGAAGGGGTGCTCCACATTCTCCAGAGCTCCAGAACTGGAACCTCACCATCAGATAGACTTTAACGTTATTACCAGGACATGAACACTCTCAGCTACCGCCTTCTAGCACATATATAATAAAAAAGGTTGGGGCTTGCCATAAGGGCAATAGGGTTGGGAAAATAATATAGGTGCTAGGGGTTGACGTGACCAGCCAATTGATCGGAGGGGGCCTCTCCAACCGCCCATTTAACCTAACTAAGTGTTGCATTTCATGGACTGCTCATCCACCAGGATTCCGTCCTTATGCATCACGGATCGCCACCCACGGCCAACAGGTATCCCCGTCGGGGGGAGTCTTACCCGTCTGCTGAGGTGCAGTCGGTGTATTCTAAAGCCCTATCCGACAGGGCTACAAGGTGTGTTAAAAAGTATCGAGATTTTTGTACTTTTTCACACACCTTATATTCTAAAAAAATAACGTTCCATGTATTATTTTTTTCAGAATACAAGGTGTGTCAAAAATGTACCAAGTTTAAAATTGAATTTACCAAGATAGAAATGAAGAATGAATGGAACGTTATTTTATTTTCAGAATACAAGGTGTGTCAAAAAGTACAAAAAATCTCGATACTTTTTTTATACACCTTTTATACACACACACACACACACACACACACACACACACACATATATATATATATATATATATATATATATATATATATTTTGTACTTGAAAAGTATTGAAATATTGCACTGCATTTTCATGCAAATGACCACGTTAAAATTTTATATATATATAATATATATATATATATATATAATATATATATATGTAGATGTAGATGTATATATATAATTCAACGCTAAACGCATTTTCGATTCGTAAAATTTTAACGTGGTCATTTGCATGAAAATGCAGTGCAATATTTCAATACTTTTCAAGTACAAAATAGGATATATATATATATATATATATATATATATATATGTGTGTGTGTGTGTGTGTGTGTGTCTCTCTCTCTCTCTCTCTCTCTCTCTCTCTCTCTCTCTCTCTCTCTCTCTCTCTGTGTGTGTGTGTGTAATATAACGTTAAATGCATTTTCAATCCGTAAAATTTTAACGTGGTCATAAGCCACAGGTCCTGCTAGTTCTGTTATATTGTGGGTGTCTCGATCGTTTGTCATTTGATCCCAGGCGTTGAAAGAAGTGAACAAACACGTATTTATAATTTTTTTCTCTCGTTTATTGAGGTTTTAATAAATCAGGCCGGCTTTCTCAATGGGTTTCCAAACCGTCGTTCATAAGGAGGGGGGGATCTTTGCATTTAGTAAAGTTTCTATCGACGCCCCTGAATGAGGCTTAAAACAAGTTTAAAAAAAAAGGTTGTTCTGTAAGTTTTATGGAACTGTATCTGACTGAAATTCAAAATGCAGACTTTCTCGGAATTGCTTTAATAAGAGTGAACTTCGACCTGTCACCTGTCCATCACGCCTCCACACGCTAGTTTATCGGAGTGTTGGTCGTAGTGGCCATTACTTAACAATTTTTCTTTCGAACGTCAAAAACATTACAATAAAGTTTTATTTTCATGTACAAGTTTTTTTTGTTCTTTTTCTTTTCATCACATTGTTTGTTTTTCTTTGTTATTTCTTTGGTTTTTTTTGTTTTTTTTTGTTTTGTTTTTGTCAAACATGCGCCGAAGATTAATTCACTTAAGTATGACTAAACACTTTTTAAATTTTCGACGCCTAAGAAAAAAGAAGCATCACTCAACTCTACCACAAGCAGGATGACAGAAGGTCATTTTAAAGCAGGGTACAACTAAATGAGTACGATAAAGTGAGGAACTGATGATAGGTGTGGCGCTCCACCTCATACACAAAAACAATCTCCTTGGTTTAGCGCTAGTGACAAGGGGATAGACTCCCTCGCTGTCTGGCTGATACCGACATAAGGCCACCCCGTCGACTTTACTTTTTTACTTTTACAACTAATTTGAATTCAGAGTTTTCTTTCTCTTAGATTTGATGCCTTACTAAAGTTGAAGAACACAGTCTACCCTACTATTTACCCATAGCTGGAGGAGAACAGATGGACACATGTCTTTCCTAAGGGCATTAGTGCGAATTAAACGCAAACAACCTTGTCTGGGATTTGAACTCGGATCACAACGATTCTACGACGATAACCGTTACGTCATCACGTCTGAACTTGCATCCGATTTCATTTTTATCATCAAATCATTTGTACAATGAAATAGATATTACCAGACTAGAATATATAAATAAATAGATTGATATCAGATAGATATTTAGAGATTATCAAACTAAGATAGATAGATAAACAAATACATAGATAGAAAGATAGAAAGATATATATATATATATATATATATATATATATATATATATATATATATATATATAGAGAGAGAGAGAGAGAGAGAGAGAGAAAGATTATCAGACTATGACAAACAGACAGACAGACAGATAGATAAATAGACAGATAATATTATCATATATATATATATATATATATATATATATATATATATATATATATATGAATGTAAGTTGAAAATGGAAGCGAATACGACGGTATGTTGAAATGAAACATAAAAGAAAGAAAGTGCTGAACGGATAAACATCTATTCAGCATATATATATATATATATATATATATATATATATGAGATTAAGATAATTTGCTTTAGAAGCATTGTTGAGTAAAATATATTATTATTTATATTTTTTGCTTATAGGCAGTTACAATGCGTATATCGTATAAAATTCGATAATTAATGAAAATAATCATGACAAGCGAACTCGGCAAATATCGCCCCCTACGTAGAACATCGTACAGCTTTTTCAACTTTATTAAGTCGCATCGTAAGTATACATCGCTCATCGTAAGTATACATTACTGATGAGACTTAATAAAGTTGAAACAGCTGTACGATGTTCTACGTAGGGGGCGATATTTGCTGATTTCGCTTGTCATGATTATTTTCATTAATTATCGAATTTTATACGATATACGCACTGTAACTGCCTTCAAGCAAAAATATAAATAATAAATAATATAATAATAAATAATAATAATAATAATAATATATATATATATATATATTATATATATATATATGTAAAAATGGAAAAGGAATTGAATCCGACAATATTAGGAAAAATGAGTAAAGAAAAGAAATGTAAATGGATAAAATGAATTTAATCGATATCACATTAATCGATATCACTTACACATGTAAATTCAAATTCAAATTCAGATTCAAAATAAATGTTCACTCTGATGAAGGTCGATTGTTCTATGTGTGCGAAATATTTTCACACACATAAACTGACCGAAACACATGTGTAAGTGATATCGATTAATGTAATATCGATTAAATTCATTTTATCCATTTACATTACTCATTTTCCTCATATATATATATAAAGTCGTCGTCAGGGCGGCCTAACGTCGCTAGCCAGACAACGAGGGAGTCTATCTCCTTTTCACTAGAGCTAGACCAAGGAGATTGTTTTTGAATCTGAGGTGGAGCGCCACACCTACCATCAGCTCCTTACTTTACCGCACAGATCCCTGTGCTACTCATACGGTGAGTTGGCGAGGGCCGGTATCGAACTAGGAACCTTGTGGTTTCTAGTCGAACGGTCTACCGACTGAGCTAATATATATATATATATATATTTTTGGAGGATATGCCCGCCTAAATTCATTAATTATTAACTAATTAATTTTCAAAATTAGGTATGACTTCAATTAAGCACATATCCTCCAAAAATTGTCGGGTTAAAGCCATATAAAAATAAACACATGTGTTTGTTTACTTAACTTCATATATATATATATATATATATATATATAAGATTTTTGTATTATTTTCACAGTGAGTTCGAAGCATTAATTAAAATGTAATAATAAATTTTTTGAAGGCGTAATAATGCACATTTATGTTTTAAAAACATATTTATTTCTTTTTTTTCTTTTTTTTTTCATATTAAGGGTCCAAATATTTTCAAGCAAAGCTCATCATCAGGGAATGAATTATTTTCTCATAATTTTCATCTGTATTTGATAAATTCAATCGTGTTTGTTGTTCATTGAATGTTTGTGGTAAACTGTTGAAAAATTTTTTTTTTTTTTTTTCCGGCGAAGATATAGTTACGCTCGGTAAATTCCGTAATAAATCGGTGCGGTGATCGTGTTCGCGGGATTTTTGAAAATTATTTCATATATAAATTCTTTTTTCTTTTTTTATATATACTATAAAATAATGAAGTCCTGCTCAGGGACACTGAAATAAGATTTTTTTTGTCATTATTTCATAGTGAGCTTCGAAGCATTAATTAAAATGTAATAATAAATTTTGAAGCTAATAATGCACATTTATGTTTTAAAAAACATTATTTATTCTTTTTTTTCTTTTTTTTTTCATATTAAGGGTCCAAATATTTTCAAGCAAAGCTCATCATCAGGAATGAATTATTTCTCATAATTTTCATCTGTATTTGATAAATTCAATCGTTTGTTGTTCATTGAATGTTTGGTGGTAACTGTGAAAAAATCTTTATTTCAGTGTCCCTGAGCAGGACTTCATATTTATAGTATTATAAAAAAAGAAAAAAGAATTTATATATGAAATAATTTAAAAATCCCGCGGAACACGAACCGCACCGATTTATTACGGAATTTACCGAGCGTAACTATATCTCGCCGGAAAAAAAAAAAAAAAAAAAATTTTTCACAGTTACCACCAAACATTCAATGAACAACAACACGATTGAATTTATCAAATACAGATGAAAATTATGAGAAAATAATTCATTCCCTGATGATGAGCTTTGCTTGAAAATATTTGGACCCTTAATATGAAAAAAAAAAGAAAAAAAAGAAATAAATATGTTTTTTAAACATAAATGTGCATTATTACGCCTTCAAAAAATTTATTAATATATATATATATATATATATATATATATATTTGTGTGTGGTGTGTGTGTGTGTGTGTTGAGAAAAGGTAGTGAATCGACGGTATGTAGTATATTAAGAAAAGATTTGAAAAACACAGGTTTTAAATGAGTTAAGTGGTGAGTTTACTGGCCGACACTGCAGTGTTTCGATCTATTAATTAGATCATTCTCAGGGTATTTGTTGGTATATGGAAGGTAATAAAGAAGTTTTTTTTATCACAGAATAACGAGAAAAGCGAGTGATAGTCCTTGTTATCAGTCTGTTTAAAATTTGAAGTTTGAAAAAAAGAACGCTGAAAAATAGACGGTTTTGAATATGACGTCAAATATTCTCTTTTTCAGTGTGAGTATTAGAGTGTGTAAGTATATATATATATATATATATTATATATATATATATATATATATATATATATGGTGAGTTAGTTATAAACTGACATATATAATCAGAATTAGATAAATAGATTGTAAGTAATAATAGCGAAGCAAAGAATAGAAACAGAGATAGATATGAATTGGTCGAGAGAAACAAATCGATGCAGATACGAACATAAAGACGATAAAGATGGTGATTAATCAGTAGATATGAACATAGATTACTAGTTTGACAGATGATTGACAATGTTTTGTCCTTTGCTCTACACGAGACAAGTCGTTCAATGATAACTGCGGGACGAATTAATTGTTCAATTGATCGTATAGATTGGATGCGGCATTCGAGTTCATCTTCATATCTCGGAAACCCTACTAGAAATTGCGCGTTGTGTGTAGGGGATTGTTGAAACATGTGAATGGTGTTTGAACAGTAATGACAAAGAATCAGTTACGAAGACTTTCTTATAAGGTTTCGTAACATTGCTGCGAATTCTGATAGCCCTTGGCAATTAGGTAGACTCTAAGACTCAAAGGACGCACCAGAAGGGTTTCATTTTAAAGTGCGGGCACAGTAATGTCACTGGTTGGTCGGAGTCATGTACTAAATCGAGAGGGTGGGAATTGAAACCCGATATTTCAAAGGTTCTGAGTTTCTGAAATTAAAGATATTTTTGATACTATACTTAACGACTTGTGAACACGGTGAGTGTTCGTTGTAAATTAAATTAAATTTAAATTAAATTAGATTAGTGAAATAGATCACTAATTAGGACTGAGCCTATTCTAGTAGTGACCACTCCAAGCGGAGTTTAACAGGTTTGAATTACTAGACTGGTTGCCTAATCAAGGTTAAAGAGCCCAGTCTGCCCTACTATTTACCACTCCAAGCGGAGTTTAACAGGTTTGAATTACTAGACTGGTTGCCTAACCAAGGTTAAAGAGCCCACTTTGCCCTACTATTTACCCATAGCTGGATGGGGAGTAGTTAGATTCATACCTTTCCCAAGGGTATTATCGCTATGTGAACTGTAGCTTCGTCCAGGATTTGAACTCGGGTCGACGAGACCATTCCCTACGACTTTAACCATTACAACACGGCCTCCAAAAGCGTGGTCCATTATGGTATTGATGTTTGTATTGAGAAGAAATGAGGGAACTCATTAAAATTTCATAGCTATATAACAAATTTGAATGATCAAAAAATGACGTTCACACCGAACGCAGACGAAACACAATTATCATGAATTTGAAAACTGGACCGGAATTTGTTTTACTTTCTGAGATAGATGAATACGAGGTGTGTCTGAAAAGTAATGAGACTATTGTCACAAACAATTCATTTAAAATCCAATGGGAAAAAGAAAAAAGTCACGATTTGTCCTGCTTCTACTATCGTCACTTCCCGCGCACTTCCCAAGGGAACCCGTTTTGAATGTGTTGAGGCCATCAAGTGGTCCGTAATGACGGAGCTGAGAGACATACCAGAAGAATTCTTCCAACAGGACAGAGAAGCGTGACAGAGAAGGATGGGAAAGTGCATTAGATTCAAGAGGGACTACTTTGGAGAAGAAAATATTTAGTTTGTTGTTGTACTAGCAAAAGTACCCGGTCCATGGCCGGACTAAAAAATATATAGGAACACCAGAGAGTGAGTGAGAAGAAGAAAAATGAAATAAGAGAGAAAATAAGAGGAAAATGAATTATCAAATTAAAAAAAAAAGTCGCCGAGAATTTGTATAGTAGAATTTTTGTTTATTTTAGGAAATTTTTTTGTTTACATTTAAGATATTATTTTTTTAAATGCACTCCTAAACTTTATTAAAGATTTGACGATAAACAAAGCTAAGAATTAGTGTATTATAATATTCGTTTATTTTAAGAATAGTCTCTTTTTGTTGTTTATTTTTTTGGAACAATTTTATTTTTTAAGCGAGCTTCCTTGCCTGTTGATTTCCAATGGTAGAAATGTATTCGTTTAATTCCTTTTTTTTACCGCATTAAAATGTAACAATAAAATGCTCAGAATTAAAGACTTACAATTTTCCGTATAACAATTTCTTTTTTCTTTTTTTTTCTTTGGTTTATAATAGTGTTTTTTCTGTTATTTTTTTCTAAAAGTCTCTTGTACATACGACAAATTTAATTCATTTCCCTTTTCGACCCCTGAAAGTAACAAAGAAAATAAAACAGCTTATAACTTTACTCTATTTGTAGCGTAATAATTTAATAATGTTTATTTCATAAATAGATTTTTTCAAAAAAGGTTTGTGTTATACTGATTAAAAATGGATATATATTATTCTAAGATGAAAGTATTAATAATAATAAAAACAGTTTAGTTATTAATCGTTAAATGTTTTCGTTTATTATTGTTATTTAATTCGCTGTAAAATAATTAAATGGATAAAACCACATACAAAATACATATTTAGAAAGATTCTTTTCTTTTCTTTCTAACCAAATAAATATTTCTGAGATTGGGCTGGGAACACGTGAGAAATTCCGAGCTTAAACGATTAGGGCACGAATTTGTCTATTTCAAATTATCAGCAGGAGGCGCCATGTAACCATTTTGAATCACTGCTGATACAGGCAGTAGTCAGCGATGTTTTTTTTTTATATATTAGAAGCAGCAGCCATGCTACGATCATCGCAAATCATTTGATTTTTGTTTAATTAATTAATTATATCCCTTAATTGGTAGAAATCAATAACCAAATTTGGTGTGTTTCTTAGTAATAGGGATATCAAGGTATATGCAAGATTTCGAATCTGAATGATATTTCTTTCCTGAGTTATAAGTCAACACGTACATACCAAACTTTATTTTATATATATATATATATATCTATAGATATAAACACAAATGACCAGATAAGTTGGTGGTGATCGCACGTGCCCCTACTGAAACAACTATTCCAGTAGACTATCCTGTAGCAAAAGTCTACCAAGCACACAATAACGTCCAGCACCCCAACCACACACACACACACACACACACATAAAAAACTTCAACCTCCACTGCTACTTCTATTGCTATTTTAAGCTGTGAATGACCAACGAGAAATGACGTACGTCACTCAGTCGTGACGAGATAGAAAGAGAGCAACCGATTTCTCGTCTATTCCTTCTGGATCTAACACGTTGAAGAATACGCGCTCACACCGAACACCGTTCAGTTAAAAATAATAAGTAAGAGTTTTTTTTAAAAAGTAACAAGAAAAATATTGACACATAAGTTTTGATAATTACTATTACTAAATCGTTAAATAATTTTTGTTATTTTATTGTCTCGAATAAAAATATTTTCCTTTATAAATGATAATGATAAGATGGAACAAAATGCCTTTTAAAAAGAATTATTTTAATACACGAAAAAAAATGTTGTTATTATTGTTGCTGAATCATTTTTTAAAAGTTCAGAAAGAAACAAATATTTTGTAATTATTGTTGTCGTAGCTTTAAAAAAAAAAGGTTCAGGAAAAATGTATAAAAATTCAACTCACCGTCTGACTCCAAGTCAAATTCCCCTGAAGGAGTGGCTAATAATTGTTTTTCAGAACCAGTTGATTCTGATTTAGAATGAAAATCATTCTGAAAATAAAAGAATAAATTGTTATTTCCATTGTATTTGCAAAAAATGTTTAGATACATAGAAAGTATTTCCCCAAATGGATCTGTGAGACTAGCTTGCAAGTATGGGGCATTCTGCGAGGATCGAACTCGCTTTTAGTAGTAATGGATATGCTAGACTAGCTTGTTAACAATTACATTACGATTGAACGCACAAGGGAAATCCTGATCATAATGGCTATCGTAGGTATTTACGCAAGTAGCTCGCCACGCGTAAGATGTGACACAAGGTCGCAAGTATGGGGCATTCTGCGAGGATTGAACTCGCTTTTAGTAGTAATGGATCTATTAGACTAGCTTGCTAACAATTACACTACGAGTGGACGCGCTAGAGAAATCTTGATCATAATGGCAATGGTAGGTATTTATGGAACCCGTTCGCCATTGGTTGGATGTGACACAAAGGTCATCCAACGAAGATAGAACATCCAACGAAGATAACATCCAACGAAGATAGAACACACCTTTAGTAATAAAGAATCTGCTAGACTAACTCGTTAACGATTATATCACGATGATTCCCCCTCTGCTTATATACATAGAAATGAACTCATATTATTTCTCAAGAGAGGAATTGTTTTCACATTTTAGCCTATAATAAAAAATAGTCAGATAGAGAGAGTAATTTTGATAAAATGTAAAGTGATGGTGATAACAAGCAACTATAATTAGTCTGTGCTGAATATACTAGTGTTATGCAATGGCTTCCAAACCAACACTCCCAGCAAACCAATGAATGTGGCAAAGATTTGTGTAGGAGTGATTGACAGGTGACAGGTCAAGGTTTATTGTCCTGTCATTAGAATATATGAGAAAGAACAATGCGGGAGTTGTTTGACCATAGTTAGTCATGTGAGAAGAGAGTTGAGAGTTGACTGTTTAGTGTTTTTTCATTGTGTTTCAAAAATATTTTTGGGATTCTGTATGAGATTTTCATCGTGGTGTGATGGCTGTACTTATATTTAAAGAAAGCTCTATTTACTTCAGCATCTATAGACACATTTCTTGTTAATTTTCTTCGGTCGTTGTCTTCTGTCAAGCAAATCAAGCTAAAACAAAGATGACGTGTCTTGTCGTGTTATTCATAATTTGAATATTTAACAACGTTGAGTGAGAAAAACAAGAATTTTTAATTGCGTGAATGTCTCGCCATGCATTGCACCCCCAAGGGTTTGTTTATTTGCTGTTGTTTGGATTCTTGTTTGAGACATAACAGGAAATAGCCTGCTTGGTGGTCGAGATAATTGCACCGGCACCAGTAGTTGATATCTAAGCACCATATTAAAAAAAAAAAACAAGATTTTGAATACTGATTTTCAAAGCAAGTTTACCTTCACTAATTAGATTATGAGTCCAAGATAATCTTCCTACCTAAATTTGGACAAGTCATATTAAAGAAAATTTAGTATATAAATCTGTGGTTATTTCGCTGAATGTTTGAGATGAGGCTTGATGATTAGTATTATCTGCGTTATTTGGACTATTGTCCTCATCTTCATTGTTATCTACACTATTTCTCTGCATGTTTGAGATGAGGCTTGATGATTAGTATTATCTGCGTTGTTCGGACTATTGTTCTCATCTTTATTGTTATCTGTACAACGTTTCGGACGATATGCCCTCCGGCCTTCTTCGGGTATTTCTTGTCGGATTCGGGAAAACAATAAAGATGAGGACAATAGTCCGAATAACGCAGATAATACAAATCTGTGGTTGTTGAAAAGTCTTATTCAATCCTAGGTAAAACAAGGGATCAAAATGGTGATTTTCAAAACATTCCTTCCACTAATATCTATCTATCTATCTATCTATCTATCTATCTACCTGTCTGTCTGTCTGTCTATATTATTGTTATATCCCAAGATGTAGGAATAACAAAAGATAACAAAAACAGTTAAATATCTTTAACATATAACAATATTTGTTTTTTTATTCTCACCAACCGGGAATACAGTAGGATGAGTTGGATAAAGAGTTCAACTATATACACGTGATGTGTTCATCAAGCAGCCACGTTCTTGTGTTTGTTGTCTCATTTGCGACTGCGCATATCCTGTCTCCACTTCGTAAGGAAGAGTTTATCTCCCCTCACACTTATATAAGAAAAAAATGGAGGCGCGTGGTCTAATGGTTAGAGTCGTAGGAAATGGACTCGTCAACGCGAGTTCAATTCCTCGACGAAGCTATTGGCATTTCACATAGCGCTGATACCCTTCGAAAAGGTATGAATCCAATTCTCCCTCCAGCTATGGGTAAATAGCAAGGTAGACTGGACTCTTTAACCATGGCTAGGTAACCAGTCTAGGAGGAGGAAAACTCTGAATTCAAACCTGTTAAACTTCGCTTAAGAAATTGACCTTGTGCCGCATCTGCCGTGTGGAGGGGTTGGAAAATATATATACAGGAAAAAAGGGTCCCAAATCGAGTCCATTTTCCCGCGACTCTAACTATTACACCACGCACCTCCGACTCATTAAATATGAACATATTTCTTCTATTCCACCCACGCAATGATTTTTGAACTATATTAATACAATGGCTCATAAAAACATTGATATTGTTTACCTGTTTAAAATGATTTTGAAGATACATATTTGATATGAAGTTAACAACATTAGAATACACTAGTAACAAAAAATCACCCTCCGGGTGGTGTAAAAATTAATTTTCAAAAGATATTGTCTGAGGGGAGGCAGTTAAAAATTCGATGTCTGAGGGTTTTTATCAAAAGTAAGCAAAATCATTAAATTTATTAAAGGAGTAAAAAAAATAGCAATTTGAAATGGAAACTTAATCCTGTTCCCCTCAACTAATATGTTGCGTGCATCTATTGAATTATTAATCAAATAATTATTTTGAATATTTTGCACATAAATTTTACACAAAATCGTAGGTATTTATTTATTTGTAAACTTTTAGTTAACTTATTGTGACTGAAAAAGTGGCGAGATTAAAAAATATTTTTTTTAAATGGATCACAAATTTGGCAAATAATTTTTTCTATTTAAAGTAATACAATTTTCTAATTAATTTCATAGTTTATTTATTTAAATAATATATAGTTTATTTATTACAATTGAAAGGATTCAAACATTGAATTATAAAGAATAGCTTATATCTATTTTATTATTAATAATTGTTCTTTATTCTATATTGGCGACTTTGGTAATTGTGACGTAGGCAGTGACGTAATTTTTGTTACAGATAAAAACCGGAAGCGAATCTCCATTATTAATACTAGCAAAATAAAAAAAAAACACCCTCCGGATGAGGTAAAAATAAATCTTTGAAAGATATTGCCTGGGAGTGTGGGAGTAAAAAAATCAATGTCAGCGAGTTTGTACCCTAAGTAAGTAAAATCATCAAATTCATTAAAGGATTAAAAAATAAAACAATTTGAAATGTAAACTTTAAATATGTATTAAAATAAAACAAACTATATATAGATATATAATACCAGTCATGTATTTATTAAAACTTGTTTTAAAAAACAATGAGGACTGTCTAATGTTGCATGTTCAAATTTTGAGTGTATTTATTCTGTTATGACGATGACGATTTTGGGTAATGTGACGTAAGCAGTGACGTAAGTTTTGTTACAGACAAAAACCGGAAGCGAATCTCCATTATTAATAGATGCAAAAAAATGACTATGAGCAGAAGAGAGGATGGATGATATCAAATTACGAAGAGGACAGTTTTAAGGTTTTGTTTTTTTAATATCAGGAGAAACGTTAACGACAAACAAAATAAAGATGTGTGAAGTGGACAGACATTACATGTAATAGGATTCAAATATGGAAGAACTAATAAAATCAAATTATCAAAGCAAGCTAAAGTGCAAAATGCTAAAAACAAAGATGGTTGACAAACTGTGTTGACTGTAAAAAGAAAAAAAAAAATACAAAACAGTATTTACTGATGAGAAACATTTCAAATTTGATGGATCAATGGCGGAGAAAAGGCGCGAAATTGACGTCATATTCAGTGTGCATTTGAGTCTTGTTCCATTTGTTCTGATTTATTCATTTTGAGATTTTTTTTTCCAGGGCGGAGATATTACAATCTCCTGATAATAACCATAGAGTCGAAACAAGGATGTGAATTTTTTAAAAGTTTTGTTTGGCTTATTTGTTCAATAACACACACACACACACACACACACACACACACACACACACACACATTTCTTTGTGTACTAAACATTTCTAGATTTTTTCTATTATTGTCATTTTATTTCAATTTTGTATTTAAAATAATAATAGATAGAATACATGTACACATAGATAAACCCCTGACCGAAACACGTGTAAGGTAAATAAAATAATCCTATTTTATCCATTCAACACTTTCTTTCCTTTATTTTTCTTTTCAACATACCGTCGGATTCGCTTCCATTTTCAACTTACACACACACACACACACACACACACACACATGTTGACTTTTTTGTGTTATAAGGTGTATGCCTGATGCCCACTCATATATATAGACTCGCCGAAAACTATGTGATCAACCTCTTGGCCAATCACTGGCAGTACTCTGCTGCTGAAATAATACTTAAACTGAGCATACTGAGCATACTGGCCATACTTGCTTTGAACCTTCGTGGACGACGGACCTTTACCAATATTCTGGATAGGACTTATTCGCAGGATAGGACTTGTACACTTACCAAAGGATTCCATAACCCAGGGCTTACTTACTTAAGTCCTTTTCAACTGGCCAAGGATGGCATTTAAACTCTTAACAACACACACACACACACACACACATTATATATATATATATACATAAGTATATTTTGGCAGCATTTTTTCCTTTATAGATGTTTTATTGAACACTAAAGCAATTGTACGCTCACCTGATGGCGACACAGATTTCTACAAGGAGATACATTAGCACCATATATATTTATAATATGCCTAGACTATGTACTCCGAACACCATTAGATACCATAAAAGAAAAAGGTTTCACACTAAGAAAGGCAAGAAGCAGGCGATATCCCACACAAACAGTTACAGATGCAGACTACGCTGATGACCTCGCACTTCTTGCAGATACACCGGCACAGGCTGAGTCATTACTACATAGCTTGGGGGAGGCAGCAAAGAAGATCGGACTCCATGTGAACTCCGATAAAACTGAGTACATGAGTTTCAAAAAGAAAGGAGACATCTCCACACTTGACGCTAGCCAGTAGAACAATTCACATACCTAGGTAGTAATATCTCATCCACAGAAAGCGATGTTAATACACGAATAGGAAAGGTATGGTCGGCCACAAACGAATTATCAGTCATATGGAAATCCGATCTCACTGACAAATTAAAGCGACAATTCCTCCAGGCTGTTGTTATATCAGTACTGCTGTATGGCTGTACCACTTGGACCCTAACGAAGCGCCTCGAGAATAAGCTAGATGGGAGCTGCACAAGAATGCTGCGTGCGGTCTTGAAACAGCACCCCACAAGGAAGCAGCTGTATGGCCACCTGCTCCCCCCATCTCACAAACCATCCGAGTGAGACGGGATAGGCATGCAGGACACTGCTGGAGAAGCAAGGACGAGCTCATAAGCGACGTTCTCCTGTGGAAGCCAACACATGGGCATGCTAATGTGGGCCACCCAGCAAGGACCTACATTGACCAACTATGCAAGGATACTGGTTGCTGCACAGAATACCTCCCAGGGGCAATGAATGATAGGGAAGGTTGGCGAGAGATTGTCATGGATATCCGTGCTGCCTGCGCGACATAATGATAATGATGATGATGATTGAACGTGACATACGCGAGTGGGGAAAAAGAGGAGATAGAGAGAATTATCTAACTTAAATCTAAGATAAAGTCAATGGTGTTGCGCCACGCCAGCGACACAACAACATAGCCGGAAGGTTCTCTTTTAAAAATGATAAAAGAAATTTCCCCCAGGTTCAAATCGCGCGGACCGATTATAACAAATAACTGACACCAAGATACAAATATATATATGTGTGTGTGTGTGTGTGTGTGTGTGTGTGTGTGTGTGCAATGTAGGGTCAGTTTTGCTTCAAAATGAATTGCATTTTTCTCATAGTCGCCAGTGCTTTGATTGTGAAACCAGGTAAAAAAATCAGGATTTCAAATGCAGTTTTCAAATTCCTCATCATTTTAGAGATTTATTTTCATTTTCTCAATATTCTGTCTGTCTCTGTCTCCCTCCCTCCCTCTCCCACTCCCTGCCACTCCCTCATCATTATTTCGCTTCTTCATCACGGCTTCTCGACATGAAAGTTGGCGGGGGCGATTGTAATCAATCCATTCCTTGGACGTCACCCGAAGAATCCTGCCAATACGGCTTCTTCGGCAGGATTCATAATTCCATTTCGGCGCGGCATGACGACTGAAAACAGGAAGAAGTTTCGAACGACACAATTTGGGGCGGGAAGGAAAGTGGATGTTTCAAAAATCGTGGTGTGATGGTGTCGTTGATTAAGACCGGAAATAATTGTGATTGCTGCAGAGTATAGAAGAAAGACCATTTCTCATACAATAAAACAAAGGATGTAAATAAAGTCTAATGAAGAACCAATGAAAAGAAACATGTTGTTGAGATGAATGATGGTTTGTGTCTATTATTTCCTCAAACGTGGTATAAACTTACATATTTGTAGTGTTATGGAGGCGCGTGGTCAAATGGTCAGAGTCATTTTGATAAACAAATAACTCATGTTGCTCACAGTACATGTTGTTGCTTAAGTGGTCAACTAATTAAATATTGAAGAGGCTCGTCATTTTTTGGATTATACCCCTTACTTTCCACGGTTTTGGGGTTAGACAGCTTGGTGGCGTTGCTATCGGTAGTATATAAAGGCAGTACCGCAAAAATTAATTTATCTTTCTCTTAGACTCTACAACCGTCAGAGATAAAACATAAGATGTGTTTTCGTCCTTTAGAACCGGGTGGGGGTGGGGGCTTATCTCTAAACCACAGGTATTACATGTACATGTAATTTCGGGGATCTAGCGGTAACCGGTGCTTTCAGCATGAATTGAACGTAATAAATCTCGGACGAGGCTGTTTGCGTTTCCTTTCATGCTAATATCCTTTGAAAAGGAATGATATTATCTGTTCTTTCCCTCACTCACTGGGGGCAGATTGGGATCTTTGTTCTTGGTTAGGAAACCAGTCTAGGAGAAAAACAAATCTGAATCCAAACAGCCTTTACTCGGCTTAAAAAATTGACCTTGTGTCACATCCTTCCAGTTGCGGAGCGGTTGGGTAAATACAAACTTTTCTGGGGGGGGGGTCTAACGTGGTGTAATAGAGAAGAAAAAGGTTTTATGATCCAATCAAATTGCAAGCAGCAGTTCTCGTGAGATCACTGGAGCAGCTATGAGCCTAGTCAGTACTTAAAATTGGTGATCACTAGTGTCGCCGAGCCGATAAGGACGTCGACCCCGCGAAAAACGCCCCCCCCCCAAAAAAAAAAATCAAATGACACAACTAAGCAAAGGAGGACAGACAAGGAGATTTAGGTTAACAAAACACGGAAATGTTTATTTACTACATAACTACAATTGAATGGTTTGTTCATTGGTTTGGTCATCAATGTCACAGGCTGAGAAGATGTCGGTCATCCATGAAGGCTGGAAATATGCTGGACAGCATCGCAGGTCGGGTAGGTGACGTTAGTTGTGGTCGAACGACAGGTCATTCAGACGACTGGAAATTCTGCAGTGAATGTATGAGAGAGAGAGAGAGAGAGAGAGAGAGAGAGAGAGAGAGAGAGAGAGAGAGAGAGAGAGAGAGAGAGTAATGTGTGTATAAGAGAGGAGAGTATAAAGTAGAGAGAGAGAGAGAGAGATGAGAGAGAGAGAGAGAGAGAGAGAGAGAGAGAGGAGAAGAGAGAGAGAGGAGAGAGAGAGAGAGAGAGAAGAGAGAGAGAGAGAGAGAGAGAGAGAGAGAGAAGAGAGAGAGAGAAGAAGAGAGCAGCATAGAGAAGAGTAAAAGACTTAAATATCTATGATTCATAAAAAATTGATGCAAGATCTTTCCTAAAACAAAAAGATTATTAAGAACAATTGATGAATTATTAACACAACGTTTCAATCTCTGAATTCTTCGGCCATGTGTATAGCAAGGTCACTTGGAAAACTTTGTCTGTGACATTGGGAAATCTTTAACACTTTCCATAAAAGGAGAGAAAAAAGGGACAAATACTTGATAAGAATCAAAAAGAGATTGAACGCTTCGTCTTTTTCCATGACAGTCCTGCTGACACCAAACTTTAACACCCGGTCTTGTGTAAGTTTTTTGTCATTTAATAAGCAAAGTTTAGTCTGTTTTATTTACAGTACCTGCTGTTGCTAGGTTGTTACAAATCTAAGTACTGATTACAGGCTCATAGCAGCTTAACTTCCGTGGTTTCACAAAAACTAGTGCTTGCAACTTGACTTGATTTTAAATGCCATCTCTCACTCTCCCCCTCTCTCTCTCTGTCCTGTCTGTCTCTGTATGTCTGTTTCTCTCTCTCTCTCTCTCTCTCTCTCTCTCTCTCTGTCTCTCTCTCTCTCTCTCTCGTTATTTACTAAGCTTTGCTTAGTCTAGCTCATATAGTCTGTAGAGATAAAAAAGGTAGACAGGGAAAAATTGTTACCAAGCTAAATTTGGTATTATTGAAGCTTAGGGTATCCTCTTTTGAAATTTGAAAACTCCTCTTTTTGCCCCCCCCCCCCCCGGAATTTTTTTTATTGGATGGGGTAGTATGCAAACCAGATCTAGACTGCATAGAGTATCTGCTGTTATCCTGATACTTGCAACTTGATTTTAAGAGCCATCTCTCTCTCCCCCCCCTCTCTCTATCTATCTCTGTCTGTCTCTGTATGTCTGTTTCTCTCCCCCTCCTCTCTCTCTTTATTTGCTAAGCTTTAATTTAAGTACTGACCAGGATCATAGCTGTATAACTTCTGTGTTTCATAAGAACTGGTGCTTGCAACTTGACTTGATTTTAAGACCCCCCCTCTCTCCCCCTCCCCCTCTCTCCCCTCCCCCTTCTCCTCCCCTCTCTCTCTCGTTATTTACTAAGCTTTGCTTAGTCTAACTCAAAGCCGTCGGTTGCATACAGTATATGCTGTTGTCAGTTGGTCACCAATTCTAAGCACTGACCAGGTTCGTAGCTGCTTAACTTCGGTGATCTCACTAGAACTGCTGCAGGCAATTAGACTTGACCTTAACTTTGTCTGTATGTCCCATTACACCACACTGTGCATCCCCATGGGGGCTTGCATCTACTTAACTGCTCTACAACTGGTGTGACACAAAGTCAATCCAAAGTTAATCCAGTTGAATTCAGGTTTGTTATACTCCTAGACTAGTTTCCTAACCAAAGAACACATAGCTGGATACATTCCTTTCCCAAGGATACTAGCGCGAACTGAAATGCAAACAGCCACATCCAGACTTTGAAATCGGGTCATCAATTCCTTTTCCCTCGACGATAACTTATACGCTAAGCGTACCTCCACACTCTTCGAGAAGTTAGTAGCAAGGCAGAAGTTTAAAGAATTCACTGGTAAACATACATGGTAGTGTTACATAATTTATGAGCAGTCATAAATTATGAACGTACTGTAGTTAGAATTTTAAATAAAGTTCGTTAGATTTAAAATCGGAGGTGGGGAATTTTCCATACCCGTTGGAATTATGAGTGACATGAAGATGATCCTAACTGACCTTCCGGTAGAGGCGCGCGATTGGGCGCCGTGAGAATAAGTTTTAGTTTAGTTAGTCAGAAGCGAGCCGGCACCCTATCAGAGAGGATGTTTCTTAGAGTTCGCAACTCACCGCGGCGGAATCATGGGCACGGTTGAAATAAAGCTTTATTATCATAAAACAACCAAATCTTGTTGTATTATTCAAAGTAATGTCCAGCCCTGCACAAAGAAGTATCAATGAAAAGAAAAACCTACACTTAATAAGCCCAACCAGAGAACATGGCATCCAGACGAGTAGACGAAGTAAGCAGAATGTAAAGTAAGACTATTAACTATTATCATCTAATTCTATTAATAATGGTGATTCGCTTCCGGTTTTTGTCTGTAACAAAAACTACATCACAGCTTACGTCACATTACCCAAATCGTCATAACATAGAATAAATACACTCAAAATTTGAACATGCAGCATTAGACAGTCCTCATTGTTTTTTAAAACAAGTTTTAATAAATACATGACTGGTATTATATATAGTTTGTTTTATTTTAATACATATTTAAAGTTTACATTTCAAATTGTTTTATTTTTTAAATCCTTTAATGAATTTGGTGATTTTACTTACTTAGGGTACAAACTCGCTGCCATTGAATTTTTAACTCCAACCCCTCAGGCAATATGTTTCAGAAATCTATTTTTACATCGCCCGGAGGGTGTTTTTTTATTTTGCTAGTATATCTAACTGTCTGTCTGTCTGTCTCTCTCTCTACCCCATTATATACCCGAGCATGTTAGTATATAACTGTAGTAGTCTTGGTTGATGACAGATGAGAGGTCTCGGGAGCCATCTTATTTCCACGTTCTTTCTTTTGTTGTTAATATGTGGGATTCAGGATTGGTGAGTGCGTGGGTAACCACTGATAAAAGGTAATTGAATGTATTACAACATATAAAATGTACACAACAAAAACGAACATTTAGCATAAGATATACGTACAACATTACAAAAAGGTCATGCATAAGCTCTGAGATTTTCAATCAGAGAATAAATGAGTAAAAGAGATTCAAAACATGTTGTTGTTCAGCTGGACTGTGTGGCTCCGCTTCGTCCGACGGATAAAGATATGCCACATGGTTTCACTCGCCGATTGGAGAATCAAGCATAAAGAGACCGAACAGTTGAATTTATTACTTATTTACTCAACGTGCGTACGGTTGACAGATTTAGTCTGGTTGGTTCAATTTTTTAAAATATATTTGGATCGTGCGAACTGACTGCACGAACAAAAAGTCTGTAATTTAGTAGACTCATACTTCAGCCCCCCCCCATCGGCTATGTAAATCTCACTGTGTAATAAATAGTTTTGTGTACACGAGCCAGTAAGAGAGGAAAATATGCTGGGATTTAACTTGTCACTACAGTACTGACTTGAAAGTTGTTAACAAATTCATTTTCTTACCCAATAATTTTCTTGGTCAGATAGACATAACAATGTCTTTTTTTTTGTTTTTTTTATTGTTCGGTCATCATTTGTTGTTCCTTTTGTACAATCTCATATGAGATAGAATATCTGTTTACGTAATGGTGGGTCTCGTGTTTGCCATGGGAGAGAGAGAGAGAGAGAGAGAGAGATGAATAAAGATAGACATAAACAGAGATGATATAAACAGCGGAAAATATATGAAGAAACAATAGAATATTATGAACTGACTGAGATAGATAAATATATATTGACAAGTACGAATATTAGCCGCGCTGTATTTGTAAGTGTGAGTGAATGAGAGAGAGAGAGAGAGAGAGAGAGAGAGAGAGAGAGAGAGAGAGAGAGAGAGAGAGAGGAGAGAGAGAGAGAGAGAGAATTAACTAAAATGTTTATTTTTTTCAATTGCGGAATCTCTTCACCCCACCCATCGCTAGTGGACAGGGAAATCCAAGATGATGTTCACCCCAAAGAAGAGGGATTTTGTGCTCACTCTGTGTAATGAATAGTTGAGAGTTATGATTACCTCTCCTTTGTGTAAATGATTGACGCTTCTGAAAGTATATAAACACCCAGTAAAATGTAAAAGTATTCTAAGTAGAATAAAGCTTTCTCAAACTCAACCGTGTGTTCGCTTTTTAGCAATTTTTTAAATTCTCCCTCAGTACTTGTTGTTGTGTTTTCCCCCTCCTTTCCCGAAGATTTTCCTTTGTCACATTTTAAATTACTTCCCTTTAAAAATCACTTCTTTTACCTCTTGAAAATCTTCAACAAAACTTTTTCTTTTCTTTCAAATTTCTTTGAAGTTCTTTCAAGTTAAATATTTCACTTTTTCATTTATGTTTTATCCATTTTGTTTATCGGGCTTGTTTATTTACTGAAGACATTTTATTTCAAGGGATGAATTTGTTTTATTCGTTCAGTTTATAAAAGAATACTTATCCAGTAGATATGACATCAATAAACTTTATGTGAAGAGATGGAGGCAGAGGATTCGCCAGTATTGAAAAAGGTACCGAATCGGCTATCACTGGATTTGAGTGTTACACAATGCAGGACAAAAAGGGATTACGACAGAGAGTCAAAAACTGCAACAAGACTGACAAAAGGCTGGCAAATGTGGGCTCGTAAAAACATCAAACTTTAAAACTAATCGGCTAAAATGACTGCTCAATGGTGTAACGATCTCGGTGTGATTATATTTCAAAATAATTAATGGTCGGTTGGATTTTACGGTTTATTTTATGTCAAAATCTTTTGTTTAATTCATTCTTGTTGCGTACTCATTCTTTTAAACTCATTTTTGATTTATCCAACCCCTAGATAAAGCCCTAACAGGTACTACCACTACCAGAGTGGTCCTGGGAGTAATAATAGTTGGAGGTGAGTGGTGTAATGGTTAGAGTTGTAGGAAATAGACTCGTCGACCCGAGTTCAAATCCTGGACGATAAAGAAGATGAGAAAAAGCCAGGAATCTTGGTTGTTAAAAACTGATAAATCAATGTTACCAAGTCGCTTCAAAAGGTGGATTTATCAACATGCAATCTTGCTAAGAGTACTGTGGCCTTTGGACTTTGAGATATATAGAGATTTACGATTTTTGTGGCCATTTTTAGGCTGCAACTGAGAGCGCTTTACAGTGGAGATCCTTGGTGTTCCTTAATGTTGGGTAGAATTCTTTGGTTGTTCCTCGATGTTCTTTAGTGTTGGATAGAATCCTTTGGTTGTTCCTCGGTGTTTCTTAGTCTTTGGTAGAATCCTTTGGTTGAGCAGAGTCCTTGGTTGCACATCCGTTCGTCCGTGTCGAATACGTGCAAATGAACGGCTTTCAAGATCGGCGATTAAATAGTTAACTAACCACATATTCGAGCTGTTGATTGACTGGCTTTAATCCACGCGCCTACACAGAGTCTATAAGTTTAAGAGGTGGACTTCAACACCCCTTGTATCTCTAAATAATCTAATGAATGATGTATGAAATCCCAATTAAGATAATTACAACATTATAAAAGAAGGTAAATAGATTCCTCATACGTTGATTGGTGGTGCCAGGAAATCTAAGTAATATATGGTACTATGGACCCACTGCAACTACTTTTAAAAAGCCTCGAAGAAGAATTAACAGTGAGAGGCACACGTGAATTAATACTATGCAAAACATCAAAGTATCACAAAGTGGCCTCGGGGGTATCGAAGTACATACAAGAAAAAATGACCAGCAATAAAAGAATTACAAGTCACAGTGGAGAATTAGATACAAAGAAATTTTAGGTAAAGTGGCAAAGGAAAGGTCATTTTTGGGGATACCTTCTATACAGACAGTATAGAAGGGCAACTGGGTAAAAAAGAAAACAGTTTCTTCAAGAGGAAATTCAGGAAGCCTCGTAGAAGAAACGAGTGTGCTGTAGGAATATTTTGGATATATATACATATATATTTACCAACTCCTCCGCACGAGCAGGATGTGACACAAGGTCAATTTATTAAGCGAGGTTTTACAGGTTTGAATTCAGAGTTTTCCTTCTTCTAGACTGATTACCTAGCCATGGTTAAAGAGCCCAGTCTGCCTTGCCATTTTCCCATAGCTGGAGGGAGAATTGGATACATACCTTCCCTAAGGGTATTAGCGCCATGTGAAATGCAAACAGTTTCGTCCAGGAATTGAACCCGGGTCGACGAGTCCATTTCCTACGACTCTAACCATTAGACCACGCGCCTCCATCTTTTGGGTATATAAGGTGTGCTGAGGTCCACCCTCAAACTTATAGACTCTGCATGAGCGCGTGGATTAAAGTCACTTGAGACCTAAAATGGCCACAAAAATCGTAACATGAGCAAATTGGTGGGGATGAGCCAGCAGGATGCATTCACTAGATGAGATGACGTCATTTCGAGAAAAGTTACATTGGCAGATATTTGGCGGATAGACTATTCTCGCAGTGTACGACATTTTATCAAGCACCGAAAATCTGAATAAATGAATTAAGGAAGGTCATCTAACCTGTTATCTGTGCAATGGCAGAACTACTCTACAACACATCTTAAGCAATTGCCAAATTGTACTCAAGAATCGTAGTAGATACGGATGGAGATAGGACAAAGTTCTGCAATAGAATCTATTCGAACTGGTAATTGATAACCATAAAGTCAACTTGAATGGACCATAAACCTCGTCAAAGCAGGAACAAAAGATACTCTCATCCAGAAGCCAAAATCAAATTATTTAACAAGAGCAGAACATATTATAACAACACCCCTAAGACCAGACAGTTATTTTTTCGAATATTATCAAGGTGTTATTAATATACGAACTCACAGTCTCTTAAGAAGAGAACATAATCCAATACCACCAAAGAAAACTCGATAAATACCATTAGTTTAAATAAATCTATCAAAATGATGATTAGAAAACGCGTTACCAAATATTGAATATAGGATGTCGAGAGTTTGCAGCATCTTCTCAATAGAATATTAACTAGAATGCACCAGTAAAGAAAGCAAAATAATATTACATATGTAATTGATCTTTAATACATTTTCAACATTAAATTTGCCCCCAAAATTTTACGGAGAATGACGTAAGACTTACTTCACTTACTTCGTAACATAACAAGTTATTAAAAGTTTTAAACAAACTTACAACAGTTTCTTCTTAGAAATCAATAATAGGAGCAAGAAAATTCTCATGTAGAAACCAAAATCAAATTATTTAACTAGAGCGCTCGTTTGGCAGATGAAATTAAACTTGAGCAAACAGATGAAGCGGTGGCTGAATTGCATTTACCTTCGCTGCCTTAGACGTGTATCGGACATCACCTGGAGGGACAGGATCACAAACACTGCAGTTCTAGAGAGAGCTCAACTCCCCAGTTTGTGTTCTCTACTGAGACAGCGTCGTCTCCGATGGCTGGGTCATGCCCGCCGAATGGATGATGGACAGATGCCGAAGGATACCCTTTTATGCAGAGCTTTCGTCTGGGTAAGAGACAGATTGGTTGCCCCCAGCTGCGTTTCAAGGATGTCTGCAAGAACGATCGCAAGTGCTTTGGCATTGCCCCTTTCCAGCTGCGAAAGCCCGGGACCGCTTTCGGTGGCGGTAGGCTCTCTGTAGAGAACTGTCCATGTCTGAGGTCACCCTGGCACAACACCAGAAGAAAACAGGTAACAAGACACCGGCACATCAATGTCTTCAGGGACAGCCTTCACATACGACATCTGTGATCGAAAATGTTTTTCTAACATTGGACTATACAGTCACAGGAGGTGCTGTAACTCCAGGGGCACAAAAACTATTTTATAATCTTCCGAGACTGAAATGCCAATAATACATTGGAAATGGGGTGTCGAGAATTTGCAGCATCTTCCGTAATCAAAACAATGTTTGACATGAACATTTACAGATCATCAAAGATAAAAGCCATCAAAGAATTATTAGAAGCTACAGAGACAGAGCTTCAGTGTGGATATGGTTCAAACGTAAGAGCGCATGGAAGACATAAAACCTCTAATCTTGAAAGAAATGTTTGAAATTACATTGAGAGGCAGCACTCTCATTTGATCCTCGTGTGTGTGTGTGTGTGGGGGGTCTTTCAATTGGGTCTCTTCAAAGAGAACTAATAAGGGGGCTATTGTAACGCGCTTAGCGAAATAACACGAGTAGTCCAGCTGATGTTAACCACGAGAAGTGAACACTTCGGCCTTTTATTCACAACTCAAACACAATGTTTGAAACGGTACTTCTGTTTCATAACAAAAACAATGGTAGAAACGGTGCTTCCGTTTCTTAGTATACCACAGGGGCCTATCCCGGAGGCATGGTCTGCTATAAAAGGATTATCAGTTATATGGAAATCCGATCTCACTGACAAGTCCGAGTCACTGCTGCATAACCTGAAGAAGGCAGCAAAGAAGATCGGCCTCTATGTGAACTCCGATAAAACTGAATTCATGTGTTTCAAAAAGAAAGAAGACATCTCCACTCGGTAAACGGTAAGCCTCTAAAGCCAATAGAACAATTTACATACCTAGGTAGTAATACCTCATCCACAGAAAGCGATGTTACTACACGAATAGGAAAGGCATGGTCGGCTATAAACAGATTCTCAGTCATATGGAAATCCGATCTCGCTAACAAGTTAAAGCGACAATTCTTCCAAGCTGTGGTTGTATCAGTGCTGCTGTGTGGCTGCACCACTTGGACCCTAACGAGACGCCTTGAGAATAACCTAGATGGGAGCTGCACAAAAAATGCTGCGTGCGATCTTGAACAAGTCGTGGAAACAACACCCAACAAGGAAGCAGCTGTACGGCCACTTGCCCCCTATCTCACAAACCATCCGGTGAGACGCACAAGACATGCTGGACACTGCTGGAGAAGCAAGGACAACCTCATAAGTGACATTCTCCTGTGGAAACCAGCACATGGACATGCCAATGTGGGCCGTCCAGCAAGGACCACATCGACCAGCTCTGTGCGGATACTGGATGCACAATGAGCGATAGAGAAGGTTGGTGAGAGATTGTCATGGATATCCGTGCTAATTGCATGACATGATGATGATGATGATGATGATGATGATCGCGGAGGCATCGCTTTTCAATATCATAAACTTAGTACAAATAGTAAAATTATCTTAAACGTCTTTAATAATGGAGATTGTTTGTATTTCTGTCTGTAACAAAAACTACATCATACCTCTACGTCCTAGCTTACGTCACAATATTCTTATGCTATATACATCCAAAATTTGAGTAAGGAATTTTAAAAATTGTTTTTTACTCTCATCCCTTCTCTTTTTTACAGTAACAAGAAGTTAACTAAAAAGTTTACAAATAAATAAATACCTACGATTTATTTTGTGTAAAATTGATGTGTAAAATATTCAAAATAATTGTTTGATTATTACATGCACGCAACATTTTATTTGAGAGGACGGGGCTCAGTTTTCATTTCAATGTTTTATTTTTTTTTACTCCTTTAATAAATATGAAGATTTGTCTTACTTATGATACAAACCCTTTAACATTGAATTTTTAACTCCCACCCTCTCATGCAATGTCTTTCAAAAATTAATTTTTACGACGCCCTGGGGTGTTTTCTGTTGCTAGTCTATTTAATTTACAAACAGCAATTTTTATATTATTTTTTTTTTCGGACTGTTCTCCTCATCTTTATTAGCCGATGTGCCCTCCGGTTCTCTTCAGACGTTTCTTGTCGAACTCGGGAACCTGATTTTGTTGAAATCGGAAGCCTACATGTCGTAATCGGGAGCCTTCACAGAACTTCGAACCGAACCCTTTATTCTCATTCCGCTAAGCATGACCGGGTAATGTGTTAAGCTTGTTAAGTATTCTATGTTATTGTTGCACGTGGTCAGGATCTGCAACATACAGATGATCGTCACTTAGAACTGTATTAACTCAACTCCTATATCCATTGCATCATGTGTCCAACTGGACAATTTTTATTTATTTAATTTGTATTAATGAAATAAATAATTCGATTTTTGTGGCCATTTTTAGGCTGCAGGTGAGAGCATTTTACAGTGGATATCCCTTGTGTTCCTTAGTGTTAGGTAGAATCCTTGTGTTCCTTAGTGTTAGGTAGAATCTTTGTGTTCCTTTGTGTTAGTTCCTTGTGTTCCTTTGTGTTAGACTTTTGTGTCAGACAAAATCCTCGAGTTCCTTAGTGTTAGGTAGAATCCTTGTGTTCCTTAGTGTTAGGTAGAATCCTTGTGTTCCTTAGTCCTTGTGTTCCTTAGTGTTAGGTAGAATCCTTGTGTAGGTAGAATCCTTAGTTGAGTTCCTTAGTGTTTGGTAGAATCCTTGTGTTCCTTAGCTTTAGGTAGAATCCTTGTATTCCTTAGTGTTAGACCGAATCCTTGGTTGTTCCTTAGTGAAGAATCCTTGATGTTAAGCAGAGTCCTTTTTGCGTGAGGTTATTTTGCGTGTCTGTGTGTTTGTGTGTGTGTATGGTGTGAGTGGGGTGCATTATGACTTCTAGAAACGTCTGAAGATAAAATTAACACCGTGAGCTTGAACGCGTGTGTATAAACATTCAGTTCATGTTGTTTTTCAGAATTCAATTTCAGCTGAGTAATCTTGGATTAATACATGCGTGTTTGGTTAAGTTTGTATTGAAAAACGAATGACAGAACAAATTTTCGTTTTGTTTTTTTTTTCTGCACAGTCACAGCCATTGTCTATGCCTTTCCCGATTAATGGAGAAGAGTATGCACGCTACACCTACGTCGTAAGAGGGTTGTTCCGAAAGTAATACCTCCAGTCTTATATTGTCCATCAACGTCACAGACAGACGTTGGACTCGTGGCAATAGAAGTAAAATCTTTCCCGCCAATAATGTGTTATTTCCAGCCTTATTACAGGTGTTATATACCCCCTTTTCTAGGTATGTATTATGTAGAGAGTTAAAAATAACGTTCCATTCATTAATGCTTTTTCAGAATACAAGGTGTGTCAAAAAAGTACTAAGTTTAAAGCTGTATTCACCAAGATAGAAATGAAGAATGAATGGAAGGTTATTTTTTCAGAATACAAGGTGTGTCAAAAAGTACAACAAATCTCGATACTTTTTTGCACACCTTATATATATATATTATATATATTATTTATTATAATATAGGTACAATAGATAACCTACTCGAGTTTCACCATAAGGATCTTCAGGGTTAAACGTGTGTGTCTTTCGCGATAAACGGTTCTGAATTTTGCATCAACTAACCATTGTGACCATATTCACCGGTAAGTCAATTTTCCATAATACATATATATATATATATATATATATATATATATATATATATATAGAGAGAGAGAGAGAGAGAGAGAGAGAGACAGACAGACAGACAGACAGACAGACAGATTTGGTTTGCTAAATTTGTTTAATAGCATATCATTTTGTTGTGGGTAATTTAATGCCGAAATTTGATTCATTTATAAATGTTTGTTCGAGATTATAAGAATATTTTCAATGTTCCGTGGCATTTAAAAAATTGTACTTTCTTATAACCATTTGCTTACACATAGTTACAGGATATGATTTATTCCTATGTAATACAAATAATTTATACTCTTTGTTAAAAAGTAACGGGTATAATCGGATAAATGCGTCCTGGACTACTGCCCTAAAAATGCTAAGCAGTGTCTGCTGAAAATCCAGCCTGTTGAAAATCTAACCTGCGCTACTATTGAACTTCCTAGCTGTTTGAAGGCATTTCCCCGAAAAATTAATGCGATATGAAAGCGATATTTTACCCCACCACCTAATTCTTTTCTCTACAAGTAAATGTAAATATTTTAAACCCCCACTCTTTAAAATATTTTTTGAGCGGTTTGAATGCATTTTTATTGACAAATAACGTTAAAAGTAAGCTACCACCCAGTTTTTTTTTTAAATCGACAAGTAAATGTAAATGCTTCTCCCACCCAATTTAAAATATTTTCATTTTATTTTAATAAAAATATCTGTCATGGTTTTTTTATAGAGTTTTTTAGGGCAGGAGGCCAGGACGCATTTATGCGATATGCACCAACGTATCTATTCCTATTAAATAATTATCATCGTTTGTTTGTACACAGTTATAAGGTTCAAAGCATTCTTATGCAATACTAATAATTTTTAAATATCCATTTGGTTGGTTGGTTGGTTGGTTGGATTTTTACAGCATGTCAAACCTTGTTGTGTTACTTTATGCCGAAGACGTTCTTGTTTCATTCATTCTATTTGGGTATTCAATTAAAAAAAACTTTATTTAAAAAAAACATTTTTAGAACTCATATTTTCTATTTAATCCATGAATGGGACCCTAACTAACGCTCCGGGTCATGGTGAACCTGGGAGTAATGGCGATGAAGGGGTACTCCACACTACCCAAAGCTTCAAATTGGAACTTCATCATTAGATGCAGTTTAACATAATACCCATTACATTAAGACCCTCATCCACCGCCTTTTAGCACAGATATGATAAAAGGGTTGGAGGATCTATTTAGACCTGTAGACGGAGCCCTAAAGGTACTACCACTACGAGTCAATGAAAAATACTACTTTCTCCAGAGATTCAGAACCGGGGCCTCATCACTGGATGCTGTTATGTATCATACTCAGGATAACGTTTTTATGGAAGAGTCTTGCCCCACTGCTGGAGATGCAGTCGGTGTATTCTATACCCCGAGGACCCTGCGCGTGAAAAAGTGTGGTAACAAGTAGATCTAATTCAGTACAGAGCTGAAGGAGAAGTAGACCGTTTGAATTGACTCTACCAACGCCATAAGGACCCAGAGAAGACCAGGTTTCATTGTCTGAGCCAACCCGTGCATTAAAGACACCGAAGATTACCAAACTCTCCCCACTTGGTATACTGGTGACAATGGATCTGAGAGTCTGGTAGAAAGATGTAATATCTTCAGGAGAAACAAGATTGGTGAATAGATGGACAGAACTGTCATAAATCGACCAGCTGAAAGGGGAATTTTCAATCTCATGATACGATCATTAAACCAAACCGGCTGTTCGATTTTATCAACTAAGGAATTCTTAACTGCAAAACCCACACCAGCCTCACGCCTATCATTTTCAGATTTACCCGACCAGAAAATAGTGTAGCCATTCTCAATGAGTTGATCTTCACCAGCAAAACGGGTTTCAGAAAGTGCAGCAATTGCATCTACATTGCATCTCTGCAATTCTTTGGCTAGAATTGCGGTCTTGGGTTCAAGTCTTTTCCCATTGTCAATCTATGTTCTCACATTCCAACAACAGAGCTGAAGTATCATTTATTATGATATATATTTTTACAGGAATATCTTTTGGTCCGGCGGAGATAGATATGAACAGGCTTGAATATAAAAACAAAGTGATAGTGTTGTATCGCGAGGTGGAAAGATACACAGAATAATGATGTGCTTAATACATTTATTAAGCACCAGCATCCGGAGCCAAAAGGATACATACAAACACAGAACAAATAAGTACAAACAATTAACAAGACAAAATCTATACTAAAAAGATGGGGGGGAGGCAGTTTGGTATAGCCAACGCAGCAAAGTCAGTCTGAATATTATTTAGCTAGTTAATCCACTTTAATCATAGGCTATTTTATGGATAGGAGTCAGTCCATCTGGTAGAGTGCTGAAGGAGTGTTAGCTACTCTACAAGAGATAGATAACTCGGAACATCGTTCCATGAATATGATCCTCACCAGGTGCCTCACAACCATACCATTTTTGATGTTCAACCTTCTTCACTGGGATTTGCCGAAGGAAATTGTTTTTTTTAATTTTTAATAAAACATTTAAGATTTCCTTGTAAAACAAAAACATCCATATTTTGTTTTAATTGAAATGCAAAATATTGCTTTGATTATTTGCTTGAGGAGACAATGTCAGATTCTGCACATTAATAACATTAAATTTTCGCATGAACAGTTTGACGTTATTACTTCAAGATGCAAAACTTTACCTCAGCATTTAAAATAAACAGTATCTATTAGAATATTATTATAATCATAATTATACGCATATCGTCCCATTCTAACATTAATGCTTACCTTATTTCTTGGCGGCTTGCAATAATTCATTTCTTTACTAAAAACATTAGCTGTGCATAATACATATATATATATATATATATATATATATATATATGTGTGTGGGGGTAAGAGGCTTGGCGAGCATAAGTTCGTTCGGGTCTCGAACCCAGCCAGAGGCAGCTGCTAAAAAATCGTATAACTATACTGATGAGAGGTGATACCTCGAAACACGTGTCTATAGTTTACCCTATTATACGCTCCCAATTTCGGTAGAAGCACTCTATTTAGGAGGTATATAATTGCAGATTCACCGTATTCGGCTCAGCCAAATCTCACTTTTTTACAAAGTTTGAGAGGTGAAGGTCATTTCCCTTAGAAATATAGCGATTAAATAGCCTGCTATACTTGGCGACTGACTGTGGATGTGTGGGTAAGAGGCTTGGCGAGCGTAAGTTCGTTCGGGTCTCAACCCAGCCAGAGGCAGCTGCTAAAAAATC
>CM042141.1:84110658-84138158 GCA_023376005.1 Doryteuthis pealeii | reverse complement strand
CCTAACAAGGCAGCTAGCAAGCTACTGAACTTTACATCTATCGATCGATCTATAAACGTCTATTTCTATCTATTCCTAAAATTCTAATAACATTTTTATATATATAACCGTAAAGCAGCGAAAACGGCCATTTATAGTGTATATTTTATTCGAGCAATGCAATTAAAATGTCTTAACTCAACTTTTAAAGCAAATTCCAGTGAAATTTACAACTTAATGATTTTGATGACTCTGCTTTCGCCCTGAACATCATTTCTTAAGCATTAACATTCCCAATATAAGTATTATGAAATACTTATATGAATCCTACATTCCTTCCTAAACAGATGTATCAGTATCATCATGGACCGGGGTTCAACGGGAATCCGATAGTTTCACAAGTCCTTTAGAACACACACATGCACACACACACACACACACACACACAGTATTTTCCTATCTTTTCTTTTAACATATAATATACGTATTTGTGTGCGTGTCTTCGTACCTATACATTTAACTAAGTCAATTCATTATTTGGTTATTTCCTATAAGTCCAATATAAACAACGGGGAACCACTCTTGACTGATAAATTATTTATTTATCTATTGATCTACTAGGAAAAAGAAGACGGGGTTAGGGTAAAGGTTTAGGGTTAAGGTTAGGGTTAGGGTTTAGGTTAGCGTTAGGATTTAGGGTTAGTTTAATTGGAAAATAAATAAATAATTTATCAGTCAAGAGTGATTCCCCTTTGTTTATGTTGGACTTATAGGAAATAACCCATATTTTTGTGTTACTCTGTATCAAGCATCTTCCAGACTAATACTTATTCGATTAATTTTTGTATTTTCTGCTTTTCAGATTTAATAAAGCAGCAATACTGAATCAAGTTTATCTGTGAAACAATTGTTGAAAATCTATTTTGTTGTTGAAGGAGAGTCAAAAACTATCAATATTCTTGCTTTTTCAATGTATCTAAACAAAAGCAGGGGATAAACAATTACGTCATTTTCTATATATTCTCTTTCTTCATTTGTATATATATATATATATATATATATATATAATAATATAAAAACTATTAATTGCCAATCCACGAAGCAAACAAATTATTTTTACATCTGGATTAATTAAAATCGATTTAAAAAGTGCTCAATAAAAAGAGCTAAATATATGTTTTAAAACCGAATGGGTTAAAATCCTCCGACTATAGTTTCACGCAGTATAGCGAACCTTCTGGGAAAAACTAGTCGGAGGATTTTAACCCATTCTGTTTTAAAAAACATATATATACATACATACATACATACACACACACACACACACACACACACACACACACACACATATATATATATATTATATATATATATATATATATATATATATATATATATATTCTCATTTTCTATATATTTAATTCTTTTTCGATGTATTTGGTCCAACAGTATTCCTTCCAAGAAGAAAGTTTTTCCGTTGATAGCGCAACCCTTTATGTACTGCTTCTTTCCCATCTTCATTCGTGCGTCATGCTTGTTCGGCCATTTTAAAACTTCTCTATTCGCTTATACAGTGTACTGCCACCATATTGTACTAAAAGCCTCCGATGAATTTCAGCCCCTGAAACTCCTTCAGAGAAACTGGGTTACTTCCTTGGTGGATACTGCTAGCGGAGCTTCCAGGTTTAGACTGTAAAGTCAGCATGCACAATGGCGCGATCGGGCTCAAACTTTGATCAGATGACCACAACAGTGCCAACTATAAGCCCACATGTTATGGTGAAAGTGCGGATAATTTTTACTCTCCCTCGTACATGATAAACATTTTTTTAAATTTCAGTTAACCCTTAGTACCAGATTATTTCAGCTATTCCTAAATATTAAGTATTACTAAGTAAAAAAGTCGTCGGGTGGCCTAATGTCGGTATCAGCTAAACAGCGAGGGAGTCTATCCCCTTTTCACTAGCGCTAGACCAAGGAGATTACTTTAACGTTTGAGGTGGAGTGCCACACCTTCCATCAGCCCCTCACTTTACCGCACATATCCCTGTGCTACTCATACGCTGAGTTGGCAGGGGCCGATATCGAACCAAGAACCTTGTGGCTCCTAGCCGAACACTCTACCGACTGAGCTAAACCAACACTAAAACCCCAAATATTCTACGACATTAATGGCAATTTCTCTCTGCCTGTGTAAACCACACATTTCATATTCTGGACGAGGCTGCCTGCATTTCACATAACACTAATACCCTTGGGAAAGGTATGTATCCAGCTATTCTCCCTCCAGCTATGGGTAAATAGTTGGACAGACTGGGCTCTTTAACCTTGTTTAGACAACTAGTCTAGAAGAAGGAAAACTGAATTTAAACCTATTAAACTCCGCTTAAGAAACTGACCATGTGTCACATCCCGCTCATGAGAAGAGTTTGGTAAATATATGTAATTAATAAAACTTTATGAAACGTTATGAGTTGAATCTTAATTTCAAAATGAAATTATCGATGTAAATAGATTTTTATGGCTAAGCTTTGTTATATTAAGTTAATTTTATTGGAATGGATTTTCCAGCTTGTTAGAATCAATCCTATATTTGCTGTCTCATTCAAATTGCGCATTCACAGGTGGAAAAGATAGAAAATAACACGAGCATGAAACGTGTGGAGAGTGACAGGGTTGACGACACAAACGGAAACAGTGGGATTTATCAAACAAAATAAATCAGAATAAATTTGTATATATATATATATATTATATATATATATATATATATATGTGTGTGTGTGTGTGTGTGTGTGTGTGTGTGTGTGTATGTGTGTGTGGATGCGGAGCAACTGGGTGTGGACATTGTGTAGGTTGAGAATTTCGATTTTGTTTTCAAGAACTGAGAGTTTTATTTATAGGGCACAAATCAAGGATGAAATCCGTGGGAGATATAAAAAAAAAGCACAACAAACAAAACAAAACAAAACAAAACAAACAAAACAAAAACTTCTATGTGAATAGAAATCTTTATCGCGTGATTTAAACTCCCTTTTGCTAAATCGAGTGAATCAATATGCAGAGATGTTTCATGGCTGAAGCAGTTGCCTCTTTACCCATTGGTGCCAATGGATTGATTTTAACGGCATGTCAACCCATCTAAGCTTATTTTATGCCGAAAGGTTAAGGAATCACTTTTATTGTATATCTACATTTTTGTTTAGTTGTTTCTTGTTTTTGGACACAGATAAGATATCAAGTATTCCTAGTACAAATAATTTACACACAGTTGTATGGTTTCAATGTATTCCTATCTAATACTAGTAATTATATGATTTGCCATAGTTATCTCAACCCTCCTGTACGGTGCAGAAGCCTGGAAGATATACAAAGCGGATGCCCATAGACTACATGTCTACAACATGCGTCACTTGCGCAGTATATTAAAAGTCAGGTGGTGGTAATATGTTTCAAATAGGACCATCCTGAAGAAAACTGGACTCCCCGGCATGCACGAAATACTTGTCCAACGCAACCTGAGATGGGCTGGCCACTTAAACAAACTTGGGGATGACAGACTACCAAAGCAGATTCCGTACTCTCAACTGAGAGAGGGGTCACGCAGAATCGGTGGACCAAAGCCCAGGTACAAAGACAACATCAAGAGAAACCTGAAGGACTTGAACATCCCCATCGGCAGTTGGCAAGACGCAACCAGAGACTGAATCAATTGGAGGAAAAGGATTCGCGTGGTGTCACCATTGGATACGATAGACAGCAAGTAGTAGTAGTAGAAGTATATGTTTTCAAGTAATCATTTCTATTTAATCATTGTTATTTGCTTGCACAGTTATATGATTTCAGATAACAGATAATAATTATTAGTAAACAATTATAACTTCAAGTAACTATTCATAATCTCTATTAATAACGGAGATTCGCTTCCGGTTTTTGACTAACAAAAACTACGTCACTGCTTACGTCACATTACCCAAAATCGTCATAACATAGAATAAATACACTCAAAATTTGAACATGCAACATTAGTCAGTCCTCATTGTTTTTTAAAACAAGTTTTAATAAATATATGACTGGTATTTATATATCTATATATAGTTTGTTTTAATTTTAATACACGTTTAAAGTTTACATTTCAAATTGTTTTATTTTTTTAATCCTTTAATGAATTTGATGATTTTACTTACTAAGGGTATAAACTCACTGGCATTGAATTTTTTACTCCCACCCCTCAGGCAATATGTTTCAAAAATCTATTTTTACATCGCCTGGAGGGTATTTTTTTAATTTTTTACTAGTACTAATGATTTGCAGTTACACGGCATCAAGTATTCTGATCGAATACAAATAATTTTTCAACAGATCAATTTGACCTATAGATTGTACCCTACCATTCCAGGTGAAAGTGAGCCTGGAGGTAATGGCAATAAAGGGGCATTCAATACTCGCTATATATCAAACTCACCAACAGATGCAGTTTAGGGTCATACCTAGATCCCTCTCTTTTTGGATGGTCTTACTCCTCTACAGAGGATACAGTCAGTGTATTCTAAGTCCTGCCAACAGGTGGGATCGGTAGCAGAGGTCTGTGTTCAAATCTAAGTAAAATCCACATTTTTAGTACTGACACAAACATTACGATAAAATAACTAGTTAAAGGCTTTTTTTTATTGAATCTATAATTGAAGTGAATAGCAACGATATTCTTGTGGTTTCATCGTCTGAACATTGTACTTGATTAGACACAGTTGCTTCCGTCTTTTGCTTTTACGTCGGAAAACAAACAATGAAGCCCACACCAACCTACCAATTATCTACGATGGAATGATACCTCTTTATTCAGATATATACCAAGTTTTCCGATTCTCTTGTTAGCATATGTCTACGACATGCCCCTTTTTGTTATTTACCACCAAAGGTAAATAAAAAAAAAGTAAAAGTTAGTATTATTTGGATTATTCGGACTATTGTCCTCATCTTTATTGTTATCTGTACAACGTTTCGGTCGATGTGCCCTCTGCCCTTCTTCGGGTATTTCTTGTCGGCCTCGGGAAACTTTTCGAACTCAGGAACCTTCACTTCAAACTCTGGAACCTTCTTTTCGAACTTAGGAACCTTCTCGTCGTAAACGGGAGTCTTCACAGAACTTTAAACCTAACCCGTTATTGAATCTAAGTGAGTAGACTGTTTTCATTCCGAAAACCATGATTGGATACAAGTGTTAAGCTGTGTTAATTATTATTCTATGTTACTGTAGCCCTTGACCAGGATTGAACCGGCAGCATAAAGATAATTGTCACTAAGATTTGTATTAACTCAATGCCTATAGCCACGCACCATGTGTCTAATTGGACAATTTAGAGTGAATTCGGAGTAAACATTAGATTAGATTACAAAATAAGGGAAAAGAAACTGTAAAATAACAGTTTAAGGGGGAATTCACGTACCTAGGTAGTAATATCTCATTCACAGAAAGTGATGTTAATACACGAATAGCAAAGACATGGTCGGCCACAAATAAATTATCAGTCATGTGGAGGTCCGATCTCCCTGACAAGCTGAAGCGACAGTTCTTCTAGGCTGTGGTTGTATCAGTGCTGCTATATGGCACCACTTGGACCCTAACGAAGCGTCTTGAGAATAAGCTAGATGTCGTGGAAACTGCACCCCACAAGGAAACAGCTGTACGGTCACTTGCCCCTCATCTCACAAATTATCCGAGTGAGACAGACAAGGCATATAGGACACTGCTGGAGAAGCAAGGATGAACTCATAAGCGACGTTCTCCTGTGAAAGTCAACACATGGACATGCAAGTGTGGGGTGCCCAGCAAGGACCTACATTGACCAGCTATGCGAAGATGTTGATGGCTCCGCAGAGGACCTCCCAGGTGCAATGAATGATAGGGAAGGTTGGCGAGAGATTGTCATGGATATTCATGCTGCATACGCGACATGATGATGATGATAAAACGGAGAAATAAGAAATGTCTTCTGACATTGCAGCATTGAAATAGATTGTGTTAATTAATAAGTGCCAGTAACAAGGTTCGTGTCCAGGTTCAGAAATTCCAAATCGGAAGTCCAACGTCAAATCCAAATTCTCACCTGGTCTCGGTTTTGAACCCTGTATCCAGTAGCTTCGTCTTCTGGGTTGGTAATATATAAAATTAATCGCGTGATCGCGTCTAAAAAGGGCAGGTTTATTGCTCGGTGCCTGAGGCACCCCAAAAGTGGAATGCCGAAGTTCTCTTTTTGTACTAGCCACTGTATAAGCTTCGGCTTGTTCGTAGCTCCCCACATTAAAAGGTTCTTGTGTCAATTCGACCTGGTGGGAGGTCAGGAAAATACTTGCACAAAGGAAAAAGGATTAAAAAATACGACTTTCAAATCCGTACAGAGCAACTTCACTCTCGCTCTACGAGCCAAAATTTACCCATTAATTATTTTAAGGAATATTTATAAAAGTGGTACAAGGATAAAAATTGAGAGGGTTTGAGGCTGGTCTTCCCTATCTTAACTTAATTAGTTCCTTTCGCTGATCCAGACAGACTTAATCCTTTCACCACAACGTCGGATATATTAAAAAGATCTTTCAAACTAAAGACACCAAAATACGTCAGTTATTCCATGATATCTTTCGTTAAACCCATATGTACATATATTATGAAGGAGGGAATGATTGAAATTTTATTTACAGAATTAAAAACACGATGATGTGAATAGTAAGTTTTAAAAAAATTGTTAGTGCTGTCCCCTATCACGAGCTAAAATGACAGGAAAAGGGAGATAACCAGTCGAAATAATGATGTGATTAGTAAGAAAAAATAATTACCCAAACCACTCTCACACCACCGGTGAACTTGAATCTGCCATTTAATGGGGGGTGTAAAAAAATAACTGAAGAAGCAATAGGGACTAAAAATAAATAAGGCCAATGCCCTTTCATATCCTAGTTCATCATGATCATCATCATCATCATGTCGCGCTAGCAGCACGGATATCCATGACAATCTCTCGCCAACCAACCCTATCATTTATTTCCTCCGGCAGGTCCTCCATGCGGCATCCAGTATCCGCGCAGAGCTGGTTAATGCAAGTCTTTTGCTGGATGGCCCGTATTGGCGTTACCATGCGCTGGTTTCCACAGGAGAACCTCACTTATGAGTTCGTCCTTTCTTATTCAGCAGTGTCCAGCATGTCTTGTTCATCTCACTCGGATGGTTTGTGTGATATTGGGCAAGATTCAAAGGAAGACAAAAACCTAGTCGTACTTACTTGGGCTGGGTTGACCTGTATTTTCAGGAACGTAACATTTTTTTTTTTTAACCTACAAGTTCCACATATACATCAGCATCTTTTCACTCGGCACAATCGTACATTTACCTACCTTTCGCCGAATTCCTCTGTGTAATACTATGCATTGCGGTGTATATATATATATATATATATATATATAGATAGATAGATATAAACAAGTGAATATGTGAATGAATAGTATGTAAGAGTGGATCATGTGTGTAGAAAATGAATACTTAAATAAAGTAGAAAGATAGGAGGATATTTGATATCCAGCAGTGCCAAATTATCTGAGAATCAGTTATTCCTGTTAATTGTTGAAATCGTCATTTGTTTAAATTGGGTTATGTGGAATTAGTTTACCTATTGTTTAAATTTCATTAAAAAAAACAGGTCAAAGGAAAGGGGGGGAACTTGTATATATACAGAAAGAGTTCCAGTTAAAGGCAGCGAGAGTGTTCGGCCGACAGTCGGGGTGATATCGACAGTAGCAGCGGACGTAGGAAATAGTCAGTGAAAGCCAGTAATTCGACTTAGACTCATAATAATTTCTTGCCAACTGACATAGCCCACTACAAACTGCCCAAATGTTACAACCTCCTCTTCCACCAACGTCCTATTAACAGACTTATGTTTGTTTTCTTTTCTTTTAATCCTTGTGAACCTGTCTCTGATTCGTGCCTTCGAATCGGCCAGCAAAGAACATCACAACGTTGGGGTCTGAACATTGTGCAACGAAGGTGCAGGAGTGCAGACCGGATATTCTCACATCTGTCTCTCAGTTCTGATCTTCACCTTAAGCTAATACTTGAAGAATGCAACCAGAATCCGTCACAGGAAAAACTGGCATTGCGGACAAAAAATATGGTTAAATCAAACTTAACAGACCTAAATTCCAACATCATATGTCACCCCACCGAAAGAAAAAAATACAAAAAATCAGGGAATTAACCGAATTTAATGAAATTTTCAGTGTTGATACATTAATGAATAAAAGATATAATGCACTAGTTATTTTATTTAAAAACTTTTACATTTTTTCAGGTCAGTTAACTTTGAACCACGTATCTTGGAGGCGGAACACAGATTCTCAAAGATAGATTCAGAAGTGGAAAGACCAATTCCAGAAACTGCTAGGGAACCCCCTAAAATCATAGAAAATGATAGCCAAAAGATCGTAGATAGACAACTAGACATAAAACTAGGATATTTTCTAACATAAGAACTCAACGAAGTCTTAAAATAAACTAAAAGGTAGAAAAGCTGCAGGTCTTGATGAAATACCTCCCGAGGTATGAGAGATAAAAAAAAGTTCAATGACATACTGCTTAGGCTATGCAATGCAGTATATAGACAAAATAGAATAGATAAATGGACGAAAGGCTGCATCCTCCCCATTCCCCAAAAAGGGAGACCTCGGAATCGCTAAGAACTACAGAGGCATAAATCTCACTGCTATTGCAGCTAAGATATATAATGCCCTTCTTCTTTATCGCATCCGAATTGAGAAAATCCTTAGGAAAAACCATAACAGATTCCGCTGAAATCGATCCACAACCACTCAGATCCAGACTATTCGTCGGATCATAGAAGGGGCTTGAGGAAAGAATTTAGAGGTAACGCTGCTATTCGTAGATTTCTCCAAGGCATTTGATTCCATGCACAGAGGGGAAAATGGAACAAATACTACTAGCATATGGTCTCCCCAAAGAAACGGTTACTGCTATAATGATGCTCTACAAAGACGCTAAATCAATGGTATGCTCAGCTGATAGTGACACAGATTTCTTTGACATAGCCACTGGAGTCCTACAAAGAGGTATATTAGCACCATATATATTTATACTATGCCTAGACTACGTACTCCGAGCATCATTAGATACCATAAAAGAAAAAGGTTTCACACTAAAAAAAGGCAAGAAGCAGGCGATATCCCGCATAGACTATCACAGATGCAGACTACGCTGATGTCCTAACACTTCTTGCAGATACACCGGCACACACCGAGTCACTACTGCATAGCCTAGAGAAGGCAGCAAAGAAGGTCGGTCTCTATGTGAACTCTTATAAAACTGAATTCATGTGTTTCAAAAAGGAAGGAGTCATCTACACACTCGACGGTAAGCCTATTAAGCCAGTAGAACAATTCACATACCTAGGTAGTAATATCTCATCCACAGAAAGTGATGTTAATACACGAATAGGAAAGGCATGGTCGGCTATAAACAGATTATCAGTCATATGGAATTCGATCTCACTGACAAGTTAAACCGACAATTCTTCCAAGCTGTGGTTGTATCAGTGCTGCTGTATGGCTGCACCACTTGGACCCTAACGAGGCGCCTTGAGAATAAGCTAGATGGGAGCTGCACAGGAATGCTGCGTGCGGTCTTGAACAAGTGATTGAAACAGCACCCCACAAAGAAGCAGCTGTACGGACATGACATGCTGGACACTGCTGGAGGAGCAAGAACAAACTCATAAGCGACGTTCTTCTGTGGAAGCCAACACATGGGCATGCTAATGTGGGCCGCTCAGCAAGGACCTACATTGACCAACACTGCACAGATACTGGATGCCGCGCAGAGGACATCCCTGAGACAATGAATGATAGAGAAGGTTGGCGAGAGATTGTAATGGATATCCGTACTAATTGCGTGACATGATGATAATTATTCTTTACCATATATATATATATATATATATATATATATATATATATATAAAATCTTTCTTTTAACAAATTGTACAAAGCTTTTGTAAATTCAATGTCCGAGAGTTTGTACCATAAATAAGTAAAATTATCAAATTTATTAAAGGAGTGAAAAAAAAAGAAGAGAAAACTTAGTTCTATCCTCCTCAAATAAAATGTTGCACACATTTATTAGTCATTTATTAAATAATTATTTTGAATATTTTACACATAAATTTTACACTAAATCGTAAGTATGTATTTATTTGTAAACTTTTAGTTAACTTCTTGTCACTGAAAAAGGGGTGAGAGTAAAAAATAATTCATAAAATTGATTATAAATTTCGCAAATAATTTTTTCCACTTAAAGTAATACAACTTTTTTAATTAATTCCATAATTTATATAGTTTATTTATTCAAATAAATATAGTTTATTTATTATAATGTAAAGGATTCAAGCGTTGAATTATAAGAAATAGCTTTTATTTATTTTATTAGTAATAATTGTTCTTTATTCTATGTATTGACGACTTTGGTAATTGTGACGTAAGCAGTGACGTAGTTTTTGTTACAGACAAATAGAGACCTAATCCCCATTATTAATAGATTTAAACAAGTATTTATTATACAAATGTATTGATTGTTATTCAAAACATAACCTTTTTTTATTACCTAAACACAAATACCTTCATTTAAGATGTATGTACTTTTACTCAAAATTTAATAGATGTATGAACTGTCACTTAAAATCTAACAGATGTATGGACTGTTATTCAAAATGTAACAGATGTATAAATGTTATTCAAAATGTAACAGATGTAAAATGTAACAGATGTCAAAATGTAACAGATGTATCAAAATGAGTTATTCAAAATGTAACAGATGTATAAACTGTTATTCAAAATGTAACAGATGTAAACTGTTATTCAAAATGTAACAGATGTATAAACTCAAAATGTAACAGATGTATAAACTGTATGTACTGTTATTCAAAATGTAACAGATGTATGAACTTACTCAAAATGTAACTGATGTATGAACTGTTAGTAACAATGTTATTCAAAATGTAACAGATGTATAAACTATTATTCAAATTTAATAGATGTATGAACTGTTATTCAAAATGTAACAGATGTATAAACTATTATTCAAAATGTAACAAATGTATGAATTCTTACTCAAAATGTAACCGATGTATAAACTGTTATTCAAAATGTAACAGATGTATGGACTGTTACTCAAAATGTAACAGATGTATGAACTGTTATTCAAAATGTAACAGATGTATGAACTGTTATTCAAAATGTAACAGATGTATAAACTGTTATTCAAAATGTAACAGATGTATGAACTTTTATTCAAAATGTAACAGATGTATAAACTGTTATTCAAAATGTAACAGATGTATAAACTGTTATTCAAAATGTAACAGATGTATAAACTGTTATTCAAAAATGTAACAGATGTATAAACTGTTATTCAAAATGTAACAGATATATGAAAATAGACCACTCAGCCGACTTTATATACTTTTCAATAAGGAAGTGCGTGGTGTAATGGTTAAAGTCATGGGAAATGGACACGTCACCCTGAGTTCAAATCCTGGACGTGGTAATTGCATTTCATTTAGCGCTAATACCCTTGGGAAAGGTATGAACCCTACTCTCCATCCAGCTATGGGTAAATAGTAGGGCAGACTGGGCTCTTTAATCTTGGTTAGGCAACCGGTCTAGGAGAAGGAAAACTCTGAATTCAAACCTGTTAAACTCCGCTCAGAAATTGACTTTGTGTCGCATCCTGCTCGTGCGGAGGAGTTGGTAAATATATATATATATATATATATATATATATATATACTTTTCAATATATGTTTATATTATTGAACTTAATTTCTTTAATTTCTTTATCTTTTTTTAGTTTGTTTCTTTACCCCCCCCCCCCCCCGATGTTTTAGCTGATTCATTGACCAATCTACTTCGACTGTACAAACCGTATCATCTCTCTTTTTCCTAATTGGCCATGCACTTTATAAAAAAAAGAACAAGTTATTGAATGCTTAAACACTATTTTAACTACCATTGGATAGCTGCAAACTTATAAGTATTTGGTTTTTAAATACAGGCACGCTTGTTCAAAACTAAAACAAAACAAACAAACAAAAAACGTTTCTACATGGTCTATGTCGTTTTAGTGTTGATCTCCAAGCTCAGGCTAGAACACCGCTACGGGGAATCGTGAATCTGCTCTGTGTGCAATGTGACCAGACACAACAATAGCTGATATAAATGTCAGATTCACACAAAATATTCATATGCCTCCTTTTTAATTACACGTAAACACACACACACACACACACACACACACACACACACACACACACACACACACACACACACAGAGTTTTAAATTTCCTATTATCTTCTCCGATATTTTCTTATATAATAATTATATTAATTTAATGCTTCAAAGGAGTTCAGTAAAAATGAAAATGATTTTCCATTAAGAACTAGAAAGAAAGTGTGTGTGTGTGTGTGTGTGTGTGTGTGAGAGAGAGAGAGAGAGAGAGAGAGAGAGAGAGAGAGAGAGAGAAAGAGAGAGAGAGAGAGAGAGAGAGAGAGAGAGAGAGAGAGAGAGAGAGAGAGGGTTCTCTCTCTCTCTCTTTAAAAGTTTCTTTTTTTTCCCTTGAGAGAAATCCTTTGGAAAATATTTTTTTCGTTATTTTCATTAATTCTTAACTAAATAATTTAGAAATATACACGAAGACTTATATTACACACACACACACACACACACACACACACACACACACATACATATATATATATATATATATATATATATATATATATATATATATATATATATGTGTGTGTGTGTGTGTGTGTGTGTGGATAAAGGTAGACAAACACGTGATGTTATAGAAAATGGATGTTTATTGTAGGTAGTGATGTCGACGATGCAACGTTTCGGTCTTCAGGACTTGGATATAGTTCTTGCTTCAATGATGGACATTTTCCAAAAAAAAAAAAGAGAAAATGTCCATCATTGAAGCAAGAACTATATCCAAGTCCTGAAGACCGAAACGTTGCATCGTCGACATCACTACCTACAATAAACATCCATTTTCTATAACATCCCGTGTTTTTCTACATTTCTCCACATACTGTCGGATTAACCTCTTCACATTTCTCCCATATATATATATATACGTTTTTAAAATCGAATGTTATAAAATATTCCGATAGCAGTTTCTTGCCGTAGCAATTCTTCGGGGAAATTCCCTGAAGAATTGCTACTGTTGGATATTGTACAAACGGAAATATGAATTTCCGGTTAAATTGAACAAAGCGAACAAAAGAAGGATGGGAAACAATAAGTTCGGAGATAGTTATCAGATCAAGGGTAGAGATGCGTAGGCGTATCGTCAATACAAAAGCCAGAGGTCAGTAGTGAACAGGGCCAGTTAGAGTAGAGCCCAGAGAGACGGCGGACGGAGAACTGAAGTAACCGACGCGGTCACACACCGCCACGGCTAAGGGCGGTGAGACGCCACCAGCCACCCCTTTACCTGAACATCGCCAGATCCCAGCAGCAGTAGAAGTCATTGTCAACCCTCGGTCATTTCATTGTCCAGCTCGCCACCCACCACGAGAGAATGTAAAGAAATAAACTAAGGTTTGTTACAATGCCCATGTGTTGAGTCTCTACGCCGACTACTAACCTATCCGCAGTATACCAGCAATGTATACGATACGTACGCCGATTTAGCAGCGTGAGTTTGAAGAAGCCGCTATATAATATATATACGATTTAGTGACAGCGAAGAAGGCCTACGCAACATATGCTGATTTGGTACCGTGACAACCCCACTATGCAACACTACGGCAAGAAACTGCAGTTGGAATATTTTATAACATTCGCTTTTAAAAACGTATATTTAGCTCTTTTTATTGAGCACTTTTTAATTCGATTTTTATTAATCCAGAAGTAAAAAAAAATGTTTGGTCCGTGGATTGGCAAAGATCCGTGATATATATATATATATATATATATATATATATATATATATATGAAAAATAGATGGAAATTAATCCGACAGTATGAAATTTAATTTAATTTTTTTTTTTTCATAATGTTAAATTTCATATATATATATATATATATATATATATACTAGACAAAACGTGACCCGTTTGTTCACCCATTCAGTCACCGGTTCAGCTCTGGCTAGATAATTAAGATTAGGGAAAAGTGAGTTAGCAGAGCGAATAAATTTTTTTAAAAATCCGGCCGGACAAAACTTTAAAATCCTTTTGTAAGCTTTCTAAAAAAGGGAAGGTTTGACCTAATTTAAATTACCAGTTGCTGCTAATGAAATTTAACATAGAAATACATTTCAAATTCTCCCGTCTCTTTCTCTCTCTCTCTCTCTCTCTCTCTCTCTCTCTCTCTCTCCTAGATAAACTATCATTATATAACGAGGAGGTAATGAAGAGATACATAGAGGGGAAGAGAGGGATATGCAGAAAGGGAAGTAAGGGATTGGTCAGTTTTTGACTTAATTACAAATTACGACTAATTAGAACCAATTAAAACGGAATTTTTTTCAAACATAACTCAATACTAAAAGTAAGGAATAATTTAGTATAATTTTCGTGTCATTAAACTAAACAGATATCTAAAGTAAAGTCGGCGGATCGGCCGATAGTTGTTATCAGCCGTACTGCGAGGGAGGGGACTATCCCCTTTTCCCTATCGCAAGACCAGGGAGATTGTTCTTGCATCCGATGCATCTGTGGTGGAGCGTCACACCTACCATCAGCTCCTCTCTATATCGCACAGATCCAAACAATGCTACTCATGCTGGCGGGGGGGGGGCTGTAAAATATCGCTTTCATATCACATTAACTAGTCGATAAAATCGCCTTCAAACCGCTATGCAGTACATAATTAGCACAGTTCACTTTTTCAGCAGGCACCGCCTAACGTATTTTAGGGCAGGAGGCCGGGACGATAGCATCCGAAAATCACCATTTGTTTTATATACCTGATGCACGGGTAATGATTTGTGCAGTAGAATGGCTGCATAAGCCGCAACATGGATATTAGAGCTTAGGTTGTCATTTGGAGATGCTGGTTCTTGTCTACTAAGAAAGAAATTCGCCACAGTGAAAATGGTCGACATAACCAACTTTGCTCCTCTATTTCCTACTCTTCTTCTAATCCCTTAGCTCTGAACAATGAACATATGTATAAGAAGGAACGATAAGATAACCCTTCCCTCCCCAAAAAACTATTTCCTCTCCGAAAAGAGAAGGAAAGGGGGCCGAACAATCAGCAGATGGTCTTCACTCAGAAGGCAGCAGTCAAAAGCAAACCTTATTTTCGTTACTATCAAAGCAGCACCTCTGATCTTGCATTCTGACTGAGATAGTTGTGTATATCCCACTTCCGCTTGTGGTTGCGTATAATAGCCCAGATATGTATAAAACAAAAAGCAAACGAAAAACACGCTTTATAATACCGATTTTAAAGGCAGGCAAGACAACTCTACATTGAGGTATTCATTCTTTCTATCCCTGCTTAGTCTTTGCTTAGCTCAGTCGGTAGAGCGTTCGGCTAGAAACCATAAGGTTCCTAGTTCGATACCGGTCCTCGCCAACTCAGCATATGAGTAGCACAGGGATCTGTGCGGTAAAGTAAGGAGCTGATGGTAGGTTGGCGCTCCACCTCAGATGCTAAATACAATCTCCTTGGTCTAACGCTATTGAAAAGGGGATAGACTCCCTCGCTGACTGGCTGATACCGACTTTAGGCCGCCCCGTCGACTTTACTTTACTTACATATTTACCAACCCCTCCGCACGAGTAGGATGTGACACAAGGTCCTTTTTTAATCGGGTTTGGATTAAAAAATAAAGGGCACAGTCTGCCCATAGCTGGAGGAAGAATAGTTGGATGCATACCTTTCCCAAGGGTATTAGCGCAATGTGAAATGCAAACGTCCTCGTCCAGGAATGGAATTCGTCTCACAGTGTCCATTTCCTAGTACGATAAACATTACACCACACGCCACCATAGATAACAAGTATATAAGCTGACATGGCTGCTTGATGGGCGAGATAGTTGTGAAGGATATGAATGTTTCGGGTTTGTGAATTTTAGTTTAATGAATAAACATCGCAAGTTACCAGTAAAAGAGGACTGAGGTATTTACCCAACCCGTTCGCCACGAGTAGGAAACAAGGTCGCAAGTTCCTAGGAAATGGATACTCCACCGCTAGTCGGATAGCTATCAAAGTCATAAAAAAAGGCAACGCGAGTTCAATTCCTCGACGAAGCAGTTGGCATTTCACATGGCGCTAATACCTTTGGGAAAGGTATGAATCCAATTCTCCCTCCAGCTAGGGGTATATAGCAGAGCAGACTTGACTCTTTAACCATAGCTAGGTAACCATTCTAGGGGAAGGAAAACTCTGAATTCAAACCTGTTAAACCCCGCTTAAGAAATTGACCTTGTGTCGCATCCTGCTCGTGCGGAGGGGTTGGTAAATATATAGATATATATATAAAAAGGCAATATATATATATATAGGTATCCGGGTTCTAGTGCCCGAGAAAGCTGGATTTTTCTTCAGAGAAGAGATTTATTTATTTTATTATTTATTTTTTATAGAAATATAAAATGCCACACGAGGATGTTTTTGCAAAGATGACGCGAGGCAAAGGTAAATTCATGCGACAAAATGTTAATAATAGAAATAAAGGAAAATGAAGGGGGGGGGGAGAAAGAAAATGTGAGTAGGGAGTAATGAATTCAGTTCGAAAATAAAGTCAATCTGACCACGTGTTAAAAATGTTTTCTGAAATGATAATAGTATTTAAGTTCATTTGTCTTTTCCTGTTAATTCGATGGATATAATCAGTGACGTGTTTGCAATAAGGAATAAATATAATTAACTTCATTAAAGATTCGTTTCGCTCAAAGTCTCCACATTGTCTATTCATCTGGGTTCTATTTCAATATTTGTCCCGGTTTTCTTGAAACCTGTTGCATTCATCTTTGGTTCATCTGAATTTCACGACGGGATATGATGAGAAGTTTTCTTCAAATAGACGGGATAAGATTCTACCGTTTCTCTCGCTCTGTAAATTCAAGACAATACTTGAATAAAATGTCTATCTTTTGTCGTATGGTAATTTTTATCCCATGGTGTTTCATGACGGGATAGGATTAGGATTTTGCCTTAAGTAAACAGGAATAAAATTTCGGTAAATTCAAGTCGATACTTGAGCATGGATATTAATCAACCTGTCATCTTTCCGCGGTTTCCCAATTCCTAGGTGGATTTTTGGTCACAAGATCTTTGGTTCGTGTCATGCGGGAATGTTTGTCCCATGGTGAGGGAGGACCATCTCCCTGGTCTACCTGCCGTCAACTGACTTCAGTTCCAGCCTCGCGCCTAATTCGACTGACCACTATGAACGAGTCATGTCCGGTTTATTCTAGGCTGATTTTTAACCCTTAGTATGGAGACCAGTAGGGCCAGTTTAGCTCAGTCGATAGAGAATTCGACTAGGAACTCCTAGGTCCCTGGTTCAATACCGGCCCTCGCCAACTCAGCGTATGAGTAGTACAGGGATCTGTGCGGTGAAGTGAGGAGCTGATGGTAGGTGCTCCGTCTCAGACGCCAAAAGAATCTCCTAGGTCTAGCGCTAGTGAAAAAAGGATAGACTCCCTCGCTGTCTGCTGATACTGACTTTAGGCCATCCCGACGACTTCACTTTTAAAAAACTTTTACTTACTATGGGGACCAGAGAGAGAGAGAGAGAGAGAGAGAGAGAGAGAGAGAGAGAGAGAGATGGGAACAGATTTAGGTTGATGATGATGAGAATATATGTACATAGATATGACTTGACCATATAAGTAAGCTCACAAATGTGTAGATTTGAATGGATAGATAGATACGTGGAAACAGAAATATATATATATATATATATATATATATATATATATAGAGAGAGAGAGAGAGAGAGAGAGAGGGGGGGACAGACCGTCAGACAGACAGGCAGGCAGAGACACAGACAGAGAGACAGACAGAGAGATAGAGACAGAAATTTGCTTTGTGAAGTTATCATTGTCCTTCTGTCTACTGCTTATTTTTAAGGTATATATATATACATGTGGGTGTGGGACTTATTCTTTCCACCATTCGGCTATATACGTCACAGGTGCATCCAGCGAGGATCGAACTCTTCTATGATGTAGTAATGTATCCGTGAGACTAGGTTACTAACCATTATATCACGATGGGACGCCTAGTAAAGGAGGAAGTATATCTACTTGCTTTAGGCAAGTCCTCGATTTGCCTTGCAGAATGTATATTTATAATTCTTCTTGTTTGGGATTTGTACACGTGTTATATACTCATATATACCCACATCATTCGTCGAGTATATAATAGAGAGAGAGAGAGAGAGAGAGAGAGAGAGAGAGAGAAAGAAAGAGAGAGAGAGAGAGAGATGATAATTGTTGATAGGTGGTCTTACTTGTTAACTTTTGCTCAAGGCTTCTGTTTGGGGTTGATTTTCTTTATTAATTCTTCTTACTGGGCTGGTCATTGGCTTTAATATTTAATTAACAAAACAAGAGTTGATTGTTTCTTGATCAAGTTTTATTTCCAACGCATCTGACTAACTAAACTAAAACTTATTTTCATGGCGACAAATCGCGCGCCTTCAAGGGGTCAAGGTTATTAACCGTTACCAAGTAATTTTCCATCGACCCCGTCATTTTAAGTTAACGGAAACTAATTCAAAATTCTAACTACAGGTACGTTCATAATTTATAACTGCTCATAAATTATGTAACACATAACAACCGAAAAGGAAGAAGATAAAAGACAAGAGAAATACGAATGCAATGAATGAATGAAGGTTTTATTTTACAAGTTTTAGGTAACATGCATTTCATTGTCCCGAAAAACTTTCTAATTAAGCATAAACTTTTACTAGTGCCTAATGAAGTATAAAATAAATATGACATCAAGTATACCTATCTAATACAAATAATTTGAAAACAGATCTATCAGACCTATAGATGGGACCCTAACAGGTACTATCAGTCTGGGTTAGAGTATATATGTGAGTAATGGTAATGAAGGGGTACTCCAAGCTTACCAAAACTTCAGAATTCGAACCTCACCACCAGATGCAGTTTCGTGTCATACAACTTTGGGGGGCGGGTATAGTATATAATCAGCATATTCTAAACCCCGTTGACAAGGCAAACAAACGTCGAACTCAATGCCAATATTTTTCTAATGTAAGCAAGTTGTCTTCATTAGGAAGATTGGCGCATTACAGTCTTCCACACTCACCACAACATTGGCGTCTAACTTCTCTTTGTTTTCTTTAGAAGTGTAATGGGCATAGCCAATTCCGCCGACGTAAGCGGCAAAGAGTCGCCTGTGCCGTGCATGAAACTCGAACGGCAAGAGGTGTAATTTACATAAGGGCTATGCGAACTGTAATAAAAAGCAGTCAGTTGTTCACTCTGAGGCAGAACGAACCAGTCGGTGGGAGGAGTGACAGTTTCGACGACGGAGAAAATTGTGTATATTATTCGTTTAACCAAGGATTTGAACGAGCGAGTCCGAGAATTCGAGAAAGAAACGGTGTTTACTGAGAGTCTGTACCCCGTTAGAAGATTGTCCAGAACTTTTTGTGCGTTGACTTTTCTTCAGGAAGAGACAGCATTCTGGGTTATTTCCTATAACTTCAATCTAAAAAAGGGGAACCACTCTGAATTCATTTTATCTGTTAATCAATCTACCCATTATTTTCCCATTAAACTAACCCTAAACCCTAACCCTAACCCTAACCCCGTCTTCTTTTTTCCTTTCTTTAATGGGAAAATAATGGGTAGATTAAATAACAGATAAAATTCATTCAGAGGGGTCCCTCCTTTTTTTAGGTTGTAAGTAAAGTCGTCGGGGCGGCCTAATATCGGTATCAGCCTGTCACCGAGGGAGTCTATCCCATTTTCACTAGCGCTAGACCAAGGAGATTGTTTTTGCATCTGAGGTGAAGCGCTGCACCTACCATCAGCTCCTTACTTTACCGCACAGATCCCCGTGCTACTCATAACGCTGAGTTGGCGAGGGCCGGAATCGAATTAGGAATCTTGTGGTTTCTAGCCGAACGCTCTACCGACTGAGCTAACCCGGCCCATTAGATTGTAGTTATAGGAAATAACCGCTTTCTGTACTGTGTTCTTTTTTTCTTGGAACTGAGAAATTATGGTTCATTGGACAAGATCATTGACCATTACTTCAAAAAGAGAATTACAAAGGGTTGTCAAAGGCCATATTCGTCTGGCACAAGGCCACACAAATGTGAGACTCGGTTAGAATCGTACTCAAAATCTAGCTTATTTGTTTGCTTGTTGAACATCGCGATATAGTAGGCGCCCTGTAGGTTTACCGTAGCCTTTGTTTGTCTCTCGAAGATGTCATTTTACAACAGTGCATGCGTGCATGTGTGCCTGCATGGGAGCGAGACTGTTTATGGGTGTGCGCGTATGTATGCAAATGATTTGGAAAGTGTCAAACGGGATAGCGGGGGGGGGGTTAGATCAACGACAAAAAAAAAAAAAAGAAAAGAAAAAGAGAAGAGAAATGCTGTCTGATAATCTCGAAACAAAAGGTCAAAGAAGGCTCAAACAAATCCTCAAAAGAGAAAAAAATGCGATCAGAGATTCAGTATAAAGGTGCACGCGACATTAGACCTAAATTTAGGGGTGCGGTCTTCCCTGCAGGATTAGGTTTCCCGCTGTTTTTCACTATGCGGCGCTCACATGTCTGTCTTTCTGTTTCTATTTGTTTGCTTTTTCTTCTAAGAGAGTCTGTTTTTTTTTTCTATCTCAGTTTTTTTCAACTCTCTCTCTCTCTCTCTCTTTTCTCTCTCTCTCTCTCTCTCAACAGAGAGTTAATGAATATTATTTCTACTAATCTATTAATACACATGAAGTTAATGAGTATTATTTCTTAAACAAATCATATACACATGTACTTTACTTATTCCTGAGTCGGTAGAGCCACAAGGTTCCCATTCGATATAAGTGCTCGCCAACAAAGCGAATGAGTAGCACAATTTGGATCTGTGCGGCAAAGTGGAGAGGTGAGGTTAGGTGTGGCGCTCTACCTCAGACACAAAAAAATAAGAGAGAGATGAAGTGGTAAGACAAAATATGAATATTTATTATTTTTTACTTATTTTTTGACAAAAATGGATATCTATTTTTTGTTATTTATTTTGTAATCGATCTCAACTGGATTCGACCTTAGATCATCACCAGGAGAAAAAGGTTTTCGAAGAACGATATTTTTAGAATCATCATAAAAGAGTTTTTAAGAGTTGACATGCTACAAAACCGACAAAAATGGATTGATAGCGTAGCATATCAATTCGTTGAATGAAAATTACTTATATATATATGGTAGAAATGTGAGGAGGTTAATCCGACAGTATGTGGAGAAAAGTAGACAAACACGGGATGTTATGGAAACTTGATGTTTATTGTCGACGGTGCAACGTTTCGGTCTCTTATTAGACCATCTTCAAGACTTGGATATAGTTCTTACTCCAATGATGGAAATTCTCAAAATGCTGAAAACGGAAGGTCGTCAGTAGGGGAGGTGTAGTTGGGGGTGGTTAGTGATTCTTTTTCTCTGGAATATATATATATATATATTTTCTCACATACTGTTGGATTGATTCCCTATTTTTACTCCACATATATATATATATATATATATATATATATATATATATATATATTTTCCACGTATATCATAATTTTCCACATTGAAACAAACTGAAATGCCATTAATCCGTTTCAGTGCCCCCCCAAAAAAAAAAAAACAAACCCTTATGTTTTGTTACGCTTTAAAAAAATAAGAATAAGATAATACCACTGTATTATATAAAACAGAATAAAATAGAATGTAATGAATTATATGTTTTAATGTTAATTTTTAATATTAATATTTTTCTTTGGCGCAATAAATTTGGAAACTTAAATGTTTTTAGGGAATTATTAACATAAACTTATTTTATAAAGAAAATTATTAGGGGAGTACTTATCTGTTTTGGCCGATACAAAAGGTTTGCACGATAAAAACCGAAACTAAAAAATGATAATTACTGATTGAACCTTGGAATTCGTGATCTGCCTGTCTGCCTAGAAAAGATTGGAGATGGGTGGTGTAATAGCTTGTCGTAGGAAATGGACACGTCGATCCGAGTTCAAATCCTGGACGAGGCTGTTTGCGTTTCACATAGTGCTAATACCCTTGGGAAAGTTATGCATTCAACTACTCTTCCTCCAGTTATGGGTAAATAGTAGGGTAGACTGGGCTCTTTAACTTTGGTTAGGTAACCAGTCTAGGAGAAGGAAAACTGAATTCAAACATGTTAAACTCCGCTTGAGAAATTGACCTTGTGTCACATCCTTCTCGTGCGGGGGTGGAGGAGGCACACACACACACACACACACACACACATATATATATATATATATATATATATATATATATATATATATATGTATGTATTCTGACTTTTACCTGGTTTAACCTGGTTGGGAAATATATAACTTTTCTAGTAAATAAGTCTTGTCTTCTTGTTTTTTTTGTTTTTTTAAAATTTTTTATTACTTGTAATCATTGACACACACATACACATACACACACGTACATACACACTGTCTCTTACTGCCTCTCTCTCTCTCTCTCTCTCTCTCTCTCTCTCTCTCTCCCCTCCCTTACCATCAGTTTCTGTTACGCTCTGCTATTTTTTGTTCTGGGAAATACTCAACCTTCTTTTAATAACAACAATTGTGCTGGTTAGTGTTACTTCATTCTTCGTCGAGAATCGTCCCATTTTAAGGACTGGTGCACTTAGCTTACTCTTCGTATAAAAGGTGGGAAAAACGAGGTCAAGTGACCCAACCCAGCTGGTTTTTGCGCGCGAAATGTGTTCACGCAGATAAGTGAAAGTAAATTTAGATAAATAAATAACAATTATTTCTTCTGTATCATTGACTAATTGAGGACTCGGTATTTGCATATTAAAGAAAATGAAACCTAAAATAAACGGGGATTCACTGTACAACTCTTTCACTGACTGTTTCGTGCTATTTTTTTGAAGGATTAAAAAAAGAAAATTCACACTCGAAGATCACAATTCTTTTTTTTCTTTTTCTTTGTCAATCTTCAGATCTTATTTGTTATTTACTTCCTAAAAAACTACATTAAACTGATAGTAAATTCCTAAACTCGGTAGAACAATTCAAGTACTTAGGCAGTAATATCTCATCCACAGAAAGCGATGTTAATGCAAGCATAGGAAATAGATTATCAGTCATATAATCCTATAGATTATCAGTCATATGGTAATCTTAACTAACTAAAGCTAAAGAGAAAATTCTTCCAAGCCGTTGCTGTATCAGTGCTACTGTACAGCTGCACCACTTGGACCCTAACAAAGCGCCTAGAGAATAAACTAGATGCGAGCTGCACAAAAATGCTGCATGTGAACCTAAAAGAAAACGTGGAAACAACACAGCTGTACGGTTACCAGCCATATCACCAAAACCATCCGAGTAAGACGAACAAGACACACAGGACACAGCTGGAGAAGCCAAGACGAACTCATAAGTGACGTCCTGCTGTGGAAGCCAGCACATGGGCACACCAGTGTGGGCCGTCCAGCAAAGACGTACATTGACCAGCTCTGCGCGGATACTGGATGCTGCGCAGAGGACCTTCCTAGAACAATGAGTGATAGGGACGGTTGGGGATAGATTGTCATGGATATCCGTGCTAATAGCACGACATGATGATGATGATGATGATGATTATGATGATGATGATTGGCTGGTTGGTTGGTTGGTTGGTTTTTTTACGGCATATCAACCCATTGGGTCATTTTATGCCGAAGACATTTGTTTTATTCATTCTTCACGAGAACTTATTTTTTTCTAAACACATTTTTCTTTCTATTTAACCCATAGATGGAACCCTAACAGGTACAACCACTCCGGGTCAGAGTGGACCTGGGAGTAATAATAAAAAAATGTTTCAGTTTCTTCACAGTCTGTTTTTTGTTTTTTGTCTAACACAGTTGATGTACAAAATCGAATTGAGATTCACTGAAAGGAAATAAAAGATTAATGATTGATTAATTGATTGATTTAAAGGAAATGATTTTTTTCTTCTTCAGATTAATGCACAATGACTCAATACAAAATGATTGACGAGAAATATGATACAAAGAATTGACCATAAAAAATACATTGGAAATCGATATTTACTAAGCTTACAGTGTTTTACACGTATTCGTGTATAATACGAACCCCTAACTTTCGGCAACCAAATCGTAGGAAATGGACTCAGCGACTCGAGTTCAGATACTGGGCGAGTCTGTTTGTATTTCACATAGCGATAATACCCATGGAAAGGTATGTGTCCTACTATTCTCCCTCCAGTTATGGGTAAATAGCAGGGAAACGGCTATTTAACCTCAGACAATCAGTCTAGAAGAAAGAATTCAAACCTGTTAAACTCCGCTTAAAAAATGAGCTCGGGTCGCATCCCGCTCATAGCAGTGGGGTTGGTATATATATATATATCGAAATATATATATATATATCCTTCGTAAATAAATGCGTTTTAATCAGTAAAGTACTCGTCTACAAATCGCAAGTTTCCTTGTTCCATACCGGTCCCGCGACTTAGCGCATGAGTAGCACAGCTTCGGTAATCTGATCTGTGCGTTAAGTAGGGAGATGACGGTAGGATGGTGCTTCAACCTAGACGCAAAATCAATATCCTTTGTCTAATGCTAATGATAAAGGGGATAGATTCTCTCGCTGTACGACTGAAACCGGCTACTCCACCAAATTACAACGAGGGGTCTATCCTCTTTTCACTAGCACTAGACCGAGAATATTATTTTAGCGTCTCAGATAGAGCGCCACACTTACCATTAGCTCCTCACTTTACCGCACAGATCACTGTGCTTCTCATACACTGAGTAAGCGAGGTGCCAGTATCGAACCCAGAACCTTGTGGTTCCTAGCTGAACGCTCTACCAACTGAGCTAAACTAGGCGAGCAGATTGTTGATAGTGGATTCAATTTTCAGTGGGTACTCTGAAATATATATTTCTGACCTTGAACAAAACTAAACTAAAATTAGTAAAATTCACAAGGTTCCTAGTTCGATACCGGCCCTCGCCAATTCAGTGTATGAGTAGCACTGGTATTTTTGCGGTAAAGTGAGGAGCTGATGGTAGGTGTGGCGCTCCACCTCAGACGCAAAAACAATCTTCTTGGTCTAGCGCTAGTGAAAAGGGAATAGACTCCCTCGCTGATTGGCTGATACCGACATTAGGCCACCCCGACGAATTTTTTCTATTGAATTACTTGTATAACAGATAGAGTTCTTATATTAAAGTTCGGGGGTCACCAGATATAGCACGTGAGAAAGTTATATTAAAGTTGGAAGGCTTAAAGTAACCTCCCAACGTGGGTATAAGTGTGTACATAAAAACACACCAACAAAGGTGTACAACGATAACAATATTTATTCCGTAAGTGACGGAGATACATTTAATACAAAGACATACAAAACAGATACATAAACGTATTATGAGGAAATAGGCGTACGACCTGCGTCGTACAGAATGTCACTTACTGGTAACTTGTTGGGGGGCAAAGCCTCCCACCTAAGTGGCAGAGGCGTCAGGCGCCTAACCCATGTTAACTCGTTGCCGGCCTGGGAGGAAAGAGACAGTTATTCAGAATTCCCGCTTTGTGGCCAAATACTCACGCCACCTATCGGCGAACGAATCGCAGCAACGGAAGATAACCCTATTTGGACATGTCCACTCAGCCATAACGTTTTACTGACCCAACACTTGGTTTCATTTGATCATGAAATATAAACGTAAAGATTTCGAGACTCAAAATAAGATCGACAGTTTTTTCTTTCTATTAATCCCTTTGGCATCTGACAACAAATTGAAAAGTTGGAATTCACTTTTGACAATAAAACAAAAGCTTGTAAATAAAAAGAAATATTGGACTTTCACAATTACAAGACTGCAATAAATCCTGAAAAGCAATAAAAAATGTTGAAGGGGAAAATGGATATTTTGCAATGTTGGGTATATCGCTCAAAAGTGTTTATAAGAGAATTTTTATTCACTGATATTTCTAAAAACGACTGTTTTTATCTAATACAGACAATTTGCATATAGTTGAACGGCATTTCTAATATCCCTATCTATCAAATATATAATAAAAAAGGGTTGGGGGTTTGCCATAAGGGGAACAGAAGCGGGACCCTCATATATGTAAAGTCGACGGGGCGGCCTAAAGTCGGTATCAGCCAGTCAGCGAGGGAGTCTATCCCCTTTTCAATAGCGCTAGACCAAGGAGATTGTTTTTAGCATCTGAAGTGGAGCGCCACACCTACCATCAGCTCCTTACTTTACCGCACATATCCCTGTGCTACTCATACGCTGAGTGGGCGAGGACCAGTATCGAACTAGGAACCTTGTGGTTTCTAGCCGAACGCTCTACCGACTGAGCTAACCCGGCCCCTCATATATGTACTAGGGCTTAACATAACTAGACGATTGATCGGAAGGGTTTTAGGAGTTATAAGTTTTTTTTTTTTCTAAGGACGAAGTACTATTGAAAATATGGGTTATCTCCTTCTGACACGGTACCCGGAAGTAAGGAACTAACAGGGGAACGAAGACCTTGGAAATCTTCAGAACAGAAAAAGTAGTCGAAGAGACTAGACAGCCCTAATGGGAGAACAGAGAACAGAGATAGACAGTCGACCAGAAGGTTGATACAATTGTTCCCATCTTTGGCTGAACCAACATAGCAGCATCCCCGAACAACGAATGAGCCTACAACTACAACGACTCGGCACAAAAGCTACCAGAACTCTTTACACCTAAAATAACTCTACCAAAAAATAAGTGTTTAAGAAATTGTTATTTATGTATACGAGACTTACGACCGCTAAATGCAATAAGTTTTAGCAATATTACGAACCATTAAACCTTTTTGAATTATAAACCTTAGTGTTGTCTTTCATTTCTTTCTTATCGGTATTTGGGATACCGTAAATTTCCTATAATACATTGAACAAGAGCCAATTTCGGGGGTTATATTGCACCAACACGTTTTAATTAATGTAGACTAAAGTTTAATCTCGTTCTCACGCATTAAGTATATTTGGGTGACACTAGTTACTCCTTAAACCAAAAAGGTTTATTACAATCAATTCACGCAGAAATCACCGGTTCCCACTAGACCACCGAAGTTAGGCAGCGAATAGCCTGTTCAATACTTAATTAGATGATTACTTAAGCAACGATAGATACTGTAAGCAACCTGGGTCCTTTGTTCATCAAAATGACTTGATTCGACATTGAATAATCCTAAA
>CM042141.1:84103158-84105658 GCA_023376005.1 Doryteuthis pealeii | reverse complement strand
CGAAATTTATCAAAATATTCTAACTACAGGTACGTTCATGATTTATAAGCTGCTCGTGAATTATGTAACATGACCACTCAAAAGCATACAGCCTATTAAAATACACTGTCATTCGTGTGGATAACAGATTTTAGAAGCGTAAAAGATTTTACTGAGTGTGAAGACTTACTCCCAGTTGAGCTACAGATTATGAAATTAATCCTGGCAACGATTATGCACCCTCTAAGATGGTCGTACCCCACTTTTTAAAAGACATTTCATAGCATCCTTACCTACTAAACAATTCCGTGTGTGTGTATGTGGTTCCCAAAGGGAACTAGTTAAAAGGAGATAAAGTTGATTTATTATTAAGTCGATAATAAAAAAAATCTTCTAATCAATCACGTTACCCAATTGATCACTCTCATATGCCTTTAGAGAAGGGAACCTTTTCATATTTAAAGACCACATTTAAATTCACCATCAACTGATAAGACCCCACTCAATAATCTTTACTATGTTTCCAACAAAATATAAAGTTTAACACAATGCTCAAACTTTTTTGGAATATTTCAGAGATTAATAATTATTAATATACTCTTATTTGAAGTGGTGTTCTTATCTTGCTTGTTTTAGTCATAATGTTTCGGACGTTTTTAAAGTTTCCTGCGTTAGGTTCTTTTAGGTTCTTATTTAGGTTCCGAGACGTTTAAGGTTGTTATCTTGCTTGTTTAAGTTGTTGGAATTATTTGTACATACGGTGTGCTCCAATTCCCAACCTGAATTTATAGACTAGCCGAGTTAACGTAGTTTATTCCTTCGCCAATCACCAGCCAAACTGCGTGGCTGATACACTACTTAAACACTGATACTGGCCAAAGTTCTACTTGCAATCATTTAGGAGGACTTACAATACTCAGGATTCTTACCAGGGGATTACCAAAGATCAGGATTCTTTACCGGAGGATTACCAAGGATCCAATTCCACTGGACAAGCGCTCTTGATTAAAGACTACATGATGGCATATAAGATTATAACACGTTATAATGTTTCGGACGTTTTAGGTTCTTATTTAGCCTCCGAGACGTTTAAGGTTCTTATCTTGATTGTTTCACTAGTAATCTTTCGGACGTTTTAGGTTCTTTTAGGTTCTTATTTAGGCTCCGAAACGTTTAAGGTTATCATCTTGTTTGTTATAGTCATAATGCTTCAGGCGTTGTAATGTTTCGGATATTGCAAGCCTTCTTCGAATGTCTGCCGTAATTGTTAACTTTCTGATAATTTCGAACTAAAGCCTTTATTCATTGTGGGACTAACAAGGAAAAGGAGGAGGGTTTCCAAAACTAGTTTTGACTAACGAGAAGAGAGCTCCTTTGGTTCAAATTCAGATTTTCTTCTCCTAGACCGGTTGCCATACCAAGATAAAAGAGCCCAGTCTGTCCTACTATTTACCCATTGCTCGAGGGAGAATAGTTGATTTGTACCTAAGACCATTAGTGATATATGAAATACAAACAGCTGCATGCAAAATTTGAACTCGACTCGCCGTGTTCATTTCCTAAGACGGTAACCATAACGCCAATGAACCAGGGAAAATCAATTACTACTTCAAAAAAGTGATTGAACATCTCAACCACCAGAAAAATTGCATGCACATAACCAAAAATTATATCTATTAGAATCCTCCATAGAAATCCGGTACTAGAATGTTAGAGCTTTAAACATAATATCTGTTATTTGTTAATCAACGGCTTCCATATGCTGTTCAATTCCATGTTAGGCTTACTTCGGTTTCGAGAAAATTAGATATTATACCGAGGGAATAACGATCATATATATATATATATATATATATATATATATATATATATATATATATATATATATATATATATATATATATATAATAGACTCTCTCCGCGAATCTCGGTTTTTTTATTTATACTAATATATATATCCACTGATTCTATTTCCTACGACAATAATTATTACGTTAAGCGCACCCCCTCTCTCTCTCTCTCTCTCTCTCTCTCTCTCTCTCTCACACACACACGCACACACTCAAACACGCACACACACGCACACGCACACGCAAGCACACGCACGCACGCATACACACATACGTACGCACGCATACATTTATGTTGAAAATATAAATGAAAAAATATACACATATTGATATGGATGAAATGTATTATATGTTGACACGTGTTTCAACAAGAATTTGTTTAGATATACAGTATTCTATTTAGAACTATTTTGAATATAAAATGAAATAATAATAGAAAAAACATATGTAAATAGTCCGTATTCTTTATTGCAAAATGTTTTGATTTTTGAAAGAAAAACAGGTAATGCAGGAGCAATATTCGAAATTAATTACAAGGAAAAATGGAATCTTCCTTTTTTTTTTCTTTTTTTTTTTTTAAACTCAAAGCATTTCCTGGTTTGAAAACGCGATTTTATGGTAATTTTGATAAACTAAAATAAAGTAACTATCCGATTTTAATAAAACTTTCG
>CM042141.1:84085658-84098158 GCA_023376005.1 Doryteuthis pealeii | reverse complement strand
AAAACCATTAGAGTTTGGGAAAATTTAGTCAGCATGACATGAGGAGTGTCCTTTGGACTGTATGCAAGCCATATGTTATTCTGCGTGTTGTGCTTTTGATTTTGCCAAAAGTTTTTCTCGTCGGAAAAGAACCAGATTGTTTGTGGTTCAGCAGGATATTTCACTTTGCTCAGAAGTTTCTTCGTCTTTGTCAGACGATGTTCACTGGCCTTTTCTGGGAGCAGTTGACCTCTGCAACACTTGTATGAGTAGTAGCGAAGGTCTTCATTGAGTGCAAGCTTCATGGTAGAGGCTGAAACATTCAATTCACGTGACAAAGCCCAAATTCCAATGCCAGGGTCCTCCAACACTTTTTTCTGCAGATTTTCGAGGAATTTTGCTCTACGAACACAATCACATCGTCTGTTATGTTGCTTTCGTCTCGCCACAGCCTCGTAGTCTCCATTGCAATTCTTCAGTTCATGCCTGATTGTTTTACAGTGTTCAGGGAGCATTGGGCAGCAACCATAATCTCCTTATTTTGATGGCCAGTGCAGATCATCATGATACAAGTTATTCTCTTCCATGATTCAGGTGGGTTCCAGTCATCCATTCTATCACTTATACTGTCATCACGTATATGAATGAAGAAGGGCCCAAGCTTTTAAATAATGCGTAGTGTGCGTCAATACCTCCAACCTACGGATAAAAATAACCAAATATAAGTATGTCAAATTTCTCTCGAACACCCTATATATATATATAAAACTACGTCACTGCTTACGTCACATTACCCAAAATCATCATAACATAGAATAAATACACTAAAAAATTGAACATGCAGCATTAGACAGTCCTCATTGTTTTTTAAAACAAGTTTTAATAGATACATCCCCGGTATCATATATTTATATATAGTTTGTTTTATTTTAATAGATATTCAAAGTTAATAGAACTCAGTTTCAATTTCAAATTGTTTTATTTTTTTACGCCTTTAATAAATTTGATGATTTCATGATTTATGGTTCAAACTCTCCGACATTTAATTTTTAACTTCCACCCCCTCAAGCAATATCTTTTCAAAAATTTATTTTTACATCACCTGGAGGGTGTTTTTCTTATTTTGCTAGTTTATATAATCATTGATTTTTATTCTTATTGTTAATCGTTAGTTTAATTTGTTCATCTGCTAGATATTTTGGAAATCCATTATTAATAAGGGTTTGCTTAATATTTTTAATTCATTATAAAATATTCTATTAGATGAAGAGATTAATTTTGCACGATTTAATAGATTTTTATGATAACTATTTTATATCTATGGGGAAATTCGCTTTTATAATTTAAAATACATGAATTTATATTAGTATTTTTGCTTAATGTCCTGAGGTGTTTAAATTATCATTACTTGCACCAGTGTGTGTGTGTGTGTGTGTGTGTATGTGTGTGTGTGTGTGTACATATATATCTATGTTCCTGTATGTGTGTGTTTCGATGAATGATTTGGATAGTTTAATAGAATTATTTATTGTGCGTAAATAAATTGAAGAGAAACATATGAATGTAAATACGTAATCACCCCCCCCCCCACACACACACACACAAATATCTACAAGCACGGGATGTATATATTCATTGCGTAGTATCAATATTATGTGGTGTAATGGTTAGCAAGCTATGTTTGCAGACCATTGTTAGTGAATTCGATTCTCACTGGGTGCCCCTAATCTGGCCTTGTGCCACATCTAAGCTAAGCTTAGTAAATAACTATATATATATATATATATATATATATATATATATATATGCGTGTGTGTGAGGGTGAGGCTGTGTATAATTTGTGTAATGCAAGCGATGTAGACTAAAATCATTGCACAAACAATATACACAACATGAGTGTGTAGGTATGTGTGTGTGTGTCTCTGTGTGTGTCTGTGAGAGAGAGAGAGAGAGAGAGAGAGAGAGAGATTACATATTTACATTCATATATTTCTCTTATTCAATTTAATGTAAGTATATAAAAAATCGAAAAATTAGCAAGCTGTTAGCCTAAAAGGGTCGGGTTTATTTCCCACTGCCCGAGGGGAATATTGACAGGACCGCAGATATTTTGCACTGGACATTGCATGAACCTTAGTCTGTGCGAGGCTCCTCACGTTAAGAATATCTTATAATAATCCGGCTTGGTGTGAGGTCAGGAATGATTAGCTGTTGAATTAGACAACCAGAAGTAAAGAGGCCGAGGACTGCGTTGGCGTACTCTATATAAAGCCATTTTTCTGTTGGCGTTGAACAGAGGGGCAGCGAGTTGAAGTTTGATCAGCTCTAACGGGGTCTGACTGGCTGAGGAGTATTATGTAGGAAGACCCGAAACCCCCTATGAAGCCAGTTAATAACATAACTGACGACGCTGCCCTGCGCTGATTAGGCGAACATTCATCTCAGATCTTAAAAAAAGGCTATTGAATTGTTGTTTGAGCACATGGTTAGCTTGTCATTTAGTGAAATGGTATCCCAACATAACTCTTCATTGAAAGACACAATATTGTAAAGGTAAACTCGTTTAAATATAACAATGAAAATAAATCAACCAAAAATTTGAAAAAAAAAAAGACAATAATTTAAAGTAAATCAGAGAAATGTATACCAGGCCAATCAATTACAATATTTTTCTTTCAATCCCAAGCACATATATGATTGTCTCGACCCTATTGCTCTTGTGGCAACCCCTTTTTATTATATATGTGATAAATATTTGTGGTTGAGGCTTTTAGAGTTCATTACATTTTTATCATGTATATGCTAGAAGGCGGTGGCTGAGAGTCTTAAAGTCGTGGGTATGAAAAACTCTCTCTGATGGTAAAGTTCCAATTCTGGAGCCCTATGGAATGTGGACTACCACTTCATCCCCATTACTTCCAGGTCAACTCTTTCAATAAGTTTCTTCAGTGTACGACATTTTTCAAACCCATCTATTGCTTAATGGTCTTATTTTTAAGGCATAACAATTTACTGAAAACTGCTCCAAAAATACTCGATCCGAATTTAAAATCCCGTGGGAAGTTCTTGTGGGGCATTTCCCTAGAATGAAAAGGTAATCCAACATTCATGTAAGTATATCAGCTATTCATAGATATGACATTAAACAAAGATAAGAAAGTATGTGAACTGATCACTTTTTATTTAGTTTTATTTATCTGACATAAAAGCCGAACTGAGAAACACCTAGTAAGGATCGAGCGGTAAGACAATTTATATTTGCATTTCATCTTGGGCGATTTGGACCGTCTCATTTTTAACCAGAGCATGTTGCAAGGTGATAACGGTCGTACAATTAAAGAACACGCGTATTATTATTATTATTATTATTATTATTATTATTATTATTATTTGCTCTTTTTGAGTTTTCACATCAGCATTAGCTGGTCTTTCACTGGAGTCTGAGTGACAGCAAGTCTCCTCAAGTCTCCAGGACTCTTCTGAGTATTCTGGCAGATTGCAGCAGTGTAGTGTTCTGAATGGTTTCAATCCTTCCTCTGATTTCCAAACTTTCCAAACCCTTTTCTAATTATTATTATTATTATTATTATTATTATTATTATTATTATTATTATTAATAATAATAATAATAATAATAATAATAATAATATAATAATAATTTTTTATACCAGCGTTAGCTGATGGCCCTTCTCTGGGGTCTGAGTGACAAAAAGTCTCCTCAGGTCTCCAGGACTCTTCTGAGTATTCTGTCCGATTGCAACAATGCAGCTGTCTGCATTTTGTTGGGTTGAGATTCGGCTTAGTAAATCAATGTACAAGGGTGAGTCAAAACGTAATGCTATTTTCTTTATTTCATGTGAATTCTTTTTTATAAGACTAAGGCCTACATTGGGACCCTAACGAGGCTTAGAGCAAGAATATGACGAGTAAGACCCAACTTGCCAATCGACAAAGTCGTCCTTCTACATGACAATGCTCGACCACACATGCATCAGGACAAGGGAGAAAATCGTCTCATTCGGGTGGACAACTTTACCGCTTCCTCCATACTCACCAGATTTATCGCCTTCAGACTATCATCTCTTCGGCCCATGAAAAGGGTTTGTGGGGAAAACATTATTCCGTGACGAGGAAGTGAAATCTGTAGTGAAGAGGTGGCTCAAAGAACAGTCAACATACTTTTACGGGACAGAGATACATGCTCTCATTCGAAGGTGGAACATTGCTATTGAGAGAAACGTTGACTATGTGGAGAATAAAGGATGTGATCCACAGAGGACAAGATTCATTTTTATGTATAATAAATGTTCCTGTGTTGTCCTAAACAAAATGGCATTACTTTTTGACACACCTTCGTATTTTCGTCGAAAAATCTATTTTCTTTCTGTATAATGCTCTGCTTTCTCCGAATATGAACTTCACTTCATCCGGTTGGTTGGGTTATTTTATGCCGAAGACGTTTTCTTTAGTTGGAGGCGCGTGGTGTAATGGTTAGAGTCGTAGAAAATGGAAACATCGACCCGAATTTAAATCGTGGACGAAACTACAGCTCACATAGCGTTAATACCCTTGTATCTCAAAGGTAATAAAAATTTACTGGACAAAGAAAAAAAAAAGAAAAAGAAAGTTAAACAGTCGAGAAATTTCAAGAGTGCTCTTTTGCAGTGAGAAAAATAAATGAAACTTAGAGTTTATTTGTCTTTTGGGCTTCCGTACTTTAAAATTGCATAACCACAGACACAAAATCAAGGTCAGTTTAACATTAACCCTACTAAATGTTTTCAAAGACTTGCTTGTGGTTTTACGCACATTTCTCTCAAGCCACTCACTATTTGACCCCCATTTCCCAGTCAAACGTAGTTCAAAAAAGGCCTTTTAAATGTTAACCTCAAACCAACTGCTTTCGTTTTTACTTTTCCAATTAGTTTAGTCATAGAAAAATCGTCTGGTAATCTATTTAACATTTTAAAAAGGTCAACTAACTTAATTTTTTTCTTGATATACTTGCCAAATGTACATGGTTACCTCTGACCTGGATGCAATTAAGAGGAGTCCTTTGACGCACAACTTGCAAATCACTTCTTGTTGATTGTGTCCAGAAAATGCACGTTACGCTGTTTGAAATGGAATTTGCAATGTATGCGTGTCTCATTGGCATTACCGGAAGTTCTTTGAGATACAATTACCCGCGAACTGAATGAGTTGTCGCCCTTGCATTGTAGATGTATCTGACTCCTTCACCGACATTGACGTTCCCGGCTCTGAGAGGAAATTAATAATTTATACTGGTCCACACCCGCAAAGACATCCGCCATCCTGTTCAACCCCCCCCCCGCTGTCGTCTACCAACCCGGCAGACACCCAAAGCAACAAAAAATGTACTGACTGTGCACATCTGTACAAATACGCCCACACCTCAATCAGACACGACTTCTGTGACAAAGACAGATAGAAAAAAAGTGAATGAGAGAGAGAGAGAGAGAGGGGGAAGAGAGAGAGAGAGAGAGAGTGATAGTGAGAAAGAGAGAGAGAAAGAGAGAGAGAGAGGGGGGGGAGTAAAAGAGAAAACAAAAATATCATGTGCGGTTAAAAAAAACGACAAATAAGTTGTCATACAAACTAATGGATGATGGGTGGGGTTGACCGGGGGAGGGGGGTAGAGAAAGTCGATGGTCCCCCGGAAATTTGTCTACTTCGATTCTTTGCTGACGTCGGCCAATCATGAATTGAAAAGAAGTGGAGTGGCTTTTAAAGGTGTGTCACAGAATTAAAAACCAGGTTCTCCTTTTCTTATAAGATCAAGGATAATGACTAGAAGAAGAAGAAGAAGAAGAAGAAGAAGAAGAAGAAGAAGAAGAAGAAGAAGAAGAAGGACAACAACAACAACAACATAGAGAAACAGTGAAAATTAGAAAGAAGAAGAATGGATAAAGAAAAAATTGAGAAAAAAAATAAACAGAAAAAAGAAGAAGAAAGGTGAAAAATAAATGAAGACAGAAAGAAAGAACAAAAAAAGAAAAACGTGGGGAAAAGAGAAGAAGAAGAAGAAGAAAAGAGAAAGAAGAAGAAGAAGAAGAAGAAGAAGAAGAAGAAGAAGAAGAAGAAGAAGAAGAAAATAAATTAGAAAGAAAACGAAGGAAAAAAAGAAAAAACGAGAAAACAAAAAAAGCATAGAAAAAAGAAGGCTGAAGAAGAAAGAAAGAAAGAAAGAAAGAAAGAGAGAGAGACAAAACAAAGAGCAGAAACAAAAAATAGAAAGAAGAAGAAGAAGAAGAAGAAGAAGAAGAAGAAGAAGAAGAAGAGAAGAAGAAGAAGAAAAATGAAGAAAGAAAAAAGTAAAAAGAAAAGAAGAGGGCTTTAAAAGAAAGAAATAATTAGGTAAAAAGGACATACAGCAATAAATGGAATTAAAGAAAGAAAGAAGGAAAGAAAGAAAGAAAGAAAAATAATAAAAATTGATAAAGAGGAAAAAGGAATAACAGAAGAAATTAGAAATAAAAACGATAAAGAACAAAAGAGAAATTGAAGACGCAAATCTAAATAGGAGAAAAATGGTAAAGAAGGAATCAAAAGGTTATAAGAAAGGATTGGTATCACCTGGAAAGAATCCAAGAATGTCAAAATGGTCAAAGCAGAGAGGATAGAATATGTACATGTGAGTGTGCGGTTGTGGCTCGACGGATAAAGACATCGATTTGTTGGAAAATAATAACTTTCTTCAACCTATATGTTATAGACAAAAATAATATTTGGAAGCCTTGCTTTTTAACAACACTATTTAGACACAATTAAAAAACCTTACAACACACACACACACACACACACACACACACACACACACGCACACGCACATACACGTATATATATATATATGTGTGTGTGTGTGTGTGTAAAGAAATAACAAAAGATTTAGAGATTTAGCATTATAGTCTATTTCAGGGATTTTGTTATTTCTTTACATATATATTTGCTCTGTGACTATAACATTAATAGCACACATTGAGCTCTCAAACTGAAACAGGTTTTTAAAAAAAACTCTTGTGTCGTAAGGAAGATTTCTTCTCTAGACTTTTGGATTATATATATATATATATATATATATATATATATATAACTGAAAATCTACACATTATTTTAGACCCATAGACGCCTTAGTGCAAAGGCTAGCAAGGTTTGTTAGTGATCTAAATTCTCACTGAGTGGCCCATTGTTTCCTGCTGGAGCTAAACTAAACTAAGTTTATCAAACATCTCAGTTACTAACAACGTATCACTGTTTTACTAATTATATTTTATTTCACACATTATTTGTATGGGACTTCTATGTGAATATCTTTAAAAAAAAACAACACTTTTTAAAAAAAAGATATTTGTATATTTTAAACACCTACACTCACAGTTATTCATGCTTTAAAAATAATATATATATATATATATATATATATATATATATATATATATATATTGGTTTGGTGGTTGGTTTTGAAGGCTATCACAATGCAAGTGTAAAGAAAAATAAGGTAACTATAGTGTTGTTTGTTAACCTTTGATTTATTCTTAATATTTCGAGATAATGATCTCTTCGTCAGAAGATTTCTGAAAGTCTGAAGCTGTTGCTAGTGGTCGTTCATTCTACTTTGTGCCTTATTTTTTCTTCTGCATTGTGATAGCCTTCAAAACCAACCACCAAACCAATATAAACACAATTCTTCAAGCAAATTATAAAACCCTTATACAAATATATATATATATATATCGTCACCTGACGAATGCTTGCGGTTAAGCATGCATGAAACTATTGGTCGTAACTGTTCCTATGTCATTAAATATATAAAATCTTTATATATTTATTTTTTATTATATGATATAACAGCTCTATATTATATTGAGCACTCTCCCAATAATTCTGCACTTTGGCATACCGTTCCAGTAAAAGCTGAAACAGTGCAAATCCCCCGCATATATATATATATATATATATATATATATATATATATATATATATATATATATATACCTTTGTAGGAGAAGGTGTGGACTATACTACACATGCACAACCCAAATTAATGCTGCATTGCGGCAAGAGGTATTTATTTATAAATCATTTGTATTAAGAATTTCGGTGAATTGTTTTATTGCTTGTGGGGTTAGTTAATGCCAAAGTTAGACCTTTAAAAAATAATTATATGGTTAAGTATTCCTGTTAAATAATAATAATTATATGGTTAAGTATTCCTGTTAAATAATAATAATTATATGGTTAAGTATTCCTGTTAAATAATAATAATTATATGGTTAAGTATTCCTGTTAAATAATAATAATTATATGGTTAAGTATTCCTGTTAAATAATAATAATCATTTATTTATTGGTAGACTGATGATCTACCCAGATGCCTGAGATTACCACAATTTGTATTTAACATAACTCTATAATACTGATTTGATAATAATAAGTGAGATCTTACTTGCCATCAAATAAAGTATTTAATTTCCCTTAAAGGGACGCCGCTGTCTTTGAGGTTGTTCATACCAGGAAAGGTAAAGTCACACATGTGGCCACAAAAAAAAAAATCCTGCTCACTTTAGTGCCAAGTTGTAACAACTTCCAGTCTCAAAGACAGGAAAAACTTGAAGTGGTATTTTCAAGATGATCAAGGACAAATTCCTTCTTTCACAAATCGTAGTAAGTAAAAAGTAAAGTCATCAGGGTGGCCTAAAGTCGGTATCAGCCAATCAGCGAGGGAGTCTATGCCCTTTCACTAGCGCTAAACCAAGGAGAATGTTTTTTGCGTCTGAGGTGGAGCGCCACACCTACCATCAGCTCCTTACTTTACTGCACAGATCCCTGTGCTACTCATACGCTGAGTTGGCGAGGGCCGGTATAGAACTAGGAACCTCGTAGGGAAGTTTCGACTAATCCCGAAATTTAAGCCGTTTCTTGTCGTAACTAACTAACCGACCCTTAATAAAATAAAAAAAAATATCATGCCCGACGTATGTGTGTTGGTCGTGATCTATTGTGGGTCTATTGTATTATGAACTCTGCGCCGAGTTCGGTTCTGTCTCTCACACCAACAACAACAGTTATTGTGATTGACCTTCTGTTGTCGGTCACACAGCCGGGCTCCTGGGCCACTGGTGGATAATATTCGAAAGGTTTAGCGAATCGAATTCCAATTAAAAAAAAACCCGCCTCACTGAGTACTCCATGGGTGTGACTCTTTACTTTAGTTGAGTTTGCCCCCCCCCAAAAAAAAACTATAATTTGCTCAATTCCCTAACCTCTAGGAATTAAATAACCCCAGATGGGTGGACATGTCATTAAAATCAATCAATCAATCAACTATCTTTCTTTTAATAAAAATGCAAAACTTACAGTGTTACGATGGTAAGTATTTACCCAAACCCTTTCACCACGGATAGGATGTGACACAAGGTTATAAGCATGCGGCATCCAGCGAGGATCGAACTCGTTATTCGTTAGAAATGGATATGCGAGACTAGCTTGCAAACCATTACACTATGGGATGCCCTTTTTTATTATCCAACCCGTCCGCCACGGGTAGGATGTGATACAAGGTCACGAGTATGGGGCATTCAGTGAGGATGAAACTCGCTATTCAGTAGTAATAGATCTACGAGTCTAACTTAACTCTACAAGAAAGGATGTAAAACAATCTGTGTTGCGATTTTGAGGATAAGTGTGAATAGGTATATGATAAACAGGGAGTGATTCAGATATCTAAAGACCAATAGGATACTTACTAGCGGGACCCGTGAAATTTCCACCAAATGATACAAAAAGCACGAGGAGCAGAAACGATGATTTGCAATTTCAATATTTGTTTGTGTGTGTGTGTGTGTGTGTGTGTGTGTGTGTGTGTGTGTGTGTGTGTAATATGTTATATATATATATATACAAATATATCTATGAAAAAACATATATATATATATATATATATATATATATATATATATAGTACCTTCTTCATGTTGATTGGATCAAAAACGGTATGTCCGAAAAGGAGTAAAGAATACAATTGTTTTTGTATGCAAAGAGCGCGACGGAATCTGTTGATGAGGAGGGCCTCGAGTATAGCCAGTTGTAACTCGTTGGATGAGGATGCCAAAATCGAGGACATTTCGGGTTTATAAGCTGCAGCACAATCAATATTACAAATAAAACAACTATATAACTTCTTTCCTTTTTCAATTCATTTAAATTTTGCGTTGGGCATTTAAACGACGCAAAACCATTTGGAATGTTTCATTTTTAAAATTGGGTGAAATAAAATCGGACAATTAAGCGACACCAGATAATCAGGGTTGAAATTGTATCTTGGACAATCTCAACTTTAACCAGAGGGTGTTGCAGGATGATAACGGACGGGAGATTTAGGAACAACAGTATTATCTTCTTATTATAATGGAAATTGTGTGTTTTTCTGTCTGTAACCGAAACTATATTACTTCTCAAGTCACAATTCCCTTAGTTATTTACGTCACATTCTCCATGATTTTATTTTTTATTTAAACTTAAATTATTAATAAAGTTGTTTTAAATTATTAATACTGTTGATCATATGTACATACTAATAACATGCAATTGTATTTATATATACAACAAAATAGCAGTTTACAGTGTGAATGGGATGGCTTATTTGCATATTGATATTAAAAATTTGATTTTGATAAATGTGTGCTTAGTATTATTGATTTCTAATTTTTGGTTTTATCTTAATGAATAAGAGCAACAATCTCGGGGATTAATCTTAAAAGAAATCCATTAACAAGAAGAAGTAACTGAAATTTTATTCTTTACTTCCTATTTTAACTAAATAGATAAATTAGGAAAATTTAGCAATGAAAGACGAGAGTGATGGAAGAGTAAGTTTCAATTGATCTATTTTTCGATTATAGCCCCCTCTGTTTCAAATCTTTTTGTCTGAATTCTTATTTAGTTTAATTAGTCTTTCTAATTTAATATAATATTTTATTAATACTTAAATACTTAAATACTTGCACTCAGAGGGTGCATATATTTGCTAGTTATTAATAATGTACTTATTGACCTTGGGTTCAAAGAGCTCAACGTTATATTGGACCATCTCTCACTTGAAAATGCCATCGATATGCTCTTTGTGTTAAAATAATTGACACTTGATTTTGATAAAACAATTTAACAATTTGGGTACGTTCTTCGACGCTATACTTATTCATGATTAATTTCCAAAGTATTTTCTATACAAAATTTGTAATAGAAAGAAAAAATAATTATTAATGGTAAAGTGGCAGCATTTGGCAACCCCTCAGTGACTTCTTGGCCACCCTGTATAAAAGCTGGGAAGCATTCACTCTGCATGTCAGCTGTTCTTGAAAGTAGATGTGTTCAATGTGCGTCGAGAACGACGAATATAAAAAACAAATGCATGAATGAGATTTACAAGACTTGAACTGATTTTCGACTAGATTAGATGTGTGTATTAAGTCAACCCCTCCGCCAGGGGTACGATGGGACATCAATCCTGACGACTGGAGCGTTAGAAAAAAACTGACAACAGCTCTGCAGAGGGTAAGACTCCCATAATAGGGCCACCTATTGGCCGTGGGCGACCTGTGATGCTAAAGGATGTAATCTTGGTGGCTGAGCAGTCCATGACATGCAACACTTCACTTTCGTCCTTACTTAGGTTAGACGGTCAGAAAGGCCCCTTCCGATCAATCGGCTGGCCATGTCAAGCCCAAACACCTATATGATTATTCCAACACTATTGCCCTTATTTTTATCCTATGGGTGCTGGAAGGTGATGGCTGAGGGTCTTCATATCCTGAGTATGACGTTAAACTCTAGATGATGGTGAGGTTCCACTTCTGGAGGTCTGGGGAATGTGGAGCACCCTTTCATCACCATTGCTTCCAGGTCCTGACCCGAGTGGTAGTACCTGTTAGGGTCCCATCTATGGGCTAAATAGAAAAATGTGTTTATAAAAAATTGAGTATCCATTAAGAATGAATTTATTTCAAAACTTTGTTGGCATTAAATGACCCACTGATGCCGTAAACCAAACCAAACCAAACAAAATATAACGTCAGTTATTTAAAGCTGGTTTGAATTCAGAGTTTTACTTACAACACTGGTTGCCTAATCAAGGCTACAGAACACAGTCGGCCCTATTAATTACCCATAGCTAGAGAGAAAACAGATGGATTAATGCCTTTCCAAAAGGCAATAGCATGAAGTGAAACGCAAACAGTCTCGTCCAGGATTTGAATTCCAGGATTGGGGGTACGAGAGTGATGATGAGAGGCAAACGACATTTCACTGATGGGGAAGTGGTTGAACAGATGAAAAACAGTTCCTCACCAACCAGACGTTAGGTGCGCGAGACGAGTTGACTAACCACCGCACCAAGAGTCTGCTAAGTGACAGACTTCAAAAAGAGAGAGAAAATTTCCTACGTGCGCAGAACATGGCGACGCAATAATTAATCAACTGTGATTGGTCAAAATAGTCACGTGT
>CM042141.1:84068158-84080658 GCA_023376005.1 Doryteuthis pealeii | reverse complement strand
TCTAATTCCTGTGGCGATAACCATTACATTACAAACAGGCCGGGGAGGGCAATTAAGTATTCTAATATCTAAATTCCGCAATAAAGTATCCTGTTTATTATACTAAACTGTATCTAGTGGCGAGGCTCCAGTTCTAGGGATCTGGGGAATATGAAGTCACCGCTTAGTTGCCATTACTCCAGGCTCACTCTGACCCAAAGTGGTGATTCTGTTAGTGTCCCGTCTATAAGTCACACAGATCTGTTGGAAAATTATTACTACTAGCAAATATATGCACCCTCTGGGTGCAAGTATTTAAGTTTTAATGTAATAAAATATTAGATTAGATTAGAAAGGATAATGAAACTAAATAAGAATGCAGATAAAAAGATTTGAAACAGAGGAGGGTATAATCGAAAAATAGAACAACTGAAACTTGCTCTTCCATCACTCCCGTCTTTAATTGCTAATTTTTTTCTAATCTAACTATTTAGTTAAAATAGAAAGTAAAGAATAAGATTACAGTTACTTCTTCTTGTTAACGGATTTCTTTAAGATTTATCACCGAGATTGTTTGCTCATATTCATTAAGATAAAACCAAATAATTAGAAATCAATAATACCAAGCACATATCTATAAAAATTAAATTTTTAATATCAATATGCAAATTAGCCTTCCCGTTCACACTGTAAACCGCTATTTTGTTGTATACATAACTACAATTGCATGTTATTAGTATATGAACCCGTCCACGTGGTGGGGGTCCAGTGACTTCGGCCCTGGATCTTTACAAGTTAATAGCGTCGATCCCAGGGGGCTGCCCCCCCCCCCAGGCAACACCTGCTTCCTTGATTTAAATGGGCAGGGCTAGGTTTATTTTAGATGGTTATTTTAAAATAGAAATAGTTACTTGAAACCATATAATTAAGGATGCTGTGTGCTGTTTTCCTACAATCCTACAAGCAGCATCCTACAAAATAGCAGCTCATCTTACAAACCATCCAAGTAAGGCGAGCAAGGACAAACTCATAAGTGATGTTCTTCGATGAACTCCTGCACAAGGGCACCTCAGTGTTGGTCGACCAGCAAAAACCAACATTCATCAGCTCAGTGCGGACTTACCAAGAGGGTGGTCGATAGAGGTGGATGGCGAGAGAGAGAGAGAGAGAGAGAGAGAGAGAGAGAGAGAGAGAGAGAGAGAGAGAGAGAGAGAGAGTCAATGGAATCGACGCTGTTATCACGCCTTGATGATGATGATGATGATGATGATGATTAGTATCAAAATAGTTACTTGAAGATATAATTGACTTCGGTATTAAATAACCCTGAGGTTGATCTGCTGTAAAACCAACCAACCAACCAACCAACCAACCAACGAATTAACTATATAAATACTAAGTTGGTTGCATATGTAATAACATATTCATAATATTTTCGACGATCTTTTTCTTTTCTGTACAATGGGTAAAAAAAGAAAGAAAAGACAAATATTTGCCTTTTTTGATGATGTCCAGTGCAAATAAGACGTCTTCTATTTTTAAATGCATCATCAAACGCGGACCACTTGTTTCTGTCGTCTGCCATTCAAAATGGCGGACGACAAAGACGACAGGTGAGAGTGACAATAAACAACAAAGGTGGCCAGTTAATTAAATTTGTGTTTGCTAAAACGAAAAGGTGTGCGGTGGTGTAGCGATAGTCGATGCGGGAAACATATAAAAGTCTTGTTACTAGCATGCCACGTTGTTTGAAGGAAGTAATCGGTATCTGATCAGAAATAATGATATCAGCAACGCCTCATATGATTTAGAGTAGTCTGCCTTTCCTTTACAAATGATGAGACATTTTTGTTTGTTTTTTTTATATCAAGAAGAGTCCTGGAGACCCAAGGAGGCTTTTTGTTACTCGGACTCCAGTGAAATGCCATCAGCTAACAGTGGTGTGAAAAACTCTCATAATAATAATAATAAACCAGAATCTGATCTTGGGAATGAAGCACATAACCTTTTCTGGGGTTTGAAATAAAGACAGATCGCCTTATTTACCAAAGGGAAGGTTAAAAAAAAACCTGAAAAAAAATAGAAAAAATACCTGGATCTTGCTAGAGAATTGAAAAATCTGTGGAATATGTTAAGTTTTTAAATGCCATCCTTGGCCAGTTGAAAACGGCTTAAAGAAAGTCCTGTGTTATGGAATCCTTTGGTAAGCGTATAAGTCCTATCCTGCGTATTTGTAAAGGTCCAGTGTTTTAATCCTTTGTCCGTAGTCAAAGAGTGTCAACGTAGTTATGACCAGTATGGTCGGTTAAGTATTGTATTAACCTCAGTGTACTGCCAGTGATTGGCCAAGAGTTAGATCATATGGTTCTGGCCTAGTCTATAAGTAGGGGCAGGATCCAGTACACGCCTTATATCCAAAAGAAGTCAACAGAATATAAGGATGAAAGTGATACCAATTGTAGTTAGTGCATTTGGAACAGTCCCGAAAAACTTAGAAAAAAGACTAGAGTAACTGGAAATCAGAGGGAGAATTGAGACTATCCAGACTACAGCATCGTTGAAATCGGCTGGAATACTCAGGAGAATCCTGGTGACGTGAGGAGACTTGTTGTCGCTCAGACTCCAGTGAATTATATTATACATACATGCACGCACGCACACACACACATACACACACACACACATATATATATATATATATATGTGTGTGTGTATGTGTGTATGGTGTGTGTGCGTGCGTGCGTGTATATATATATATATATATATATATATATATATATATATATATAAGCAAGTAGAAGTGTATTCATGCCTTTTTTCAAATTGAGAAATTTCATCTTTTCAAATGCAATCACGTTTATTTCTATGTAAGCGCGCTAATTAAAACAACATTTAGCAACATTTAAAACTAGTAAAATAACATTGAACTTGTTGTTTTTAGCAAATCTCTTAATAATAGGTGATAAGTGAAAACATTGAAAATTTAGGTTAGATTTGAAAAAATTCGAATACCTCAAAATCTAATGAAAACACATCAAAATCGGCCTGTTTTCACTATGTTTTTGCTCATGTAAAAAAAAACTTTAAAAAACTCTTGTAGAAAGCCTTAAAACTAATAAACTAACGTTCCAACTGTTGTTTCTAGCCAGGGTCCACGGCGTTACATCATGCCTGATACGTTGGAAACTTTGGGAAAATTTTAGAAAACGGACTTTGAAAGATTGCACGAATTTATTTTTGCACGCCTTCAAGAATTCAGACAAATAATTCAAATAGACTAGAATTACATGGAAATAAAGTCTGGCGCTGGACGTGCAATAAAAAAAAAAAAGAAAAAGAAACTTATTAAATTTGGCCTTGTAGACAACAGCATCAAATTTTTTATTATTAGAACTAGTACAAAATAAAAAAACACCATCCGGGCGATGTAAAAATAGATTTTTGAAACATATTGCCTGAGGGGTGGGAGTAAAAAATTCAATGTCAGCGAGTTTGTACCCTAAGTAAGTAAAATCATCAAATTCATTAAAGGATTAAAAAATAAAACAATTTGAAATGTAAACTTTAAATATGTATTCAAATAAAACAAACTATATATAAATATATAATACCAGTCATATATTTATTAAAACTTGTTTTAAAAAAACAATGAGGACTGTCTAATGTTGCAAGTTCAAATTTTGAGTGTATTTATTCTATGTTATGACGATTTTGGGTAATGTGATGTAAGCAGTGACGTAATTTTTGTTACAGACAAAAACCAGAAGCAAATCTCCATTATTAATAGATTTGTTTTTGCACGCCTTCAAGAATTCAAATAATAAAAATTTGATGCTGATGTCTACAAGGCTAAATTTAATAAGTTTCTTTTTCTTTTTTTTCTTTTATTCAAATGATTGTTCACTTAAATATTTTTAAATTAAAGAGAACCTTTTTTTTATTCAATTATTTAATTTTTTAATTATTTATATATTATATCTATACAGTAGAGAGTGACTGAAGTTTTTAGAGGTGTTCAAAGTCCAATTCAGTTTTAATTCAGTTTTCCTTCTCCTAGACCGGTTGCTATACCAAGGTTAATGAGCCCACTCTGTCCTACTATTTACTTATCAAGGGAGAATAGTTGGGTGCATACCTCTTTTCCAAGGGTATTAGCACTATATAAAATGCAAACAGTATTATTTAGGGTTTGAATTTATAATGTCCATTTCCTATGATAATAACCATTTGTTGTGATCTAGCTTATTTTACATTTTCAAGAAAAGAGACTGAAGTTTTCAAAAGCTTGCAAAGTCAGATTCAGCAAATTTTCCTAAAACTATTTCAAAATGAAGAAAAACTACTGTTATATATATTTACCCAACTCCCCACACGAGCAGGGTGTGACACAAGGTCAATTTCTTAAGCGGAGTTCAACAGGTTTGAATTCAGAGTTTTCCTTCTCCTAGACCGGTTGCCTAACCAAGGTTAAAGAGCCCAGTCTGCCCTACTATTTACCCATAGCTGGAGGGAGAGTAGGATTCATACCTTTCCCAAGGGTATTAGCGCTAAGTGAAATGCAATTACCATATCCAGGATTTGAACTCGGGACGACGAGTCCATTTCCCATTTAACTACTGTTATATGCTCATATATCATGAGAATTTCTGAGATCTTGGTTTTGTTTGGTTTCTTTATTTAATGTCATATCAATGGTTTATCTAATACTAAAGACATCCTTGTAGAATTTAACCCATAACTGGGCGATGAAGGGGTTCATACATTTCTTGAGATCTTCAAATGGTTCTTGTTTGATCAACAGTCAAACTATTCAATATGATTTGCTAGGCTGGGTCATTTCTACGTTCGGATAGACTGGGAACCCTGAAGAAGCCGGAGGATACAGCGGCCGAAATGTTGTGTTTTTACATACTACGATAAAGATGAGGACAACAATCCGAAAAATCAAAATTATATGCTATTTACATAATTTGGATTTTTCGGACTGTTGTCCTCTTCTTTATGGTTATAAAAACAACATTTCGGCTGATGTGCTCTCCAGCCTTTTTCAGACGAGGACAGCAGTCCGAAAAATCTAGATAAGACAAATTATTAAGCCTAAAAAATTCAGACAAATGTGGTTATTTGCATTTTGGGGAGACCTGCGGCATGGGCAACCGTCGGTCTCTTTTCAACCTTCCTTGGGCTGTTGAGAAATACGCAACTATTTTCGCCACCAGACAATCCTGTTATATAGTCTGGCTATATATATGGCGGGAGGAGAGAGTTCTTAAGTGGGTGTTATTTCGGTGCCTAACCATATTTTTTTGGGGGGTATTTCTTCCTCTAGTTGATACAGCTTCTTTCTGCTGGCCCCGGTTGAAATAAAAAATGAATTTTAAAAAAATGATTTTTTAAAAATGACTTTAAAAAAATTGACAGTTAAAAAAATGAATGCCCAACAAGAATGAATAAAACAATAACGTCTTCGCCATAAAATAACCCAAGGGTTGACATGCCGTAAAATCCAACCAACCAACCAACCATCTCATAAGGCTATCATAACCACCACCATATACTGTGTAACACACTTTTAATCCTCTTTTTAAAATCCCTAAGAGTAAGTTCTGTGCAAGGAATTATTTATGAGCCAATGGATTGGTGTTTTGTCTTAGGCGGAAGTCGTAATTTGGAATGAAAGTGGCAAACGTAATCATAGGAATTAAATGTTAATTATCGACACTGTACGGAAAATGAGCCGTAAGATATGGAGACACACTTGGCCATTGGAGGGCGGATGCGTGGAAGAACACACAGATAAAATACAGGGTCATATCGGTGGCCGCTTAATTAGAAATAAGAATACACACACGCACTGAAGGATGTAGCCACACTTCTACACATACACACACACGCACACATACATACACCACACACGCTCTCTCTTTCTTTCTTTCTTTCTTTCTTTCTTTCTTTTCTCAAACATTGTCTCTTTCTCTTTGCCTCCCTCTCCCACACACATTCTCTCTTGCTCTTTTAATCTCTTGTATTCTCTCTCTGCCTCATCCCCCTCTCTCTCTTTCTCTTACACACATTCTCTATTCCTCTTTCCTTCTCTCTCAGATACATTATCTTCTGCTTCTTTGCCTCTCTTCTCTCTCTCTTGCATTCTCTCTGCCTCTTTGCCTCTCTCTCTCTCTCTCTCTATCACATTTCTCTCTATCTATTTCCCCTCTTTGCCCCCCCCCTCTCTCTCTCTCTCTCTCTCTCTCTCTCTCTCTCTCTCTCTCTCTCTCTCACACACACATTCTCTTGCCTCTTTTCACTTAATGCATTCTCTCTGACTTTTTGCCTCTCACTCTCTCTTTCTCTCTATTATTGTCTATGCTTCTTTGGCTCCTCCCTCTCGCTATCACCACACACACACACACACATTCTTTCTGCCTTTTTGCTTCTCTCTCTCTCTCTCTCTCTCTCTCTCTCTCTCTCTCTCTCTCTCTCATTCTCACTGCATCTTCCTTTTCTATCTCTCTCACACCCACGCGTAGGATTCCTGTTGATCGAACAATCATTTCTAATATTACTGTTAAAAGAAATCAGTGTTTCTTGTTGATAGATGGCTTCCAAAATGAATTCTTAGAAAGACGAACAAATTCCTAATGCTAAACCAGTCTTCTTATTGATGGCATGTACAGCACATTTTTACAGAAAAGTATTAAAAAAACAACAACAAATAAGCAAGCAAGCAGATACAAAAAAAAGTCCTACGTCTTCTATGCAAAAGATAAGCCCTTAATATTTCATATTTAGAACCATATGAAATTTGTTGATAGAGAACATGTAACCCCTTCTCTTTGTTTGTTTGTTTGTTTTATTGATTTTAACGGCATATCAACCCGTCTGGGGTTATGTCATGCCTAACGGTTAGGAAGTAATACATATCGTGTATTTATATTTATACTTTTTAGTAATTGGTTTTAACAATGTGTTAGCATTATTGGGGATTATGTTGTATGGTATTGATTAGTTTCATGTCTATATTCTATGGTATAATTTTATTTCGCACAAAAACGCCTTCTGTAAAGTAATGATAAGCAAGTTAATCTCGTATACCATTGTTAGTTAAGTTATTTTGATCCTATTATGGTAGCCTTATGTCAGACTATATTAGGTGTAACAATATTGTAGCTCAATATTATCAATGTGGTTCATATAGTATTATAGGTGATATACCCTATAGACTAATGGAATGCGCTGACGGTTACTATAAGTAACAGGGACAATTATGGCTTGAGAGTAAGCCAATGCGAGTCAGCTCATAACTCTATTGTCGGACGTATTTCCCACTTCTCTGTACTGTAATTGTCTACTCTTTTGTTAATACATTTTCCTACATTTGTTACCCGTCGTTTTGTTCTTATTTGACCCCTTAAAACCCCACAACATATAGAACCCTAGAGGTGAATAGAATTTTGGTACGGTGATCAAAAGCATAGTGATTCAGACTATGATAGGTGTCACAATATTGTAGTTCAATATTCTCAATGTAGATCAAATAGAATCCTAGAAGTGATTAGATTAATGACGCATATTATCATATTTTCACGTAAGAAAACATTTAGAAATAGAATATAAAACAGACTGTTGAATTATTGAAAAAATAATTTGATGTTATTTGATCTTTAGGATGAGATATAAGCACCTTTCTTTCGTTCACTTTCATTTCAGTTTGCTTGATAGTGTCTGCTTTTAACATTCCTTGTTATTTGTAACTTTCTTTTTCTCCGAGTTTTTCTGATTGGATAATTCTATTTCTTTTGTTGCTTCATTCTTTCCTTTATTCATTATAATGAACATTTCTTAATTCCAAATTACATTCCCGTATCTTCGCTGAACATTCTAACAGTTTCTATTCGAGTTTCTAGTTCCATTTTATTTTTGGCAAAACTCTTAATATCATCCACAACTCAAGTACAAACATTTAGAATATGAAGGTGATGTGGGGCTCTGATACAACTTTAAAGAAATCAGAATATGTCCTTGAAAATGAGACGCATAAATTCTCTTAGGCTTTGAAATACAAACGGACCACCCAATCTCAGACAGAAGACCAGAATACTTAGTATTAATTAACAAGAAGAAAGAAATCGTCATCTAGTGGATTGTGACGTTCCAGTGGATTATATAATGGTAATAAAAGAAACGAAAAGCTGAAAAATTACCTGGACCTTGCCAGAGAGCTGACAATTCTGTTGAAAATGACGATGACAGTGATAGCAATCGTAGTTGGCGCCTCAAGGACCCGGAACTGGGTGAGTTGGAGGAAGAATAGAGACCACCCAGACCACAGTACTTTTAAAATCGACAAGGATACTCAGGAAAGTCCTAGAGGTCTGAGGTCTGACAAAACACCAGTTAGAGGTGGTGTGAAAAACTCACAAGGATTATAATAATAATAATAATAAAAAAAAAAAAAAATAATAATAATAATAATAATAATAGGAGACCAGATCTAGTGTTGATTAACAAAAAAAAAGAGAACTTGCCAACTGGTGGACTTTACGGTTCCAGCAGATCACAGGGTGAAACTGAAAGAAAACGAAAAGATGGACAAATACCTGGACCTTTCCAGAGAATTGAAAAGGCTGTGGGATATGAAGGTCAAAGTGATACCAATTGTAGTTGGTGCACTTGGAACAGTCACAAAAAACTTTGAAAAAAGACTGGAGGATCTGAAAATCAGAGGAAGAATTGAGACCATCCAGACTACTGCATTGCTTCAATCTGCTAGAATACTCAGAAGAATCCTGGAGATCTGAGAGGCTTGTTGTCACTCAGACTCCAGTGAAGTACCATCAGCTAACGCTGGTGTGAAAAACTATAATAATAATAATAAAATAATACGGAGAGGTTGCACATAAAAAAATACCTGGACATGGTTAAGAAGCGGAAACCTCAAGAGAGAAACTGAATCACTAATAATTGCTGCACAAAATAATGCCATAAGAACAAATTATATCAAAGCAAAAATTGATAAGACGCAACAAAACATTAAATGTAGACTGTACGGTGACAGAGTCGAGACTATAAACCATGTATTAAGTGAATGTAGCAAACTAGCACAACGGAAATACAAAGCTAGGCACGACTGGGTTGGGAAGGTGATCCACTTGGAATTATGCAAAAAATTAAACAATTAACGACAAACTAAATACATATACACATTAACTATCAGCAGATCTTTTTTTTTAGCCAAAATAATGAAGATCTGATTTATATTCGATAGAACCTATAAAAATGCATCGACCGAAATGGCAATTATGTAGAAAAATTGATGATACGTGTTCAAACTTTAATATGATGTAAGTATCATTGAGAATTTTTTTAAAATTGTCACTGGAGATCAAACCTACTACAAAGTAATCTGCTTGACTAGCTTGCTAACCATTGTTCCCCGCCCTGTTGGCTGGGGCGTTAGAATGCACCGACTGCACCTCTGCAGAGGGGTAAGAATCCCCTAATGGGGCCACCTATTGGCCGTGGGTGGCGACCTGTGATGCTTAAGGATAGAACCCAGGTGGATGAGCAGTTCATGACTTGCAATACGCCACTTTGGCACTATCTTGGGCTAGACGGGCGGTCGGATCAATCGGCTGGTCACGTCAAGCCCTAGCACCAATATGATTTTCCCAACCCTATTGCCCTTATGACACATGGGTGCTAGAAGGCGGTGGCTGAGGGTCTACATGTCCTGGGAATGGCGTTAAACTCTATCTGATGGTGAGGTTCCAGTTTTGGTGGTTTGGGGAATGTGGAGCACCCCTTCATCACCATTGTTCCCTGGTCAGCTCTGACCCGGAGTGGTAGTACTTGTTAGGGTCCCATTTATGGGTTGAATAGAAAAACATGAGTTGATAAACAAAATTGTATTATGCATTAAGAATGAATTTATTTCACAACTTTGTCGGCATTAAATGATCCACCGAAGTTGATATGCCGTAAAACAAAACAAACAAAACCAAACCAAAACTAACCATTGTTCCTCGGTGTGGCATTCTTACTTATTCATCAGATACATGATAAAATAACGTAGATAGTTATCCAACCCGTTCGCCTCGAGTAGGATGTGACACGAGGTCACAGTTATGGGGCTTACATCAGGGATCGAACTTGCAATATGGCAAACTCGTTTACCACGATGTTGCAGTCCAGCACATTAGTCACTACGCCAACGGGGATTTCCGCGTGTTAAAGTAACGAATATTTCCATCGTGTAGGAGGCATGTAGTGTATTGTTACCGTCGTAGAAAATGGACACATTGAGAGGCATTCAAATCCTGTACGAGACTGTTTGCATTTCATATAGTGCTAATACTCTATGGTATGGATCCAACTGTTCTCCCTCCAGCTATGGGTAAATAGTAAGGAAGACTGGACCCTTTAACCTTGGTTAAGCAACCAGTCTAGGAGAAAAAAAACTTTGAATTCAAACCTGTTAAAATCCGCTTGAGGTGGTCAGAACTAGAATAGGCTTGGGAAAGGTATGAATCCAACTACTCTCCCTCTAGCTATGGGGTAAATAGTAGGACAGACTAGGCTCTTTAACCTTGGTTAGGCAACTAGTCTAGGAGAAAGAAAACTCTGAATTCAAACCTGTTAAACTCCACTTAAGAAATTGACCTTGTATGAAATCCTGCTCGTGCAGAGGAGTGTCTCCGTGTGTGAGTGTCTCCGTGTGTGTGTGTGTGTGTGTGTGTCCATCGTGGTAGTAAGATCAGAAAACATGTGGGAGTCAATTTTTCAGCCCAATCCATTAATTTTGTTGTGGATACCATCCTCCACAACCCCACCCCCCAAACACACACAAAGAAAGAAAGAAAGAAAGAAAGAAAAAAGAAAGAAGAAAGATGACCTCTGTGCGCTCACGCATGCGCAAATGGCATGTTTTTCTGTTGTTTCTTGTAAACGAAAACAATCTTGTCGAGCTGAAGCGTCCGTTTCTGTTCAAGAAAAATATTTTAATGAGCTGAGGGAAAATTACTTTCTGGAATCAATAGAACGACGCTAAGTGTCAAAAATTGTTGAATTGTTATATTTCTTTAAGTGATACCAACAAGACATGCTGGGCACTACTGGAGAAGCAAGGACGAACCCATAAGTGACGTTCTCCTGTGAACACCTACACATGGACACACCAGTGTAGGCCGACCAACAAAAACCTACATCAATCAACTCTGTGTGGATTCTGGATTACCTGCTAAATATATAATATATATATATATATATATATATATATATTATATATATAGAGAGAGAGAGAGAGAGAGAGAGAGAGAGATGTGGGAATTTGTGCTGTCAGTGCGACTTCGATTTCGGTTTCTTCCTTTAATGGCATATCAACCTTCGTGGGTTATTCCGTGCTAACGTCATCCTTGTAGAAGAACAGTAGTGAGACTGTTTTTTATCCAGCACGTTATCCACTAGGTCTCTGATGATGATGATGATAATGATGATGATGATGTATGTGTTTATCCAACCCCTCTGCCATGGACAGGATGCGATACATTTTAAGCGGTCTACAGCTGACTTTACCGCACAGATCCCTGTGCTACTTATACGCTGAGGGCCGGTATCGAACTAGAAACCTTGTGGTTTCTAGCCGAACGCTCTACCGACTGAGCATGGTAGGTGTGGCACTCCACCTCAGATGCAAACACAATCTCCTTGGTCTAGCGCTAGTGAAAAGGGGATAGACACCCTCGCTGATTAACTGATACCGATTTTAGGCCACCCCGACGACTTTACTTTTTGCTTACTTACAGCTGGTTTGAATTCAGAGTTTTGCTTCCTCTATACTGGCTGCCTTACCAAGGTTAAAGAGCCCAGTCTGCCCCACTATTTTATCCATAGCTGGCTGGGGGAGAACAGATGGATTCGCGCCTTTCCGAAGAGCATTAGTGCGAAGTGGATCACCAAGTTCATTTCCTATAATGATACCCGTTACGCCAATGCACCTTTGAAACGTGGTGTAAGTTCAGGTCTCATTTCTTATATAAGACCTGTTTGTCCTGGTGCGTTACAATAAAAAAAATCTATAAATCTTAACATGAAAGAGAATAATAAGTAAGAAAATTAATAACAATGGATACACCTTTTATAAATAGATATTAATGTATCTTTCTGAACTTTTCAGTGCACTAAAATGTTTGCAATTTTCTCTTTAAATGATATATATATATATATATATATATATAATCTATCATATATATATATATATATATATATATATATATATATGAAGATAGGAGGATTGGAGTAAAATCCGACAGTATGAGGTAAGGTAAAAGGAAAAGTGGACAAACAAGCCAGAGTGGGGGAGAAATATTTCATCCTTGCTTAACGCGAAGGACTTCTTCAGTCATCTGACTTTTATTCAAAGCAAAATTACGTGCATTTATATGTTTAGACAAAAAGTGAGTAGTAGCGGAATTGAGGGGTAGGGGGGTTAGGTTCTCATTCCGCAATTCTTCCCTAACCTCCCT
>CM042141.1:84045658-84065658 GCA_023376005.1 Doryteuthis pealeii | reverse complement strand
ATGTGCTACTCGTTAATGACACATGGGGCTCATAGTTTGAAAAACATTTCTGTAATCTCAAATTCACAAACGCCATTTTGTGAAGAATTAATTAATTCTGACCATTGTGTAGCTTTTAAATTGATGATCGTGATTTTTCTTTAACCTTTTCTTGGCCGACTTCCTACTTCATCTAATAAAGTTCAATTTGTGTTCCAGTTCAAAAATGTATCAGTATTTGTTTTTCTCTTATTATTCTATAGATACGAGTCGAATGGAACTTAAAAGCAATCCCATGAATCTACATAACTAATTCAATCACTTTTTTTTCTATCAACAAATGTTTGCTTACGTAATGAACAAAATATTTGGTAGCTTTTTCACTCACTTAAAATTAATCAGACAGTACAAGCACATTCTCGAGAAGCGACGGAAAGGTGGGTCTACTGAAGGTTCTTAAATCTAATACTCTGGGTATCTCCAGATTGTTGCTTAATCCATTGGATCATATTAAAGATATAGAATTGCTGATTATAGAACTTGTTATCGCTTTCAATCTCAAACTAGCTTACTGCATATGATTCTACAAGGTATTTGATAAATTGATGAAGTTAACCATGCAACACTGATGGGTCGTCACCTTTCGTCGACCTACTCATTAACCTCAAGGATGAAGTTAATCTCCAAGTATTACCAGCGTGATTCAAAAGCTTTGCAATATTTTGGTACGTGCTAGTTCGCAGCCTATATATCACATGAGAGAAGCAGTTCAAGCCGTAGTAGGTACCCGCTGTGGTTGGGAGTATAGTGCTAATTGGTGTGCTGACACGTTGTGCATTGCTTCACTCCGTGTGTGATTTCAAAGCTGCACATATGAACGTGCAACGTTGTCTAATTTCAGTACTTTTACTTTACGAGTTCGAACTGGACCATAACACAACGGAAGCAGCCAAAACATGTTGCGTGAAATGTTGAGAAATTCTGGATATAAGGTGTGTGATGAATGCCCACTCCTACTTATAAACTAGGCCAGAATCATGTGATCTAACTCTTGGCCAATCACTGGCAGTACTCTGAAGTTGATACAATATTTAAACAGACCCTACTGGTCATAATTACTGTGATATTTATGGACGACGGACATAGGATTAAATCACTTGACCTTTACCAATACGTAGGATAGGACTTATACCCTTACCAAACGATTCCATAACATAGGACTTTCTTTAAGCCCTTTTCAACTGGCCAAGGATGGCATTTAAAAACTTTACATGAAAGGTGAAGGCGCAGTTGATCACAGTGCAGTAACCAGATGGTTCAAAAACTTTCGCTCAGGTTCTAAGAATCTCGAAGATCAGGCAATGTCATGTAGCTTAAAATCGTGGATTCCGAGGCCAGGCTCCAAACCTTAGAGCCAAATCCGGTAAGATGCACTCGTATATCAGGCTATAAGAATAGTGGGTATTAGTTTATAACGAACACAAAGTCCTCATAATGCATTAGTGAATCCATAAATACACTAACACTGAATATTCGGTAAGGAAAGACAAACAACGAACTCACTTGAACAATGTTTAATATACATAACATTTAACATCAAAATAACCTAATATATATGTCCCCAAACAGGCTAATTGCATGTACAAAGTGTCATGAAAAGACATTCTGTGTCTGCAATGTTTTTCATGGCGAGGAGTAATAAATGGTGAAAAAAATTTAAAGACTAATTTTCTCTATTCTGCTCTACGAACTGGAAAATATGACCTTTTTGCTACACGGACGAGGACCGAAAACAAATAGGTGTTATCTGTTCGAAGACCGGGGACAAAAGAGAAAGTTTTTAGAGATTGAATTATCATGTGACCAACAGACACGCGACGTGGGAAGCCACGCCCACAATATAAGGGAAGACAATTACTTTTGTCTCCCTTCAAGGCCACATCGGCATCTCACAGTCCAGTGCGGTTTGTCACATTCCTGACCACGGCAAAAGCATCCGGCTCCACTGAATTGTGCATAACGTTGCCAAATGATTTAGTATAAAATTGTATAGTATTTAGCGATCCATTTTTCCAGGCAGCAAATCTCCGTTAAACTTTCTTCTGTAAATTCACAATATATACTCAAAATGGCACCTCTAGGTTTCAACTTCAGTCATCTATTGGCTCATTTATAAGTTGGATCTTAGTTCTACAGCAGTGTCCAGCGTGTCTTGTTGGTCTTACTTTGATGTTTTGTGTGATAGGAGGAAAGTGGCCATACAGCTGCTTTTTTGTGGGGTGCTGCTTCCAGGATACGTCTACAACTTGGAAATAACTGATGCTAATAATCATTAGTAAATAATCATAGCTTCAAATAACTATTCTTAATACAACTAACTTACACACGATTATATGGTATCAAATATTTCTTAAAGGGTCGGGAGACCAACGGCGGCTTTCCACGACTTTTATGTAAGATTAGAAGCAGCTACCCAGCGTCACCTAGACGGTGTAACCCCCCCCCCCCTCGTGGGCCGAGGGCACCAACAGACTCTTCGCTGCGCATCTTTCTTGCAATTGTTGTACTTTTCAACTTCCAACTTTACTGGCCATGATCGTCTCGTGATCGTCTGCTTGCTCGACCCTCACTTGTGTCCGTAATACTGCCACAGGGCCCCGTCTAAGAGGTTCACAATCAACAACAAAGAGAGAATAAAGACAAGACAAAGACAAAATAAGGTGAACATCAAAAATGGTCGGAGAGGCACATAACTCGCATTCATTCAGTCCAGTCATTTCCATCTGCTTTTATTTCATCTTCTCCCATGTACTGCCGATGGGGAGGGGGAACGCCCCCCTTCCTTTAAGGACTTCTGATAAAGTTGTCTTCTCTGCTACTAGTTTAAGATGATCTCTCTCGTCCGCTGCCCAACAACTAACTGACCCTCTGGTCTCCAACAACTCACTTTTTAGCTGGGACTGTCTGTATATATATGTAAAATTCCACTCTCATCATCTACTTCCTGACTAACCTTGCTGGACACTCAATCTCATCTCCAGATGTTTTTTTTTGTTTGAAGTACTAACAATAATTAGCACGTTACTCTAAACAAAATACAATGAACAATTAACAGAAATAAATCATCTCTAGACATTTTGACTCTGGGATATCAAATATCTTCCTATCAATCCTTTTTTATTTAATTATTCATTCCTTAGTCATATTCACTCATGTATACACGCATGATTCACTATCTCCCATCCCACACACAGACACTCATGTGTAAACACATATGTATCCATAATCTTACATACTATATATTCACATAACTAATTATCATTATTATTATACACACACACACACACACACACACACACACTTGCATGCCTCCAAATGCATTCTGCACCTGTCGCAATGCATAGTATCACAAGGGGGAACCTTGGTGTAATGATTTGTTTACTTTTGAGAATTACAAATGCTGGACATTTTTAAGTAGAATTTCAATGCTATTTCTTTGTATATTTTGATTTTTAAATATCTTCGAATATAAATCAAATCTTCATATTTTTACCCAAAAAGCAAGAACTGGTGATATTCATTGTATATATATATATATTTACTTTATCGTTAATTCTTTTATTTTCGTAGTTTCATCCAGACATACATACACACCGACTGCCCTTTATATATGTACTAGAATCGGCTACCCGGCGTTGCCTGGGTAGAGGAGTATAATAAAATGTTAGTCTCGCAGATCCATTGATTGTCTTGGTCTTACATAATTGATTTATATTTTAATCATGAACGCAACCAATGCCTTTCCCTTCTCTTACTATTCAAACCTTAATTTTTAAATAGCTTTCCAGATATAAATAAAATTATTTTTGCACAAAAAGTAAGCTCTGGTGATAGTGAATGTGTATATATATTTACTTTTTCGTTAATTGTTTTATTTTCACCGTTTCCCCTGGACATACATACACACACATACATACATACATACAACTGCCTTTTATATATGCATAGATAGATTGAACGGAGCTAACGGAGCTAAAAATGTGGATTTATAAATTTTAAAGTATTTATCATGAAGAAACTTGCTTCTTAAAATCAACAGCTGATATGTAAGAAAAACAAAATTGACTTTAAAAAAATGATATAAGAGTTTACATGTTTCGGTGTTGTCTGCAATTTGGTTATTTTATATTCATGAAATATCTTATACAGTCTGTAATCTTTTGTTTATTTTTCTTCGATTTCTCGAGAACAGGATATTATTTTAAAAGCAAAGACATCATCTTTACATTTGTTTTCTCCGACATTTGTTTTCTCGCTAACACAGCATATGAGTAGCATAGGGATCTGTATGGAAAAGTGAATAGCTGATGGTAGGTGTGGCACTACACCTCAAATGCATAAATAATATCCTCGGTCTAGCGCTAATGAAAATAGGATAGACTCCCTCGCTGTCTGACTGATACCGACATTAGGCCGACGCGACAACTTTATTTTACTATATATATATATATATATATATATATATATATATATATATATTATATATAAGAATAGATTTTTGGTACAGGAGAACTTATATAATACTAAAAGTGGAGGAATCATATGTATATAGGGGAGTAATATTTTATTATAAAATAAAATATAAAATAAAGGAATACGAAGGCCTTTTCGCCCGGTACTTTTTCAAGTATACACACCGGTGACGAATAAAAGTCAGATTGTATAAGAAATATTCTTTAAGAACGAATGGGGGTGAGCCAGAGGGGGACAAAAAAAAAGAAAAAAAAAGGTGGGGGTGTATGTATGAACCATTCATTCTTAAAGAATATTTCTTATACAATCCCCTTTATTTTTATATTTTATTTTATAATAAAATATTACCCCCTATATACATATGATTCCTCAGTCGGTAGAGTGTTCGTCTAGGAATCTCAAGGTTCTTGGTTCGATACTGGCCCCCGCCAACTCAGTGTATGAGTAGCACAGGGATCTGTGCGGTAAAGTAAGGAGCTGATGGTAGGTGTGGCGTTCCACCTCAGATGCTCAAATAATCTACTTGGTCTAGCGCTATCGAAAAGGGGATAGACTCCCTCGCTGTTTGGCTGATACCGACATTAGGCCGCCCCGACGACTTTATTTATATATATATATATAAGTCGGTACTACTACTACTTATAAAACGACTTCTACGTGAACTAATGGTGATGATGATGATCGAAATATCAACATGAAAATCTGCAAAGCAACAAGAAAGGTACTGTTTTCTTTATCTCATCTAGACGTATACCAGACTATGACAGACATTGCAAATGCGTACGTGGTTGCCTCCCCTTGGAGTTGTGGCTAGCAAAGCAGTTTCACGGACGATCAATTGTGAGTTAATATCTCATGATTTTGTCTACAGTTGTTGCTCAACAAATTCGCAAATAACTGTCCTGAGCTTGATACTTACTGAGTGCCTTACATTTGTGCCTTTGTGCCAGTGCTGTGAATTAATGGTTAACCAGCTAATCTTGGCTATACCTATTACTGAAATGAATTCGTTCCTCACTGGGTGCTTTAAAATTATAACATTGTGTCAAACTAATTGGAAATATGGGTTTTTCGATAGTTTGTATGTTCGCCTATCGAATATTTACCGTTGTGATACGTTCGATCCTCAATTGTCTTTTTCTTTTTCTTCTTCGCTTCATCTTTTTTTTTTCATTCATTCCTTTTCCCTCCTTCTTCTTTCAATTCAATAATTATATTTTTCTCTCTTTCTATTCTATCTCCGTTTTAGTATCTTCTTCTCTTTACCCCCATTTTCTTTCATCCTTCTCTTCTTCCTCTTCCTCTTCCTTCTTCTTCTTCTTCTTCTTCTTCTTCTTCTTCTTCTTCTTCTTCTTCTTCAAACACTCCTCAATCATTTGATGAAAATCTTTGCGTATACAGCATCCAGTCGAGTCATCCTTCCACCAAAGGCCGAATCGAAACTCTCAGTTTCCATTGTACAGAAATCTAGAATAGAAACGGCGCATTTTGCCTAATTGTTCAAATGCCACGAACCCATTTCACTAACACAGTTGATACATTAACCAATTCTATGCGGATGCTGCGTGGAAGACCTGCCAGAGGCAATGAATGATAGAGACGGTTGGCCAGAGATTGTCATGGATATCCGTACTGCTAATACGACATGATGATGATGATGGTGCTTTTTCAAGGACCCATATATTGTGATACTTATATTGTGATACTTACACTGACACGGCGCCTTAATCCTAACCATTGAGCTATGCCTCCTTCTCTTTAGAGATTGTTTTCTAAATTCATCTATTTTTTTTTTCTGAAGTGTTCGTCCTTTCAAGTTGGAACGTTTGCTTTTTATTGCATATGCCCGGCTATAAGACACACACTCTCCACGCCTCATAAAATAACCACTTTTTTTAAAATGTGTCCAATGTATGAGTATTATGAATGAGAAGTCCATTATTAAAGCCTTTAGCTCGACAATAAATATATGATACGATGTTGTAAAAATTCTTTTACTTTTTCTTTCTAACTTTGTAAAAAAAAAAAAATTTTTAAAGAGGAAGTATTTTCTGTTTACCCGCATCTTACTGGCCCAGCATAAAACAGCGTGATTATATATGCACACACACCACACACACACACACACACACACATATATATATATATATATTATATATATATATACATATATTCATATATATATATATTATATATATATATATATATATACATATATTCATCGCTAGTGGATTCAATACTGATACTATGACCTGGATAAACAGTGAAATTGGTAAATAGGTAATAGGTAGGTAGAAATAAGATAAAATAAAAATGGTACGTAAATAGACATAGAGATAGATGGAAACAGACTTTATATATATATATATATATATATATATATATATATATAGCATTATTTGATCTATTGATTTGATTGTTTATTAAGTTTTTCTTTCTTTGAAAGTTAAATATTGTGATGAATATTATTAATGTATTAGTTATTATACATAGAGCTTTCTGAGGGATTTCTAAAAATTCTTCTATAAATCTATAAGTTTGCACCTACATGAACATACATTGTGGATGTAGTGTGAGATATTGATGATCCCAAATAGAATCATCCCCATACTTACCAGACAATTAGATTATCTTACCTATGTATATATATATATATATATATATATATATATATATATATATATATTATATATGAGTTAAGAGTAAGGAAATGAATCCGACGATTGATAAAAGGGTATGAAACACACAATACTGTTAAAATGAAAATATTTTATATAATTTTCATAGTTAATATTGAACAATATTTCGATTTATAAAAATCTTATTTTCTGCTCCTCTCTCGATGAGTCCGGATTAAAAACAAGCTCTGATGATGATTTTTATGAATCGAAATATTGTTCAATATTAGCTATGAAAATGATATAAAATATTTTCATTTTAACAGCATTGTGTGTTTTCATACCCTTTTATCTATCTATCTATCTATCTCTCTCTCTCTCTCTCTCTCTATATATATATATTATATATATATATATATATATGTGTGTGTGTGTTGTGTGCGTGTGTGCGTATATATATATATATATATATATATATATATATATATATATATATATATATATATACCGTTATCTTCTCTCTCTACCTCTCTATAAATATCCCATTATCTCATATTTCAATTTTTATATTCCATTATCTCATCTATCTTTATATATATATCCTTTGTGCTCTACCTCGGCCTATTTATTTCAAGCTGTTCCTATCTATTTATCTATCTATCTATCTATCTATCGATATATCCAATTCTGTTCCTGTTTTTTCTATCTACATTCTTTCTACTTTTATATCCGGCTATTCACATCTATTTTAATCTATTCTTATTTCCCTATCGACCAAAGCGACAACTCGACTTCTCAATCTCTGTCGAAATAAATTCCGTCTCTTTTCTTCCCAAACTGATGCAAAATTCGACATAAATCTACCTTCCCATCTCACTGAAAATTTGGTCAAATCTATCAATCATATCTTTTGGAAATGTCAAAATATTATCTTAGTCGAGATTCTAATATTTATGAACGTTTTCTCTTCTAGGGCCGGTTTAGCCCAGTTGGTAGAGCACACTCCTAGGAATCACAAGGTTCCTGGTTCAATTCCTGGTTCAATACCAATCCCTCACCAACTCAGCACACGAGTAGCACTGATTACGTAATCTGATCTCTGTGTTAAAGAGGGGAGCTGACTCTATACATGTGTCTCCACTTTTCAAAAAGCAATCTAGTGCTAGCAAAAAGGGTATAGACTCCCTCGGTGTTCAGCTGATACCAACAATAGGCCACTCTCCCAACTTTACTTTTACTTCACTTAGAAAGCACTTCAAAAAGGAAGAGATTTTGGGTTCTGGATGAATAGGGAGTTCTCTATAAATATTTACTAAACTTTCCTCATCAGCAACAAATGACAGAAGGTTAATTTATTAAATGTAATATAACAGGTTTGAATTCAGTTTTCCTTAGTATTATCTGCGTTATTCGGACTATTGTCTTCATCTTCATTGTCATCTGTACAACGTTTCGGCCGATATGCCCTCCGGCCTTCTTCAGGTATTTCTTGTCGAAGTCCGGAACCTTCTTGTCGTAATCGGGGGGCATCACGGAACTTTGAACCTAACCCTTTATTCAGTCCACGGGGCTATCCTGTTCTCATTCCACTAACCATAGCTGGGGTAGGAGTTGTGTTAATTATTTTTCTATGTTACCGATCAGGATTGAACCTGCAGTCTACAGATAACTGTCACTTAGAACTGTCTTAACCAAACTCCTTTATCCATTAGGCCATGTGTCCAATTGGACAATTGAGTGTGAATTTTGGGAACTTATAAACCTAATGTCTTGTTTTGCCTAGAATATCTACCTATTCATTTTATGTATGATTTTTTACCTAGACTCATATTGTGTGTGTGTTTTGTTTTTGTTTTTGTTTTTTTGTTTTTTCATCAAGCCTCATCTCAAACATTCAGAGAAATCAGTTTTCCTTGTCCTAAACTGGTTGCTTAACCAAGGTTATAGAGTCCAGTCTACCCTATTATTTTTCCATACCTGGAGGGAAAATAGCTTGAAGCGTTCTTAATACTAACTGGAATGTCAGGGATAAATTTCCCCACTATCTGGTTTTTAAAAGAAATGTTTCATCCTTTGTGATAGTTATTTTCTTTTAGCATATTCAATGCATTAAAAATTGATCGTTGCGAAACGATTATTTGAGAGTTTTATGGTTTATAAATCTCTCAGAATTCGAAGTGAAGTACAATGTTATGTTGATCAATTGATCAATGAGCTATCATAATTGGAATGGCAGTGATTACTTTTCATAGTGTGAAATTTAATATCTCTTTTTATTCCATATATATATATATATATTAATATTTATATTTTTGCTTGAAGGCAATTACAATGCGCATATCGCATAAAATTCGATAATTATAGAAGATAAATAATAATGACAAGTGAATCTCGCAAAGAACATCGTACAGCAGCTGTTTCGACTTTATTAAGTCTCATCAGCGATGTATACTAACGATCTCCCTCCGACAGAAATCGAAACCGGGACTTCAGCAGGATAGTCAGAAACTATACTGCCTCAGCCACCGATACAGCACCGAGAAATGCCTGCGAAATTAACTTATCAATGATACTGGGACGTCTCTACCATAGGAGGCAAGGGAACGCTTAGTGAACAACAAACACGGTGCTTTATGCTCTTCGGCGAAGGAAATAAGATTTTGGGATGTTTGTTTATTTTTTAGAAGCATTGGTGAATATATTAATATTTATATTTTTCCTTGAAGGCAATTACAATGCGCATATCGCATAAAATTCGATAATTATAGAAGATAAATAATATTGACAAGTGAATCTCGCAAAGATATTATATATATATATATATTATATATTATATATATATATATATATATATATACACACACACAAGGTGTGTCATAAAGTATTAATGTAGTAATATTAGTTCTTATTGGGGCTAAATAAATAAAATAATAAAAATAAATATATTATAACAAAAATAAAAATGAATATAACAATGTTAACCAATAATATATATAAAATAATCGAAAACATCAAAACAAATTAGACTAAATAGAGTGAAAAAAAGCAATAAAGTAAAATTTCATATGATGAATGATGACAGTGTAGAAGATTGAAGACAGTTGGATGATTCCAATGGTTATTGGGAAGGTACGGCAGCTAGGAAGCCTCACTCTGATCCTTTTGATAAGAAAAGAATTGAATTTGTTGATCAGATCCATTCCATGATTGACAACGATCCCAACGATTTTAAGAAAGCGATCTGACTCTAGAAGAGTCAGACAAGAGTTTCTGTATGAGCCGATCTGGGGCCTAAGAACTCGAAATCGTCAATGATTTCAGTGCATCACTTGACGGCCGCCCTTGATGCACCGAGAAGATGTATAATTCGACAACCAATTATTTATATGTGATCAATTTAGGAATATAATTTTTTTTTTTTACATGCAATTAAAAAAAAAGGTGGAGAGTGAAGAAATAAGGGTCTGCAAATTTTGCATTGGCAAAAATCCAAATGAATATATACACTCTAATGGAGGCACGTAGTGTAATGGTTAGAGTCGTAGGAAATGGACTCGTCGACCCGAGTTCAAATCTTGGACGAGGCTGTTTGCATTTCACATAGCGCTAATACCCTTGGGAAAGGTATGCATCCAACTATTCTCCCTCCAGTAATCTTGTCTAGGTAACCAGTCTAGGAGAAGGAAAACTCTGAATTTAGACCTGTTAAATTCCGCTTAAGAAATTGGCCTTGTGTCGCATCCTGCTCGGGCGGAGGGGTTGATAAATATATAGACTCTAACCACTGTAAAAAATTTCCAATATATTGCCAAAAAATCCAAAATAGAGGTAGGAAAGAGGAATCAATTTAAAACTTCAACTTGGGGCCAAATTAAATCGATAATTCTTATTGGATAAAACAATAACAGTAAAACCCATCCCACTGATTAGTTAAATAGTATTGATGGTCACAAGTGTAGACTTAAACCAATTCCAAATATTGAAAATCCCTGCAGTTCGCGTACGTAGGTCTACTTGTTATTGAATACTTGCACCTATGAGGATATTTGACTGGAATACCAACCGGGTATTGATCGCTCTTGGAGGAGTCCCTTGGAGAGAATGTATGATATTGCGAAGACTCGATACCTTCAATGACCCCCAGGAAATACATCACCGACGAAGTATTCCAACGCACAAAAAAAATAATTGCGTATATAACGAATGCACACACACACACACACACACACACATACATACAAATACACACACACATACACAAACATATCATAATATATACACACACACATACACACATATATATATATGTGTGTGTGTGTGTGATTAGTAAGTGAATAGTTTTTGTTTAAGGAAAACGAGTATCAAAAATGTATTGTCAACAGAGCTTGGTAAAAAAAAACTAAAACAAGCAAAGGCCACTCAACCTCGTTTTGGCTGTCGCATTTCTATTTCTTCCATGCATGAATGAAAAAGTATATATATATATATATATATATATATATATATATATATATATATATATGGGAGTAAATAGGGTTGTATATATATATATATATATGTGTGTGTGTGTGTGTGTGTGTGTGTGTGTGTAGCGTGTTCTGGAGAAGTTTGACAGTTTCATAAGGAAAAAGAAAAAGTGCTTGTTAACTAAAAAATTTAAGTGATTGTAAAGAAATTCAACAGACATGGAAATTACACTACTATCAACAAGTTTCACTCAAAATAACCACCATCAGCGTCGATCACAGCCTCAATCCTGCTCCGAAACCTGGTGCAAGCTGATGTTACAGTTTCCCTGGGAAGGCTCTCAAAAACTACTGGCACGGCGATTGGTGTCTTTTTGAATAGCACCTCATGCATATTAATCTATGGGGTCAAGGTCTGGGGAATTCGGAGGTCAAACATTGGGACTAGTGTAATCATAAAAAATTCGCCGACGACCATTTTTTTACTTTTCCTAGAGGTGTGACATACATATGTGTTAAGTATCTGGCCGCCATCCTTGGCCAGTTGTAAAAGAACTTAAAGTAAATAAGTAAGTCAATAAATCCTGTGGTATGTATCCTTTGGTAAGTCAATAAATCCTGTGGTATAGTATCCTTTGGTAAGTCAATAAGTCCTGTGGTATAGTATCCTTTGGTAAGTCAATAAGTCCTGTGGTATAGTATCCTTTGGTAAGTCAATAAGTCCTGTGGTATAGTATCCTTTGGTAAGTCAATAAGTCCTGTGGTATAGTATCCTTTAGGTCCGACATCCAAAAAGATCAAAGTGTCAGTGAGCTAAGAATCAGGCCAGTATAAATACAACAACAGCAGCAGCAGCATTGCCAGTGATTGGATAAGAGGTTGCCTTCCCTGGTCACATGGTAGTCAGCGAGTCTATATTTAGAAGTGACCATCTACCACACGCCTTATATCTATAAAACGCCTACCATTGGCTACCCTTGTTATCCAGAGCTTGACTACAGTGTTTAGCAAATCCACGTAGTCGTCGGAATTCAACCTGATACCCTTTCTGCAGATTTTTAAAACGAACGCAATCAGATCGTCTGTTATATTGCTTTCTCTAGCCACAGATTGCTCTACAGTTCATGCCTGATTGTTTTGTGTTCAGGGAGCATTGGGCAGCAATCATAATCTCCTTATTTTGATGGCCCGTGCATATCATCATGATACAAGTTATTCTCTTCCATGATTCAGGTGGGTTTCAGTCATCCATTCTATCTGTCATCACGTATATGAATGAAGAAGGACCCAAGCTTTTAAATGACGCGTAGTGTGCGTCAATACCTCCGGAGAAAAATAACCAAATATAAATATGTCAAATTTCTCCCGAACACCCTGTATATATATATTAATTCATATTATTATTATTATTATTATTATTATTATTATTATTATTATTATTATTATTATTATTAAACTTCAACTTTTTATGGAGTATTGAGCACTCTTGGATAACACTTGTGAATAATTTTGGACATAATTTTTGTTGGGATTGATTTTTTATTTGGTTTAGACTAAAATTGGCAAAACTACAGTCAGTTTTTTTCTGTCACATCACGTTTATTCTCTACAGCTTACTCGCCAAAAAGCACAATTGTATTGTTTGTCTATAAGTAATAGGATTGGTCAACTGATTGCGTTGATTATTGAAAAGGAAGGAGAATTATTCAGATCTAGTGACTACGTTTATTTCCAGTCAAAAAGTAATCATCAACACTGTTATATTCCGAAATGTAGGATATACAAAATGATAATTAAAACAGGGATATATGTTCAACAATAACAATATCTGTTTTATTTATTCTCACTGACAGGGAATACAATCGGATGGTTTTGGATAGAGTTCAGCTGTATGTATGATACATGCGCTCACGTATCAGGCCGGTCCTTGGGTCATGGTGTGGTTACATATGGGTCCGTCTTTTGTGTTATGTGTATGTTCACACATGGGCTAGTGGCCTTGTCTGTTGACTCTCTGCTGAGAGTCCTTATTTAACACAGGGTAGAAAATGGTTCTACCCTAAAAGTGACTTAAACTAGCCCAACCGTGGTCACTAGTTTAGGAGTGCTGACGCACGTCTGTACTATCCAAAATCCCAGTCCAAAGTAACATGGCTGAATTCCCATATCCGGGTTCCCGTCAGTCCTTTAATGATGAAAGGGGAGTAACTCTTTAGCAACTCGTTAGGTTACCCTAACAAGCACATTTGTATATTATGCATATTTTAAATTAAAACTTGCTGATTAAGACAATTCTTGTGCGTCTCACAATATCTGCAATCAGATGTGCTAAGAGTTTACGGATATTGATCAAGGAAACATGTAATAAGTTGGAATTTGGTACATCTATGTTTTGACGGAAGCCAAAATATCATTGCACAGACTTTTACTTTTGTTTAATGAAAACCTCACCATATAACAAAGAGAAAGAGAGAAAGAGAGAGAAAGAGATAGATAGATAGAGAGAGAGAGAGAGAGAGGGGGGGTTCTGACATGAGATGAAAGTATAATATCGTCTGCCTCTCTCTCTCTCTCTCTCTCTCTCTCTCTCCCATTCACTCACTCTCTCTCTCTCTCCCATTCACTCACTCACTCTCTCTCTCTCTCTCTCTCTCTCTCTCTCTCTCTCTCTCCTCTCTCTCTCTCTCCCATTCACTCACTCTCTCACCCTATATGCAACACAATATCAAAAGACTTTCACAATGTCTACTTCGTGCTCATCATTTATTGTTGGAAATTCCATAGCTAATTATCTCCCCCTGCCGCCAGGGTGCGAATGCCAACATCGTATGTTGGCGCCAAATACCAAAACCTCACTTATCAGGAATCCGTTACTGGAGAGAGACGTCAAAAGAAATGCTCTCTCACTTATCCCATAATTAGGGCCCACTTATCAGGGAACCGTTACTGGAGGAGAGACGTCAAAAGAAACGCTCTCATCACTTCGCCCAAACAGGGCCCACTTGTCGAAGAACCGTTACTGTAGGAGAGACGTAAAAACTAACGTTCTCTCACAGACCAAGCTCTCATTACCAAGCCCCAAAACAGGGTCCATTTATCTCAGAACCTTACAACCAGATTCCGTCTAAGGCATTGTATCAGCATGCTGCAGATAGGCCGGTACGACAGCACACTGACTAAAAGAAGAACAAATACCGAGACGAAACGTCCTTTCTACATTTCCCACCGACGAGAAGAAAACTGTGTTATCACCAGTACTATAAGAAATTCCTCCACAGATAAGTCTGTAGCAAATACCATTAAATTTGCAACAATTTATGTAATTTTTTGTCAATACAAATGTCTGTATTTACTTTTGTATTGTTCCTTCTTTGTCCGACAATTTGTCTACACCTACGGAAAAATAAGGGCTCCTTCGAATCCGTAAATACTCTTATTATTTCCAATGTGAATTTTAACGTTGAATTTTTTAAATAGGCCATTTTCTTTTTGTGTTCCACTAGCGAAAAAACAACAACAGCAAAAAAAAAAAAACTTAGTATAAACAAGTTATTCGTCTTATAGAAAGTAACTAATCTGAAAGTTATACTTTTAAAAGCCATTTCCATAAAGACGAATAACTTGTTTATAACTAAAGTTTTTTTTTTTTTTGCTGTTGTTGTTTTTTGCTAGTGGAACACAAAAAGAAAATGGCCTATTTAAAAAATTCAACGTTAAAATTCACAATTGGAAATTAATAAGAGTATTTACGGATTCGAAGGAGCCCTTATTTTTCCGTAGGTGTAGACAAATTGTCGGACAAAGAAGGAACAATACAAAGTAAATACAGACATTTGTATTGAAAAAAATTACATAAATTGTTGCAAATTTAATGGTATTTGCTACAGACTTATCTGTGGAGGAATTCTTATTACTGGTGATAACACAGTTTTCTTCTCGTCGTGGGAAATGTAAAAGGACGTTTCGTCTCGGTATTTGTTCTTCTTTTAGTCAGTGTGCTGTCGTACCGGCCTATCTGCAGCATGCTGATACAATGCCTTAGACGGAATCTGGTTGTAAGGTTCTGAGATAAATGGACCCTGTTTTGGGGCTTGGTAATGAGAAGCTTGGTCTGTGAGAGAACGTTAGTTTTTACGTCTCTCCTACAGTAACGGTTCTTCGACAGTGGGCCCTGTTTGGGCGAAAGTGATGAGAGCGTTTCTTTTGAGTCTCTCCTCCAGTAACGGTTCCCTGATAAGTGGGCCCTAATTATGGAATAAGTGAGAGAGCATTTCTTTTGACGTCTCTCTCCAGTAAACGGATTCCTGATAAGTGAGGTTTTTGGTATTTGGCGCCAACATACGATGTTGGCATTCGCACCCTGGCGGCGGGGAGATAATTAAAGCTATGGAATTTCCAACAGATAAATGTGATGAGCACGAAGTAGACATTGTGAAAGTCTTTTGATATTGTGTTGCATATAGGGGTGGAGAGAGTGAGTGAATGGGAGAGAGAGAGAGAGAGGAGAGAGAGAGAGAGAGAGAGAGAAGAGAAGAGAGAGAGTGAGTGAGTGAATGGGAGAGAGAGAGAGAGTGAGTGAATGGGAGAGAGAGAGAGAGAGAGAGAGAGAGAGAGAGAGCAGACGAATTATACTTTCATCTCATGTCAGAACCCCCCTCTCTCTCTCTCTCTCTCTATCTATCTATCTTCTTTCTCTCTCTTTCTCTCTTTCTCTTTGTTATATGGTGAGGTTTTCATTAAACAAAAGTAAAGTCTGTGCAATGATATTTTGCTTCCGTCAAAACATAGATGTACGAAATTCCAACTTATTACATGTTTCCTTGATCAATATCCGTAAAACTCTTAGCACATCTGATTGCAGATATTGGTGAGACGCACAAGAATTGTCTTAATCAGCAAGTTTTAATTTAAAATGCATAATATACAAATGTGCTTGTTAGGGTAACCTAACGAGTTGCTAAAGAGTTACTCCCCTTTCATCATTAAGGACTGACGGGAACCCGATATGGGAATTCAGCCATGTTACTTGGACTGGGATTTTGGATAGTACAGACGTGCGTCAGCACTCCTAAACTAGTGACCACGGTTGGGCTAGTTTTAAGTCACTTTTAGGGTAGAACCATTTTCTACGTCTGTGTTAAATAAGGACTCTCAGCAGAGAGTCAACAGACAAGGCCACTAGCCCATGTGTGAACATACACATAACACAAAAGACGGACCCATATTAACACACCATGACCCAAGGACCGGCCTGATACGTGAGCGCATGTATCATACATACAGCTGAACTCTATCCAAAACCATCCGATTGTATTCCCTGTCAGTGAGAATAAATAAAAACAGATATTGTTATTGTTTGAACATATATCCCTGTTTTAATTATCATTTTGTATATCCTACATTTCGGAATATAACAGTGTTGATGATTACTTTTTGACTGGAAATAAACGTAGTCACTAGATCTGAATAATTCTCCTTCCTTTCAATAATCAACGCAATCAGTTGACCAATCCTATTACTTATAGACAAACAATACAATTGTGCTTTTTGGCGAGTAAGCTGTAGAGAATAAACGTGATGTGACAGAAAAAAACTGACTGTAGTTTTGCCAATTTTAGTCTAAACCAAAATAAAAAATCAATCCAACAAAATTATGTCCAAATTATTCACAAGTGTTATCCAAGAGTGCTCAATACTCCATAAAAAGTTGAAGTTTAATAATAATAATAAATATAATAATAATAATAATAATAATAATAATAATATAATAATTATGAATTAATATATATATCAGGGTGTTCGGGAGAAATTTGACATATTTATATTTGGTTATTTTTCTCCGGAGGTTGGAGGTATTGACGCACACTACGCGTCATTTAAAAGCTTGGGTCCTTCTTCATTCATATACGTGATGACAGATAGAATGGATGACTGAAACCCACCTGAATCATGGAAGAGAATAACTTGTATCATGATGATATGCACGGGCCATCAAAATAAGGAGATTATGATTGCTGCCCAATGCTCCCTGAACACTGTAAAAACAATCAGGCATGAACTGTAGAATTGCAATGGAGACTATGAGGCTGTGGCTAGAAGAAAGCAATATAACAGACGATCTGATTGCGTTCGTTTAGCAGAATTCCTCCAAAATCTGCAGAAAGGGTATCAGGTTGAATTCCGACGACTACGTGGATTTGCTAAACACTGTAGTCAAGCTCTGGATAACAAGGGTAGCCAATGGTAGGCGTTTTATAGATATAAGGCGTGTGGTAGATGGTCACTTCTAAATATAGACTCGCTGACTACCATGTGACCAGGGAAGGCAACCTCTTATCCAATCACTGGCAATGCTGCTGCTGCTGTTGTTGTATTTATACTGGCTGATTCTTAGCTCACTGACACTTTGATCTTTTTGGATGTCGGACCTAAAGGATACTATACCACAGGACTTATTGACTTACCAAAGGATACTATACCACAGGACTTATTGACTTACCAAAGGATACTATACCACAGGACTTATTGACTTACCAAAGGATACTATACCACAGGACTTATTGACTTACCAAAGGATACTATACCACAGGATTTATTGACTTACCAAAGGATACTATACCACAGGATTTATTGACTTACTTATTTACTTTAAGTTCTTTTACAACTGGCCAAGGATGGCGGCCAGATACTTAACACATATGTATGTCACACCTCTAGGAAAAGTAAAAAATGGTCGTCGGCGAATTTTTATGATTACACTAGTCCCAATGTTTGACCTCCGAATTCCCCAGACCTTGACCCCATAGATTAATATGCATGAGGTGCTATTCAAAAAGACACCAATCGCCGTGCCAGTAGTTTTTGAGAGCCTTCCCAGGGAAACTGTAACATCAGCTTGCACCAGGTTTCGGAGCAGGATTGAGGCTGTGATCGACGCTGATGGTGGTTATTTTTGAGTGAACTTGTTGATAGTAGTGTAATTTCCATGTCTGTTGAATTTCTTTTACAATCACTTAAATTTTTTAGTTAACAAGCACTTTTTCTTTTTTCCTTATGAAACTGTCAAACTTCTCCAGAACACGCTACACACACACACACACACACACACACACAACATATATATATATATATATACAACCCTATTTACTCCATATATATATATATATATAATAATATATATAATATATATAAATATATAGCTTTTTCATTCATGCATGGAAGAAATAGAAATGCGGACAGCCAAAACGAGGTTGAGTGGCCTTTGCTTGTTTTAGTTTTTTTTTACCAAGCTCTGTTGACAATACATTTTTGATACTCGTTTTCCTTAAACAAAAACTATTCACTTACTAAATCAACACACACACACACATATATATATATGTGTGTATGTGTGTGTGTATATATTATGATATGTTTGTGTATGTGTGTGTGTATTTGTATGTATGTGTGTGTGTGTGTGTGTGTGTGTGCATTCGTTATATACGCAATTATTTTTTTGTGCGTTGGAATACTTCGTCGGTGATGTATTTCCTGGGGGTCATTGAAGGTATCGAGTCTTCGCAATATCATACATTTCTCTTCCAAGGGACTCCTCCAAGAGCGATCAATACCCGGTTGGTATTCCAGTCAAATATCCTCATAGGTGCAAGTATTCAAATAACAAGTAGACCTACGTACGCGAACTGCAGGGATTTTCGCAATATGTTGGAATTGGTTTAAGTCTACACTTGTGACCATCATACTATTTAACTAATCAGTGGGATGGGTTTTACTGTTATTGTTTTATCCAATAAGAATTATCGATTTAATTTGGCCCCAAGTTGAAGTTTAAATTGATTCCTCTTTCCTAACCTCTATTTTGGATTTTTTGGCAATATATTTGGAAATTTTTACAGTGGTTAGAGTCTATAATATTATCAACCCCTCCGCCCGAGCAGGATGCGACACAGGGCCAAATTTCTTAAGCGGAATTTAACAGGTCTAAATTCAGAGTTTTCTTCTCCTAGACTGGTTACCTAGACAAGATTACTGGAGGGAGAATAGTTGGATGCATACCTTTCCCAAGGGTATTATAGCGCTATGTGAAATGCAAAACAGCCTCGTCCAAGTTTTGAATCGGGTCGACGAGTCCATTTCCTACGACTCTAACCACTTACACTACGTGCGGCCATTAGAGTGTATATATTCATTTGGTTTTTTGCCAAATGCAAAATTTGCAGACCCTTATTTCTTCACTCTCCACCTTTTTTTTTTTAATTGCATGTAAAAAAAAAAAATTATATTCCTAAAATTGATCACATATAATAAATTGGTTGTCGAATTATACATCTTCTCGGTGCATCAAGGGCGGCGTCAAGTGATGCACTGAAATCATGGTCTGCTGACTTTCGAGTTTCTAGGCCCC
>CM042141.1:84028979-84045558 GCA_023376005.1 Doryteuthis pealeii | reverse complement strand
TCCTCTCTCTCTCTCTTCTCTCTCTCTCTCTCTCTCTCTCTCTCTCTCCTCTCTCTCTTCTTCTTTCATTCTTTCTTTATTTCTAGTATTAAAGAGTATGAAAAAGCTCAGAAGTTAATTAGCCTTTCGACAATCATATAAAAAGGTTGGTCGGGTAATTCCAGATATGTGCTACTCGTTAATGACACATGGGGCTCATAGTCTGAAAAACATTTCTGTAATCTCAAATTCACAAACGCCATTTTTGAAGAATTAATTAATTCTGACCATTGTGTAGCTTTAAAATTGATGATCGTGATTTTTCTTTAACCTTTTCTTGGCCGACTTCCTACTTCATCTAATAAAGTTCAATTTTGTGTTCCAGTTCAAAAATGTATCAGTATTTGTTTTTCTCTTATTATTCTATAGATACGATCGAATGGAACTTAAAAGCAATTCCATGAATCTACATAACTAATTCAATCACTTTTTTTTCTATCAACAAATGTTTGCTTACGTAATGAACAAAATTTTTGGTAGCTTTTTCACTCACTTAAAATTAATCAGACAGTACAAGCACATTCTCGAGAAGCGACGGAAAGGTGGGTCTACTGAAGGTTCTTAAATCTAATACTCTGGGTATCTCCAGATTGTTGCTTAATCCATTGGATCATATTAAAGATATAGAATTGCTGATTATGGAACTTGTTATCGCTTTCAATCTCAAACTAGCTTACTGCATATGATTCTACAAGGTATTTGATAAATTGATGAAGTTAACCATGCAACACTGATGGGTCGTCACCTTTCGTCGACCTACTCATTAACCTCAAGGATGAAGTTAATCTCCAAGTATTACCAGCGTGATTCAAAAAGCTTTGCAATATTTTGGTACGTGCTAGTCGCAGCCCTATATATCACATGAGAGAAGCAGTTCAAGCCGTAGTAGGTATCCGCTGTGGTTGGGAGTATAGTGCTAATTGGTGTGCTGACACGTTGTGCATTGCTTCACTCCATGTGTGATTTCAAAGCTGCACATATGAACGTGCAACGTTGTCTAATTTCAGTACTTTTGCTTTACGAGTTCGAACTGGACCATAACACAACGGAAGCAACCAAAACATGTTGCGTGAAATGTTGAGAAATTCGGGATATAAGGTGTGTGATGAATGCCCACTCCTACTTATAAACTAGGCCAGAATCATGTGATCTAACTCTTGGCCAATCACTGGCAGTACTCTGAGGTTGATACAATATTTAAACAGACCCTACTGGTCATAATTACTGTGATATTTATGGACGACGGACATAGGATTAAATCACTTGACCTTTACCAATACATAGGATAGGACTTATACCCTTACCAAACGATTCCATAACATAGGACTTTCTTTAAGCCCTTTTCAACTGGCCAAGGATGGCCTTTAAAAACTTTACATGAAAGGTGAAGGCGCAGTTGATCACAGTGCAGTAACCAGATGGTTCAAAAACTTTCGCTCAAGTTCTAAGAATCTCGAAGATCAAGCAATGTAATGTAGCTTAAAACCGTGGATTCCGAGGCCAGGCTCCAAACCATAGAGCCAAATCCGGTAAGATGCACTCGTATATCAGGCTATAAGAATTGTGGGTATTAGTTTATAACCAACACTAAGTCCTCATAATGCATTAGTGAATCCATAAACACACTAACACTGAATATTCGGTAAGGAAAGACAAACAACGAACTCGCTTGAACAATGTTTAATATACATAACATTTAACATCAAAATAACCTAATACATATGTCCCCAAACAGGCTAATTGCATGTACAAAGTGTCATGAAAAGACATTCTGTGTCTGCAATGTTTTTCATGGCGAGGAGTAATAAATGGTGAAAAAAATTTAAAGAGTAATTTTCTCTATTCTGCTCTACGAACTGGAAAATATGACCTTTTTGCTACACGGACGAGGACCGAAAACAAATAGGTGTTATCTGTTCGAAGACCGGGAACAAAAGAGAAAGTTTTTAGAGATTGAATTATCATGTGACCAACAGACACGCGACGTGGGAAGCCACGCCCACAATATAAGGGAAGACAATTACTTTTGTCTCCCTTCAAGGCCCATCGGCATCTCACAGTCCAGTTGTGTTTGTCACATTCCTGACCACGGCAAAAGCATCCGGGTCCACTGAATTGTGCATAACGTTGCCAAATGATTTAGTATAAGATTGTATAGTATTAGCGATTCATTTTTTCCAGGCAGCAAATCTCCGTTAAACTTTCTTCTGTAAATTCACAATATATACTCAAAAGGCACCTCTAGTTTCAACTTCAGTCATCTATTGGCTCATTTATAAGTTGGATCTTAGTTCTACAGCAGTGTCCAGCGTGTCTTGTTGGTCTTACTTTGATGTTTTGTGTGATAGGAGGAAAGTGGCCATACAGCTGCTTTTTTGTGGGGTGCTGCTTCCAGGATACGTCTACAACTTGGGAATAACTGATGCTAATAATCATTAGTAAATAATCATAGCTTCAAATAACTATTCTTAATACAACTAACTTACACACGATTATATGGTATCAAATATTTCTTAAAGGGTCGGGAGACCAACGGCGGCTTTCCACGACTTTTATGTAAGATTAGAAGCAGCTACTCAGCGTCACCTAGACGGTGTAAACCCCCCCCCCCGAGGGCACCAGCAGACTCTTCGCTGCGCATCTTTCTTGCAATTGTTGTACTTTTCAACTTCCAACTTTACTGGCCATGATCGTCTCGTGATCGTCGGCTTGCTCGACCCTCACTTGTGTCTGTAATACTGCCCCAGGGTCCCGTCTAAGAGGTTCACAATCAACAACAAAGAGAGAATAAAGACAAGACAAAGACAAAATCAGGTGAACATCAAAAATGGTCAGAGAGGCACATAACTCTCATTCATTCAGTCCAGTCATTTCCATCTGCTTTTATTTTCATCTTCTCCCATGTACTGCCGATGGGGAGGGGTAAGCCCCCCCCCCCCCCCGTTCCTTTAAGGACTTCGATAAAGTTGTCTTCTCTGCTACTAGTTTAAGATGATCTCTCTCGTCCGCTGGCCAACAACTAACTGACCCTCTGATCTCCAACAACTCACTTTTTAGCTGGGACTGTCTGTATATATATGTAAAATTCCACCCTCACCATCCTTCCTGACTAACCTTGCTGGACACTCAATCTCATCTGCAGATGTTTTTTTCTTTGAAGTACTATCAATAATTAGCACGTTACTCTAAACCAAATACAATGAACAATTAACAGAAATAAATCATCTCTAGACATTTTGACTCTGGGATATCAAATATCTTCCTATCAATCCTTTTTTATTTAATTATTCATTCCTTAGTCATATTCACTCATGTTTACACACATGATTCACTATCTCCCATCCCACACACAGACACTCATGTGTAAACACATATGTATTCATAATCTTACATACTATATATTCACATAACTAATTATTACACCTATATATATATATATATACACACACTTGCATGCCTCCAAATGCATTCTGCACCTGTCGCAATGCATAGTATCACAAGGGGGAACCCTGGTGTAATGATTTGTTTACTTTTGAGATTTATAAATGCTGGACATTTTTAAGTAGAATTTCAATGCTATTTCTTTGTATATTTTGATTTTTAAATATCTTCAAATATAAATCAAATCTTCATATTTTTACCCAAAAAGCAAGAACTGGTGATATTTATTGTGTATATATATATATATATATATATATATATTTACTTCATCGTTAGTTCTTTTATTTTCGTAGTTTCATCCAGACATACGTACACACCGACTTCCCTTTATATATGTACTAGAATCGGCTACCCGGCGTTGCCTGGGTAGAGTAGGGATAATAAAAAGTTAGTCTCGCAGATCCATTGATTGTTTTGGTCTTACATAATTCATTTATATTTTAATCATGAACGCAACCAATGACTTTCCCTTCTCTTACTATTCAAACCTTAATTCTTAAATAGCTTTCCAGATATAAATAAAATTATTTTTGCACAAAAAGCAAGCTCTGGTGATAGTGAATGTGTATATATATTTACCTTTTCATTAATTGTTTTATTTTCATCGTTTCCCCTGGACATACATACACACACATACATACAAACAACTGCCTTTTATATATGCATAGGTAGATTGAACGGAGCTAACGGAGCTAAAAATGTGGATTTATAAATTGTAAAGTATTTATCATGAAGAAACTTGCTTCTTAAAATCAACAGCTGATATGTTAGAAAAACAAAATTGACTTAAAAAAAATGATATAAGAGTTTACATGTTTCGGTGTTGTCTGCAATTTGGTTATTTTATATTCATGAAATATCTTATAGAGTCTGTAATCTTTTGTTTATTTTTCTTCGATTTCTCGAGAACAGGATATTATTTTAAAAGCAAAGACATCATCTTTACATTTGTTTTCTCCGACATTTGTTTTCTCGCTAACACAGCATATGAGTAGCATAGGGATCTGTATGGAAAAGTGAATAGCTGATGGTAGGTGTGGCACTCCACCTCAAATGCATAAATAATATCCTCGGTCTAGCGCTAATGAAAAGAGGATAGACTCCCTCGCTGTCTGACTGATACCGACATTAGGCCGACGCGACAACTTTATTTTACTATATATATGTATATATATATATATATATATATATATATATATATATAAGAATAGATTTTTGGTACAGGAGAACTTATATAATACTAAAAGTGGAGGAATCATATGTATATAGGGGGGTAATATTTTATTATAAAATAAAATATAAAATAAAGGGAATACGAAGGCCTTTTCGACCGGTACTTTTTCAAGTATACACACCGGCGACGAATAAAAGTCAGATTGTATAAGAAATATTCTTTAAGAACGAATGGGGGTGAGCCAGAGGGGGACAAAAAAAAGAGAAAAAAAGGTGGGGGTGTATGTATGACCCATTCATTCTTAAAGAATATTTCTTATACAATCTGACTTTTATTTGTCACCGGTGTGTATACTTGAAAAGTACCGGGCGAAAAGGCCTTCGTATTCCCTTTATTTTATATTTATTTTATAATAAAATATTACCCCCTATATACATATGATTCCTCCACTTTAGTATTATATATATATATAATATATTATATATATATATATATATATATATATATAAATATACCAAGCGTGTTGGTAAATCCTTGCGGAGAGAAAAAAAACCAGCAGAAAGTTTGATTGTAAAAATATACTACCAAACATCAACCAGGGAGAAAAACAATTTTTGAAAAAAAGAATGGACCAAGATATTCGTACCAACAAAAAATTATCTATTGGTACAGTATTTGGCCAAAGGAAAAAACAATTTATATGTATATATATGTATATAAGATATATATATATTCATATAACCGCTAGGAGAAAGCTAATAAGTAAAAAGTGCTCGATACCTAAGTAGAGCCAATAATAAAGATAATCTAATGAGTCAGACGAACCTACTATCAGTTTCGCATAAAGCTCTTCAGGGCTAAAATCTGACTCAGAGTCAGATTTTAGCCCTGAAGAGCTTTATGAGAAACTAATAGTAGGTTCGTCTGACTCATTAGATTATCTTTATATATATATATATATATATATATATATATATATATATATATATATAAGTCGGTACTACTACTACTTATAAAACGACTTCTACGTGAACTAATGGTGATGATGATGATCGAAATATCAACATGAAAATCTGCAAAGCAACAAGAAAGGAACTGTTTTCTTTATCTCATCTAGACGTATACCAGACTATGACAGACATTGCAAATGCGTACGTGGTTGCCTCCCCTTGGTGTAGTGGCTAGCAAAGCAGTTTCACGGACCATCAATTGTGAGTTAATATCTCATGATTTTGTCTACAGTTGTTGCTCAACAAATTCGCAAATAACTGTCCTGAGCTTGATACTTACTGAGTGCCTTACATTTGTGCCTTTGTGCCAGTGCTGTGAATTAATGGTTAGCCAGCTAATCTTGGCTATAACTATTACTGAAATGAATTCGTTCCTCACTGGGTGCTTTAAAATCATAGCATTGTGCCAAACTAATTGGAAATATGGGTTTTTCGATGGTTTGTATGTTCGCCTATCGAATATTTACCGTTGTGATACGTTCGATCCTCAATTGTCTTTTTCTTTTTCTTTTTCATTCATTCCTTTTCCCTCCTTCTTCTTTCAATTCAATAATTATATTTTTCTCTCTTTCTATTCTATCTCCGTTTTAGTATATTCTTCTCTTTACCCCCACTTTCTTTCCTCCTTTTCTTCTTCTTCTTCTTCTTCTTCTTCTTCTTCTTCTTCTTCTTCTTCTTCTTCTTCAAACACTCCTCAATCATTTGATGAAAATCTTTGCGTATACAACATCCAGTCGAGTCATCCTTCCACCAAAGGCCGAATCGAAACTCTCAGTTTCCATTGTACAGAAATCGAGAATAGAAACGGCGCATTTTGTGTCCAATGTATGAGTATTATGAATGAGAAGTCCATTATTAAAGCCTTTAGCTCGACAATAAATATATGATACGATGTTGTAAAAATTCTTTTACTTTTTCTTTCTAACTTAAGTTTTTGTAAAAATAAAAAAAAATTTTTTTAAAGAGGAAGTATTTTCTGTTTACCCGCATCTTTGTGGCCCAGCATAAAAACAGCGTGATTATATATGCACACACACACACACACACACACACACACACATATATATATATATATATATATATATATATATATATATATATATATATATATTCATCGCTAGTGGATTCAATGCTGATACTATGATCTGGATAAACAGTGAAATTGGTAAATAGGTAGATAGAAATAAGATAAAAATGGTACGTAAGTAGACATATATATATATATATATATATATATATATATATATATATATATATATATATATATACATATTATTTGATCTATTGATTTGATTGTTAATTTTTTTTTTTTGAAACTTAGATATTGTGCTGAATATAATTAATGTATTAATTATTATACATACAGCTTTCTTAGAGATTTCTAAAAATTCTTGTATAAATCTATAAGTTTGCACCTACATGAATATACATTGTGGATGTACAGTGAGATTATGATGATCCCAAATAGAATCATCCCTTACTTACCAGACAATTAGATTATTTTACTTGTTAAAATGAAAATATTTTATATAATTTTCATAGCTAATATTGAACAATATTTCGATTTATAAAAATATTATTTTCTGCTTCTCTCTCAATGAGTCCGGATTAAAAACAAGCTCTGATTATGATTTTTATAAATCGAAATATTGTTCAATATTAGCTATGAAAATGATATAAATATTTTCATTTTAACAGCATTGTGTGTTTTCATACCCTTTTATCATCTATATATATATATATATATATATATATATATATATATATATATATAATAATATTATATATGTGTGTGTGTGCGTGTGTGTGTTGTGTGCGCGTGTGTGTGCGTATATATATATATATATATATATATATATATATATATATATATATATATATATATATACCGTTATCTTCTCTCTCTACCTCTCTATAAATATTCCATTATCTCATATTTCAATTTTTATATTCTATTATCTCATCTATCTTTTTATATATATCCTTTGTGCTCTACCTCGGCCTATTTATTTCAAGATGTTCCTATCTATTTATCTATCTATCTATCTATCGATATATCCCATTCTGTTCCTGTTTTTCTATCTACATTCTTTCTACTTTTATATCCGGCTATTCACATCTATTTTAATCTATTCTTATTTCCCTATCGACCAAAGCGACAACTCGACTTCTCAATCTCTGTCGAAATAAATTCCGTCTCTTTTCTTCCCAAACTGATGCAAAATTCGACATAAATCTACCTTCCCATCTCACTGAAAATTTGGTCAAATCTATCAATCATATCTTTTGGAAATGTCAAAATATTATCTTAGTCGAGATTCTAATATTTATGAACGTTTTCTCTTCTAGGGCCGGTTTAGCCCAGTTGGTAGAGCACACTCCTAGGAATCACAAGGTTCCTGGTTCAATTCCTGGTTCAATACCGATCCCTCACCAACTCAGCACACGAGTAGCACTGATTACGTAATCTGATCTGTGTCAGAGGGAGCTGACTCTATGTATGTGTCTCCACTTTTCAAAAAGCAATCTAGTGCTAGCAAAAAGGGTATAGACTCCCTCGGTGTTCAGCTGATACCAACAATAGGCCACTCTCCCAACTTTACTTTTACTTCACTTAGAAAGCACTTCAAAAAGGAAGAGATTTTGGGTTCTGGATGAATAGGGAGTTCTCTATAAATATTTACTAAACTTTCCTCATCAGCAACAAATGACAGAAGGTTATTTTATTAAATGTAGTATAACAGGTTTGAATTCAGTTTTCCTTAGTATTATCTGCGTTATTCGGACTATTGTCCTCATCTTCATTGTCATCTGTACAACGTTTCGGCCAATATGCCCTCCGGCCTTCTTCAGGTATTTCTTGTCGAAGTCGGGAACCTTCTTGTCGTAATCGGGGGGCATCACAGAACTTTGAAACTAACCCTTTATTCAGTCCACGGGGGTATCCTGTTCTCATTCCACTAACCATAGCTGGGGTAGGAGTTGTGTTAATTATTTTTCTATGTTACCGATCAGGATTGAACCTGCAGTCTACAGATAACTGTCACTTAGAACTGTCTTAACCAAACTCCTTTATCCACTAGGCCATGTGTCCAATTGGACAATTGAGTGTGAATTTTGGGAACTTATAAACCTAATGTCTTGTTTTGCCTAGAATATCTACCTATTCATTTGATGTATGATTTTTTACCTAGACTCATATAGTGTATGTGTTTTTTTTTTTTTTTTTTTTTTTTTCATCAAGCCTCATCTCAAACATTCAGAGAAATCAGTTTTCCTTGTCCTAAACTGGTTGCTTAACCAAGGTTATAGAGTCCAGTCTGCCCTATTATTTTCCCATACCTTGAGGAAAAATAGTTTGAAGCGTTCTTAATACTAACTGGAATGTCAGGGATAAATTTCCCCACTATCTGGTTTTTAAAAGAAATGTTTCATCCTTTGTGATAGTTATTTTCTTTTAGCATATTCAATGCATTAAAAATTGATCGTTGCGAAACGATTATTTGAGAGTTTTATGGATTATAAATCTCTCAGAATTCGAAGTGAAGTACAATGGTATGTTGATCAATTGATCAATGAGCTATCATAATTGGAATGGCAGTGATTACTTTTCATAGTGTGAAATTTAATATCGCTTTTTATTCCATATATATATATATATATATATATATTATATATATATATATATATTTATATTTTTGCTTGAAGGCAATTACAATGCGCATATCGCATAAAATTCGATAATTATAGAAGATAAATAATAATGACAAGTGAATCTCGCAAAGAACATCGTACAGCAGCTGTTTCGACTTTATTAAGTCTCATCAGCGATGTATACTAACGATCTCCCTCCGACAGAAATCGAAACCGGGACTTCAGCAGGATAGTCAGAAACTATACTGCCTCAGCCACCGATACAGTACCGAGAAATGCCTGCGAAATTAACTTGTCAATGATACTGGGACGTCTTTACCATATGAGGCAAGGGAACGCTAAGTGAACAACAAACACGGTGCTTTATGCTCTTCGGCGAAGGAAATAAGATTTTGGGATGTTTGTTTATTTTTTAGAAGCATTGGTGAATATATTAATATTTATATTTTTGCTTGAAGGCAATTACAATGCGCATATCGCATAAAATTCGATAATTATAGAATATAAATAATATTGACAAGTGAATCTCGCAAAGATATATATATATATATATATATATATATATATATATATATATATATATATATAAGTAAAAAGAAAGGAAATTAATCCGACAATATGAGTAAGAAAAGGTGGAATGAAAACATCACACAATGCTGTTAAAGAAGAAAACAATTTATAATATAATCATAGCTGATATTGATCAATATTTCGATTTTACAAAAATCATCATCAGAGCTCATTCACTCCCGTAGTTGTTTGGGTCGGAGAGGAAAGTTAAAATGAGTTTACAAAACAAAAACCTTAATACTGCAAAAAACGAAAGACGTTACAATATTCACCAACGTGGGCATTTCGCGCCATATATATGTCGGTCATGTTCCAAAAGTCAAAAGATATACATGGAACATGACCGACATATATATGGCGCGAAATGCCCACGTTGGTGAATATTGTAACGTCTTTCGTTTTTTGCAGTATTAAGGTTTTTGTTTTGTAAACTCATTTTAACTTTCCTCTCCGACCCAAACAACTACGGGAGTGAATGAGCTCTGATGATGATTTTTGTAAAATCGAAATATTGATCAATATCAGCTATGATTATATTATAAATTGTTTTCTTCTTTAACAGCATTGTGTGATGTTTTCATTCCACCTTTTCTTACTCATATATATATATATATATATATATATATATATATATATATGCACACACACACACATAAGGTGTGTCATAAAGTATTAATGTAGTAATATTAGTTCTTATGGGGGCTAAATAAATAAACTAATAAAAATAAATATATCATAACAAAAATAAAAATGAATATAACAATGTTAATCAACAATATATATAAAATAATCGAAAACATCAAAACAAATTAGACTAAATAGAGGGGAAAAAAAGCAATAAAGTAAACTTTCATATGATGAATGATGACAGTGTAGAAGATTGAAGACAGTTCGATGATTCCAATGGTTATTGGGAAGGTACGGCAGCTAGGAAGCCTCACTCTGATCCTTTTGATAAGAAAAGAACTGAATTTGTTGATCGGATCCATTCCATGATTGACAACGATCCCAACGATTTTAAGAAAGCGATCTGACTCTAGAAAAGTCAGATAAGAGTTTCTGTATGAGCCGATCTGGGGCCTAAGAACTCGTCAATGATTTCAGTGCATCACTGACGGCCGCCCTTGATGCACCGAGAAGATGTATAATTCGACAACCAATTATTTATATTTGATCAATTTAGGAATATAATTTTTTTTTACATGCAATTAAAAAAAAAGGTGGAGAGTGAAGAAATAAGGGTCTGCAAATTTTGCATTGGCAAAAATCCAAATGAATATATACACTCTAATGGAGGCGCGTAGTGTAATGGTTAGAGTCGTAGGAAATGGACTCGTCGACCCGAGTTCAAATCTTGGACGAGGCTGTTTGCATTTCACATAGCGCTAATACCCTTGGGAAAGGTATGCATCCAACTATTCTCCCTCCAGCAATCTTGTCTAGGTAACCAGTCTAGGAGAAGGAAAACTCTGAATTTAAACCTGTTAAATTCCGCTTAAGAAATTGGCCTTGTATCGCATCCTGCTCGGGCGGAGGGGTTGATAAATATATAGACTCTAACCCCTGTAAAAATTTTCGAATGTATTGCCAAAAAATCCAAAATAGAGGTAGGAAAGAGGAATCAATTTAAAACTTCAACTTGGGGCCAAATAAAATCGATAATTCTTATTGGATAAAACAATAACAGTAAAACCCATCCCACTGATTAGTTAAATAGTATTGATGGTCACAAGTGTAGACTTAAACCAATTCCAAATATTGAAAATCCCTGCAGTTCGCGTGCGTAGGTCTACTTGTTATTGAATACTTGCACCTATGAGGATATTTGACTGGAATGCCAACCGGGTATTGATCGCTCTTGGATGAGTCCCTTGGAGAGAATGTATGATATTGTGAAGACTCGAGACCTTCAATGACCCCCAGGAAATACATTACCGACGAAGTATTCCAACGCACAGAAAAATTAATTGCATATATAACGAATACACACACACACACACACACACACACACACACACACACATACAAAGACACACACACATACACAAACATATCATAATACATACACACACACACACACATATATATATGTGTGTGTGTGTGCGTGTGTGTGTGTGTGTGTGTGTGATTAGTAAGCGAATAGTTTTTTTTAAGGAAAACGATTATCAAACAAGTACTTGTCGACAGAGCTTGGTAAAAAACTAAAACAAGCAAGGCCACTCAACCTCGTTTTGGCTGTCGCATTTCTATTTCTACCATGCATGAATGAAAAAGGATATATATATATATATATATATATATATATATATATATATATATATTCCTAGAAGAAGCTGTTGGCATTTCACATAGCGCTAATACCCTTGGGAAAGGTATGAATCCATATATTCTCCCTCCAGCTATGGGTTAAATAATATGGCAGACTGGGCTCTTTAACCTTGGGTAGGTAACCAGTCTAGGATAACTCTGAATTCAAATTTCCTGAGGTCAGTCGTTGATTGGGTTTGTGTCATTCCTTGATGCACCAATTCTTTCCTATCGACTGTGCCAAAAAGTGTGGAATGGTCCTACACAAGCCTTCACCACTATAAACAAATCACTGTGCTGGTTGTTCACTGGATGAACACTCATGCGTCGAAAATCGACGAGAGAGTCCATTTATATATATATATATATATATATATATATATATATATATATATTAATTCATATTATTATTATTATTATTATTATTATTATTATTATTATTATTAAAGTTCAACTTTTTATGGAGTATTGAGCACTCTTGGATAACACTTGAGAACAATTTTGGACATAATTTTTGTTGAGATTGATTTTTTATTTGGTTTAGACTAAAATTGGCAAAACTACAGTCAGTTTTGTTCTATCACATCACGTTTATTCTCTACAGCTTACTCGCCAAAAAGCACAATTGTATTGTTTGTCTATAAGTAATAGGATTGGTCAACTGATTGCGTTGATTATTGAAAAGGAAGGAGAATTATTCAGATCTAGTGACTACGTTTATTTCCAGTCAAAAAGCAAACATCAGCACTGTTATATTCCGAAATGTAGGATATACAAAATGATAATTAAAACAGGAAAATATGTTCGACAATAACAATATCTGTTTTATTTATTCTCACTGACAGGGAATACAGTGGGATGGTTTTGGATAGAGTTCAGCTGTGTGTATGATACATGTGCTCACGTATCAGGCCGGTCCTTAGGTCATAGTGTGGTCACATATGGGTCCGTCCTTTGTGTTATGTGTATGTTCACACATGGGCCAGTGGCCTTGTCTGTTGACTCTCTGCTGAGAGTCCTTGTTTAACACAGGGTAGAAAATGGTTCTACCCTAAAAGTGACTTAAACTAGCCCAACCGTGGTCACTAGTTCAGGCGTGCTGACGCATGTATGTACTGTCCAAAATCCCAGTCCAAAGTAACATGACTGAATTCCCATATCCGGGTTCCCGTCAGTTCCTTAATGATGAAAGGGGAGCAACTCTTTAGCAACTCGTTAGGTTATCCTAACAAGCACATTTGTCTATTATGCATATTTTAAATTAAAACTTGCTGATTAATACAAGTCTTTTGCGTATCCCAATATCTGCAATCAGATGTGTTAAGAGTTTACGGATATGAATCAAGGGAACATGTAATAAGTTGGAATTTGGTACATCTATGATTTGGCGGAAGCCAAAATATCATTGCACAGACTTTTACTTTTGTTTAATGAAAACCTCACCATATAACAAAGAGAAAGAGAGAAAGAGAGAGAAAGAGATAGATAGATAGATAGATAGATAGAGAGAGAGAGAGAGAGAGAGAGAGGGGGGTTCTGACATGAAATGAAAGTATAATATCGTCTGCTCTCTCTCTCTCTCTCTCTCTCTCTCTCTCTCTCTCTCTCTCTCTCTCTCCCTCTCTCTCTCTATCTATCTATCTATCTATCTATCCATCTATCTCCCATTGACTCACTCTCTCCACCCTATATGCAACACAATATCAAAAGACTTTCACAATGTCTACTTCGTGCTCATCATTTATTGTTGGAAATTCCATAGCTAATTATCTCCCCCTGCCGCCAGGGTGAGAATGCCAACATCGTATGTTGGCGCCAAATACCAAAACCTCATTTATCAAGAATCCGTTACTGGAGAGAGACGTCAAAAGAAATGCTCTCTCACTTATCCCATAATTAGGGCCCACTTATCAGGGAGACGTTACTGGAGAGAGACGTCAAAAGAAATGCTCTCTCACTTATCCCATAATTAGGGCCCACTTTTCAGGGAGACGTTACTAGAGAGAGACGTCAAAAGAAATGCTCTCTCACTTAGCCCATAATTAGGGCCCACTTATCAGGGAGACGTTACTGGAGAGAGACGTCAAAAGAAATGCTCTCTCACTTATCCCATAATTAGGGCCCACTTTTCAGGGAGACGTTACTGGAGAGAGACGTCAAAAGAAATGCTCTCTCACTTAGCCCATAATTAGGGCCCACTTATCAGGGAGACGTTACTAGAGAGAGACGTCAAAAGAAATGCTCTCATCACTTCGCCCAAACAGGGCCCACTTGTCGAAGAACCGTTACTGTAGGAGAGACGTAAAAACTAACGTTCTCTCACAGACCAAGCTCTCATTACCAAGCCCCAAAACAGGGTCCATTTATCTCAGAACCTTACAACCAGATTCCGTCTAAGGCATTGTATCAGCATGCTGCAGATAGGCCGGTACGACAGCACACTGACTAAAAGAAGAACAAATACCGAGACGAAACGTCCTTTCTACAATTCGCACCGACGAGAAGAAAACTGTGTTATCACCAGTACTATAAGAAATTCCTCCACAGATAAGTTTGTAGCAAATACCATTAAATTTGCAACAATTTATGTAATTTTTTGTCAATACAAGTGTCTGTATTTACTTTTGTATGGTTCCTTCTTTGTCCGACAATTTGTCTACACTTACGGAGAAATAAGGGCTCCTTCGAATCCGTAAATACTCTTATTATTTCCAATGTGAATTTTAACGTTGAATTTTTTAAATAGGCCATTTTCTTTTTGTGTTCCACTAGCGAAAAAACAACAACGGCAAAAAAAAAACTTAGTATAAACAAGTTATTCGTCTTATAGAAAGTAACTAATCTGAAAGTTATACTTTTAAAAGCCATTTCCATTTTATCAAGTCTACAGAAATGTTTCTCGCCATTAATAATTCTAATGCGTAAACGGGTAGGTAAAAGCTGTACATCTCCGAGCGTTCTTCATCTCAGACGCAGAGTCCATCTGGTCTTCATACTAATCCATCAGCCAATCAATCAAGTTCACCTTCTGCATATTCATTTTGATAAATATTTTACACATTCCATTCCTATCTATCGATCTATGTCTCGCTCTATTGTGATTTGACAGCTGGTATCACTATACAATTAACAATACATTCGACCAGCTACTGTGTGATTTGCTCTCGGCAATTTTCACGCTCACAATGTATCCTCGAACACAGTGTGCGTATAAAATCTTTGATGGCCATGAATTATGTCCTGTTAGTAATTCAATACATAACTCTTTTCTATGTTCAAATATGATTAAAAGGTATGAAGATAAAGCTTAAATATCTTTGGTTTGGTTTGTTTGGTTTTACGGCATATCAACCTCGATGGGTCATTTAATGCCGACAAAGTTGTGAAATAAATTCATTCTTAATGCATAATACAATTTTGTTTATAAACTCATGTTTTTCTATTCAACCCATAGATGGGGCCCTAACAGGTACTACCACTCCGGGTCAGATGAAGGGGTGCTCCACATTCCCCAAACCCCCAGAACTGGAACCTCACCATCAGATAGAGTTTAACGTCATTCCCAGCACATATAGACCCTCAGCCACCGCCTTCTAGCACCCATATGATAAAAAAGGGTTTGGGGCTTGCCATGAGGGCAATAGGATTGGGAAAATCATATAGGTACTAGGGCTTGGCGTGACCAGCCGATTGATCAGAGGGGGCCTCTCCGACCGCCCGTCTAGCCCAGGATAGGGTCAAAGTGGAGTATTGCAAGTCATGAACTGCTCAGCCACCTGGTTTCTATCCTTAAGCATCACGGGTCGCCACCCACAGCCAACAGGTGGCCCCATTGGGGGAGTCTTACCCCTCTGCAGAGGTGCAGTCGGTGCATTCTAACACCCCACCGACAGGGCGGTTAGATATCTTCATTTCAAGATCTAAAATTCAAATGAGCAACTTACGTAATAAAACGATGATGTCTAGACTGTTGTCTAGATTTTTAAACTATTCAGTGCTGATTTGAAATAAAGATCATCAAGCTAGTTTCAATACATTTTGAGTCGTATTTTTTGGCAGAACACAGAATTGTACAAATCCATACTCACCAAATGATTGCAGGCGCGCTACGTGTAACGGTTATCGTCATGGGGAACGCAACCAGCAAACCGACTCTATATCCTCTTCACCACCAGCTATAGGTAGATTGTAAGGAACACTGAGTTCTTTATTCTTGGTTATTTAACTAATCTAGGAGAAGGAAAACTCTTAAGTCAAACCAGATTTTTGGCTTTAAAATTGACCTTGAATACCATCCTGCTCGAGGGATTAGGTAATTATATACTCACCAAAGCGCGTGGTGTAATGGTTAAAGTCATGGGAAATGGACTCGTCGCCCCGAGTT
>CM042141.1:84008979-84018979 GCA_023376005.1 Doryteuthis pealeii | reverse complement strand
TCTCTCTCTCTCTCTAGTCATCTCAGTCAGGTTTCTTCTTCTTCTTCTTCTTCTTCTTCTTCTTTCTTCTTCTCCCATGTATATGGAGGGTATTGCACTCATACAATCCCTTAGCTATGTTTGGTGAGTATATATATATATTTACTAATCCCTTCGCACGAGCAGGATGTGACACAAATCAATTTCTTAAGCAGAAGTTCAACGGTTTGAATTCAGTTTTGCTTCTCCTAGATCGGTTGCCTAACCAAGGCTAAGAGCCTAGTCTGCCCTACTATTTATCACATAGCTGGAGGGAGAGTAGGATTCATACCTTTCAAGGGTATTAGCGCTGAAATGCAACTACCACATCCAACAGGATTTGAACTCGGGGCGACGAGTCCATTTCCATGACTTTAACCATTACACACGCGCTTTGGTGAGTATATATTACCTAATCCTCGAGCAGGATGGTATTCAAGGTCAATTTTAAAGCCAAAATCTGGTTTGACTTAAGAGTTTCCTTCTCCCCAGATTAGTTAAATAACCAAAGAATAAGAACTCAGTTGTTCCTTAAATCTACTATACTGGTGGTGAAGAGGATATAGAGTCGGTTTTGCTGTTTGCGTTCCATGACGATCACGTTTAACGTAGCGCGCCTGCAATCATTTGGTGAAGTATGGATTTGTACAATTCTGTGTTCTGCAAAAAATAGACAAATGTATTGAAATGAGCTTGATGATTTTATTTCAATCAGCACTGAATAGTTTAAAATCTAGACACAGTCTAGACATCATGTTTTTATTAGTAAGTTGCTCATTTGAATTTAGATCTTGAAATGAAGATTCTCCCCCTTTGCGGTGGGGTGTTAGAATGCACCGATGCACCTCTGCCTAGAGGGGTAAGACTCCCAATGGGGCCACCTGTTTTGGTGTGGGTGGCGACCGTGATGCTTAAGGATAGAAACGCAGGTGGCTGAGCAGTTCATGACTTGCAATACTCCACTTTGGAGACCTATTCCTGGCTAGACGGGCGGGTCGGAGAGGCCTCTGATCAATCGGCTGGTCACGCCAAGCCTAGTACTATATGATTTCCAATCTATTGCCCTCATGGCAAGCCCCAAACCCTTTTTTATCATATGGGTGCTAGAAGGCGGTGGCTGGGTCTATATGTGCTGGGATGACGTTAAACTCTATCTGATGGTGAGGTTCAGTTCTGGGTTTTGGGAAATGTGGAGCACCCTTCATCTGACCCGGAGTGGTAAGTACCTGTTAGGGCCCATCTATGGTTGAATAGAAAAATGAGTTTATAACAAATGTATTATGCATTAAGAATGAAATTTATTCACAATTTGTCGGCATTAATGACCCATCGAGTTGATATGCGTAAAACCAAACAAACCAAAAGATATTTAAGCTTTATCTTCATACCTTTAATCATATTTGAACATAGAAAAGAGTATGTATTGAATTACTAAAGGACATAATTTCATGCCATCAAAGATTTTATACGCACACTGTGTTCGAGGATACAATTGGAGCGTAAAATTGCCGAGAGCAAATCACACAGTAGCTGGTCGAATGTATTGTTAATTGTATAGTGATACCAGCTGTCAAATCACAATAGAGCGAGACATAGATCGATAGATAGGAATGGAATGTGTAAAATATTTATAAAATGAATATGCAGAAGGTGAACTTGATTGATTGGCTGATGGATTAGTATGAAGACAGATGACTCTGCGTTTGAGATGAAGAACGCTCGGAGATGTACAGCTTTTACTACCCGTTTACGCATTAGAATTATTAATGGCGAGAAACATTTCTGTAGACTTGATAAAAATGGAAATGGCTTTTAAAGTATAATTTCAGATTAGTTATTTCTATAAAGACGAATAACTTGTTTTTATACTAGTTTTTTTTTGCCGTTGTTGTTTTTTCGCTAGTGGAACACAAAAAGAAATGGCCTATTTTAAAAAAATTCAACGTTAAAATTCACATTGGAATAATAAGAGTATTTACGGATTCGAAGGAGCCTTATTTTCCGTAAGTGTAGACAAATTGTCGGACAAGAAGGAACCATACAAAAGTAAATACAGACACTTGTATTGACAAAAAATTACATAAATTGTTGCAAATTTAATGTATTTGCTACAAACTTATCTGTGGAGGAATTTCTTATAGTATGGTGATAACACAGTTTTCTCGTCGGTGCGAATTGTAGAAAGGACGTTTCGTCTCGGTATTTGGTTTTCTTTTAGTCAGTGTGCTGTCGTACCGGCTATCTGCAGCATGCTGATTAATGCCTTAGACGGAATCTGGTTGTAAGGTTCTGAGATAAATGGCCTGTTTTGGCTTGGTAATGAGAGCTTGGTCTGTGAGAGAACGTTAGTTTTTACGTCTCTCCTACAGTAGGTTCTTTCGCAGTGGGCCCTGTTTGGGCGAGTGATGAGAAGCATTTCTTGATTTCTCTAGTAACGTTCCCTGGATAAGTGGGCCTAATTATGGGCTAAGTGAGAGCATTTCTTTTGACGTCTCTCTCCAGTAACGTTCCATGAAAGTGGGCCTAATTATGGGATAAGTGAGAGAGCATTTTTTTGACGTCTCTCTCCAGTAACGTCCCTGATAAGTGGGCCAATTATGGGCTAAGTGAGAGAGCATTTCTTTGACGTCTCTCTCTAGTAACGTGCTCCTGAAAGTGGGCCTAATTATGGATAAGTGAGAGGATTTCTTTTGACGTCTCTCTCCAGTACGTCTCCCTGATAAGTGGGCCCTAATTATGGGATAAGTGAGAGAGCATTTCTTTGACGTCTCTCTCCAGTAACGGATCTTGATAATGAGGTTTTGGTATTTGGCGCCAACATACGATGTTGGCATTCTCACCTGGCGGGGGGGAGATAATTAGCTATGGAATTTCCAACAATAAATGATGAGCACTGAAGTAGACATTGTGAAAGTCTTTTGATATTGTGTTGCATATAGGGTGGAGAGAGTGAGTCAATGGAGATAGATGGATAGATAGATAGATAGATAAGATGAGAGAGAGAGGGAGAAGAGAGAGAGAGAGAGAGAGAGAGAGAGAGAGAGAGAGAGAGAGAGAGAGACATATTATACTTTCATTTCATGTCAGAACCCCCCTCTCTCTTCTCTCTCTCTCTCTTCTATCTATATCTATTATCTAATCTCTTTTCTCTCTTCTCTCTTTCTCTTTGTTTATGGTGAGGTTTTCATTAAACAAAAGTAAAGTCTGTGCAATGATATTTTGGCTTCCGCAAATCATAGATGTACCAAATTCCAACTTATTACATGTTCCTTGATTCATATCCGTAAACTCTTAACTCTGATTGCAGATATTGGGATACGCAAAGACTTGTATTAATCAGCAAGTTTTAATTTAAAATATGCATAATAGACAAATGTGCTTGTTAGGATAACCTAACGAGTTGCTAAAGAGTTGCTCCCTTTCATCATTAGGAACTGACGGGAACGGGATTGGAATTAGTCATGTTACTTTGGACTGGGATTTTGGACAGTACATACATGCGTCAGCACGCCTGAACTAGTGACCACGGTTGGGCTAGTTTAAGTCACTTTTAGGGTAGAAAATTTTCTACCTGTGTTAAACAAGGACTCTCAGCAGAAGTCAACAGACAAGGCACTGGCCATGTGTGAACATACACATAACACAAAGGACGGACCCATATGTGACCACATATGACCTAAGGACCGGCCTGATACGTGAGCACATGTATCATACACACAGCTGAACTCTATCCAAAACATCCCACTGTATTCCTGTCAGTGAGAATAAATAAAACAGATATTGTTATTGTCGAACATATTTTCCTGTTTTAATTATCATTTTGTATATCCTACATTTCGGATATAACAGTGCTGATGTTTGCTTTTTGACTGGAAATAAACGTAGTCACTAGATTGAATAATTCTCCTTCCTTTCAATAATCCATCACGCAATCAGTTGACCAATCCTATTACTTATAGACAAACAATACAATTGTGCTTTTTGGCGAGTAAGCTGTAGAAGAATAAACGTGATGTGATAGAACAAAACTGACTGTAGTTTTGCAATTTAGTCTAAACAAATAAAAATAATCTCAACAAAATTATGTCCAAAATTGTTCTCAGTGTTATCAAGAGTGCTCAATACTCCATAAAAAGTTGAACTTTAATAATAATAATAATATAATAATAATAATAATAATATATAATATGATTAATATATATAATTATATATATATATATATATATATATTAATGGACTCTCTCGTCGATTTTCGACGCATGAGTGTTCATCCAGTGAACAACCAGACACAGTGATTTGTTTATAGTGGTGAAGGCTTGTGTAGGACCATTCCACACTTTTTGGCACAGTCGATAGGAAAGAATTGGTGCATCAAGGAATGACACAAACCCAATCAACGACTGACCTCAGGAAATTTGAATTCAGAGTTACCTAGACTGGTTCCTACCCAGGTTAAGAGCCCAGTCTGCCATATTATTTAACCCATAGCTGGAGGGAATATATGGTTATACCTTTCCAAGGGTATTAGCGCTATGTGAAATGCCAACAGCTTCTTCTAGGAATATATATATATTATATATATTATATATATATATAATATATATATCCTTTTCATTCATGCATGGTAGAAATAGAAATGCGACAGCCAAAACGAGGTTGAGTGGCTTTGCTTGTTTTAGTTTTTTACCAAGCTCTGTCGACAAGTACTTGTTTTGATAATCGTTTTCCTTAAAGAAAAAACTATTCGCTTACTAATCACACACACAACACACAACACGCACACACACACAATATATATATGTGTGTGTGTGTGTGTATGTATTATGATTGTTTGTGTATGTGTGTGTGTCTTTGTATGTGTGTGTGTGTGTGTTGTGTGTGTGTGTGTGTGTATTCGTTATTTATTGCAATTATTTTTCTGTGCGTTGGAATACTTCGTCGGTAATGTATTTCCTGGGGGTCATTGAAGGTCTCGAGTCTTCAAATATCATACATTCTCTCCAAGGGACTCATCCAAGAGCGATCATACCCGGTTGGCATTCCAGTCAAATATCCTCATAGGTGCAAGTATTCAATAACAAGTAGACCTACGCACGCGAACTGCAGGGATTTTCATATTTGGAATTGTTTAAGTCTACACTGTGACATACAATACTCTTTAACTATCAGTGGTGGGTTTTTACTGTTATTGTTTTATCAATAAGAATTATCGATTTTATTTGCAGTTGAAGTTTAAATTGATTCCTCTTTTACTCTATTTTGGATTTTTTGGCAATACATTCGAAAATTTTTACAGGGGTTAGAGTCTATATATTTATCAACCCCTCCGCACGAGAGGATGCGATACAAGGCCAATTTTCTTAGCGGAATTTTACAGGTTTTAAATTCAGAGTTTTCTTCTCCTAGACGGTTACTAGGACAAGATTCTGGAGGGAGATAGGTTGGATGCATACCTTTCCCCAAGGTATTAGGCTATGTGAAATGCAAACAGCCTCGTCCAAGATTTGAACTCGGGTCGACGAGTCATTTCTACGATCTACCATTCATAGCGCCTGATTAGAGTGTATTTTCATTTGGATTTTTGCCAATGAAAATTTGCAGACCCTTTTTTTCTTCACTCTCACCTTTTTTTTTAATTGCATGTAAAAAAAATTATATTCCTAAATTGATCAAATATAATAATTGGTTGTGAATTATACATCTTCTCGGTGCATCAAGGGCGGCGTCAGTGATGCATGAAATCATTGACTCGAGTTCTTTAGGCCCAGATGGCTATACAGAACTATTATCTGACTTTTTCTAGAGTCAGATGCTTTTCTAAAAATCGTTGGATCGTTGTCAATCATGAATGATCCGATACACATTCCGTTTTTCTTATCAAAAGGTAGAGGTGAGGCTTCAGCTCGTAACCTTCCCAATAACATTGATCAATCGAACTGTCTTAATTTCTACACTGTCATCATTCTCATCATATGAAAGTTTACTTTATTGCTTTTTTTCCCCTCTATTTAGTCTATTTGTTTTTGGAATGGTTTTCGATTATTTATATATATTGTTGATATTACATTGTTATATTCATTTTTATTTTTGTTATGATATATTAATTTTATTAGTTTATTTCATTTAGCCCCATAAGAACTAAATATTACTACATTATACTTTATGACACAACCTTTGTGTGTGTGTGGTGCTATATATATATATATATATAATATTATATTATTATATATGGTAAGAAAAGGTGGAATGAAAACTCCACAATGCTGTGTAAAGAAAAAACAATTTATAATTAATCATGAGCTGATATTGCTCAATATTTGATTTTAACAAAATCATCATCAGAGCCATTCACGTCCGTAAGTTGTTTGGGTCGAAGGGAGAGGAAAGTTATGAGTTTACAAAACAAAACTTAATATGCAAAAACGAAAGACGTTAATAATTCCAACGTGGGATTTCGGCATATATATGTGGTCATGTTCCAGTGTATATATTTTGATTTTGGAAATGACGACATATAATATGGCGGAAATGCACGTTGGTGAATATTGTAACGTTTTCGTTTTTTGCAGTATTAAGGTTTTTGTTTTTTGTAAACTATTTTAACTTTCTTCCGACAAAACTAGGGAGTGAATGAGCTTCTGATGATGATTTTTGTAAAATCGAATTTGATCAATAAGCTTATGATTAATTATAAATTGTTTCTTCTTTAACAGCATTGTGGATGTTTTTCATTCCACTTTTCTTACTCATAATTGTCGGATTATTTCTTTCTTTATTATTATATTATATATATATATATATATATATATATATTATATTATATATATTTGCGAGATTCACTGTAATATTATTTATATTCTATAATTATAATTTTATGCGATATGCGCATTGTAAATTGTTCAAGCAAAAATATAAATTTATATACACGGGAACATCAATTATTATCCCATCATTAATTATCATGCACAAATTGAATATATTTGTTTCACCAAATGCTTTAAAAATAACAAACATCCCAAATCTTATTTCTTCGCGAAAGAGCATAAAGCACCGTGTTTGTTGTTCACTTCGTTCTTGCTCATATGTAAAGAGTCCCAGTATCAATTGACAAGTTAATATTTTTTCGCAGGCATTTCTCGGTATGTAATGGTGGTGAGGCAGTATAGTTCTGACTATCGCTGAAGTCCGGTTTTTGATTTTGTGGAGGGAGATCGTTTTGTAATACCATGTGATGAGACTTAAATAAAGTCGAAACAGCTGCTGTATACGATGTTTGGAGATTTCACTTTGTTCATTATTATTTATCTTCTATAATTTGATTTTTATGCGATATGGCATGTGTTAATTGCCTTCAGCAAAATTATAAATATATATATATATATATATATATATATATAATATATATATATATTATGGAATAAAAAGGATATTAAATTTCACACTATGAAAGTAATCACTGCGATTCAATTATGAAGCTCATTGATGCAATTGATAAACATACCATTGATACTTCACTTGAATTCTGAGAGATTTATAATCATAAACTCTCAAATAATCGTTTCGCACGATGCAATTTTTTAATGCATTGAATAATGCTAAAAGAAATAACTATCACAAAAGGTGAACAATTTTTTAAAAACAGATAGTGGGGAAATTTATCGCTGACATTCAGTTAGTATAAAGAAGCTTCAATTTTTCTCAGAGGTATGGGCAAATAATAGGAGACTGAACTCTATAACTGGTTAAGCAACAGTTTAGGACAAGGAAACTGATTTCTCTAAGTTTGAGATGAGGCTTGTAAAAAAAAAAATAAAAAAACACATACACTATAGAGTCTAGGTAAAAATCATACATAAATGATAGGTAGATATCTAGGCAAAAACAAGACATTAGGTTTATAAGTTCCAAAATTCACACTCATTGTCCAATTGGACACATGGTAGTGGATAAGGAGTTTGGTTAAGACAGTTCTAAGTGACAGTTATCTGTAGACTGCAGGTTCAATCTGATGGTACATAGAAAATTTACACAACTCCTACGCAGTATGGTTAGTGGAATGAGAACGGATACCGTGGACTGAATAATGGGTTAGTTTCAAAGTTCTGTGTGCACCCGATTACGACAAGAAGGTTCCCGACTTCGAAAGAAATACCTGAAGAAGGCGGAGGGGCATATATGGCCGAGTTGTACAGATGTAAATGAAGAATGAGACAATAGTCCGATAACGCAATATTAAGAAACTGAATTAACTGTTATATTACTACATTTAATAAAATAACCTTCTGTCATTTGTTTGCTATGAGGGAAGTTAGTAAATATTTATAGAGAACTCCTATTCATCCAGAACCGCAAAATCTCTCTTTTTGAAGTGGCTTTTTCCTAAGGGAAGTAAAGTAAAGTTGGGAGATGTGGCCTATTGTTGGTATCAGCTTAACACGAAGGGAGTCTATACCCTTCTTTGCTAGACTATGATTGCTTTTTGAAAGTGGAAGACACATAATTGTAGTAGCTCCCTCTGACACAGATCAGATTAGTAATCAGTGCTACTGTGCTGCTGAGTGGTGAGGGATCGGTATTGAAACTAGATCCAGGATTGAACCAGGAACTTGTGATTCTAAGAGTGTGCTTACCAACTGGGCTAAATCCTGCTAGAAAGAGAAAACGTTCATAATATTAGAATCTCGACTAAGATAATATTTTGAATTTCACAAAAGTATGATTGATAGATTTGACAAATTTTTCGTGAGTGGAGGTAATGATTTATGTCCGAATTTTTGCATCAGTTTGGGAAGAAAGAGACGGTAATTTCATTTCGACAGAGATTGAGAGTGAGTTTGTCGCTTTGGTCATAGGGAAATAGATGATTAAAATAGATGTGAATGCCGGATATAAAAGTAGAAGAATGTAGGAGAAAAACAGGAACAGAATGGGATATATCGTAGATAGATAGATAGATAATAGATAGGAAATATTGAAATAAATAGGCAGGTAGAGCACAAAGGATATTATATAAAAAAGATAGATAGATGAATAGATATTAATTGAAAATATGAGATAATGGAATATTTATGAGGAGGTAGAGAGAGAAGATAGGATATATATATATATATATATATAAATTATATATTATTTTATATATATATTATATATATATATACGCACCACACGCGCACACACCACACAACGCACACATATAATATATATATAATAGTATATATAATATTATTATATATAATATATTTATAGTGATGATAAAAGGGTTGAAAACGACACATGCCTGTTAAATGAAAATATTTTATATCATTTTTCATAGCTATATTGAACAATATTTCGATTTATAAAATAATCATAATCAAGCTTGTTTTTTAATCGGACTCATTGAGAGAGAAGCAGAAAATAATATTTTTATAATCGAAATTGTTCAACTATTAGCTATGAAATTATATAAAATATTTTCATTTTAACAAGTATAATAATCTAATTGTCTGGTAAGTAAAGGGATGATTCTATTTGGGATCATCATAATCTCACTGGTACATCAAATGTATATTCCTGTAGGTGAAACTTATGATTTATACAGAATTTTTAGAATTCTAAAAATGTATGTATAATAATTAATACATTATTATATTCAGAAATATCTAAGTTCAAAGAAAAAATTTAACAATAAATAATAGATCAAATAATATGTATATATATATATTATATATATTATATATATATATATATATATATATATATATAATATGTCTATTAGTACATTTTTATCTTATTTCTATCTACTATTTACAAGTTCACTGTTTATCTCAGATCCATAGTATAGCATTGAATCCCTAGGATAATATATATATATATATATATTATATATATATTATTATTATATATATATTATATAGTGTGTGTGTGTGTGTTGTGTGGTGTGTGTGCATATTAAATACGCTGTTTTTTATGTGGGCCAAAGATGCGGGTAAACAGAAATACT
>CM042141.1:83997516-84008879 GCA_023376005.1 Doryteuthis pealeii | reverse complement strand
CCAGATTTTACATTGGCTTACCCTTGTTTATCCAGAGCCTTGACTACAGTTGTTTAGCAAATCACGTAGGTCGTTCGGAATTTCAACCTGATTACCCTTTCTTGCAGATTTGGAGAATTCTGCTAAACGAACGCAATCAGATCGTCTGTTATATTGCTTTCTTCTAGGCCACAGCCTTCATGAGTCTCATTGCATTCTACAGTTTCATGCCTGATTGTTTGTTACAGTGTTCAGGGCAGCATTGGGGCAGCAATCCATAATCTTCCTTATTTGACTGGCCCGTGCATATCATCATGATTACAAGTTATTCTCTTCCATGATTCAAAGGTGGGTTTCAGTCATCCATTCTATCTGTCATCACGATATATGAATGCAAGAAGGACCCAAGCTTAAAATGACGCCGTAGTGTGCGTCAATACCTCCAACCTCCCGAGAAAAATAACCAAATATAATATATGTCAAATTTCTCCCGAAACACCCTGTATAATATATATTAATTATATTTATTATTATTTATTATATTTATTATATTATTATATTATTATTTTTATATTATTAAACTTCAACTTTTTAATGAGTATTGAAGCACTCTTGGATAACACTTGTGATAATTTTGGACATAATTTGTTGGGATTGATTTTTAATTTGGTTTAGACTAAAATATGGGCAAAACTACCAGTCAGTTTTTTTTCTGTCACATCACGGTTTATTCTCTACAGCTTACTCGCCAAAAAGCACAAATTGTATTGTTTGTCTATAAGTAATTAGGATTGGTCAACTGATTGCGTTATTATTTAAAAAGGAAGGAGAATTTATTCAGATCTAGTGACTACGTTATTTCCAGTCAAAAAAGTAATTCATCAACCACTTGTTATATTCCGGAAATGTAGGATATTACAAAATGAGTAATTAAAACAAGGGATAATATGCTTCAACAATAACAATATCTGTTTTATTTATTCTCACTGACAGGGAATACATCGGATGGTTTTGGATAGAGTTCAGCTGTATGAATGTACATTGCGCTCACGTATCAGGCCGGTCTTGAGTGTCATGGCGACATTGTGGTATAATATGGGTCGTCTTTTGTGTTATGTGTATGTTCACACATGGCTAGTGGCCTGTCTTGTTGACTCTCTGCCTGCAGCAGTTCCCTTATTTAAACCACAGGGTAGAAAATGGTTCTACCCTAAAAGTGACTTAAACTAGCCCAACGTGGTCACTAGTTTAGGAGTGTGACGCACGTCTGTACTATCCAAAATCCCAGTCCAAAGTAAACATGGCTGAATTCCGATATCCGGGTTCCCGGTCAGTCCTTTAATGCATGAAAGGGGAGTAACTCTTATTTAGCAAACCGTTAGGTTACCCTAACAAAGCACATTTGTATATTAATGCATATTTTAAATTAAACTTGCTGATTAATAACAATTCTTGTGCGTCGATCACAATATCTGCAATCAGATGTGCTAAGAGTTTACGGGATATTGCATCAAGGAAACATGTAATAAGTTGGAATTTGGTACATCTATGTTTTTGACGGAAGCCAAAATATCATTGCACAGACTTTTTACTTTTGTTTAATTTGAAAAACCTCACCATAATAACAAGAGAGAAACGAGAGAAGAGAGAAGAAAGAGATAGATAGATAGACGGAGAGAGCAGAGGAAGAGAGGGGGGGTTTTCTGACATTGAGATGAAAAGTATAATATCGTCTGCCTCTCTCTCTCTCTCTGTCTCTCTCTCTCTCTCCCATTCACTCACCTCTCTCTCTACTCTCCCATTTCACTCACTCCACTTCTCTCTCTTCTCCTCTCTCTCTCTCTCTCTCTCTCTCCTCTCTCTCTTCTCTCTCCCATTCACTCACTCTCTCACCCTATATGCAACACAATATCAAAAGACTTTCACAATGTCTACTTTCGTGCTCATCATTTATTGTTGGAAATTCCATAGCTAATTATCTCCCCCTGCCGCCAGGTGGTGCGAATGCCAACATCGTATGTTGGCGCCAAAATACCAAAACCTCACTTATCAGGAATCCGTTACTGGAGAGAGACGTCAAAAGAAATGCTCTCTCACTTATCCCATAATTAGGGCCCACTATCAGGGAACCGTTACTGGAGGAGAGACGTCAAAAGAAAAACGCTCTCATCACTTCGCCCAAACAGGGCCCACTTGTCGAAGAACCGTTTACTGTAGGAGAGACGTAAAAACTAACGTTTCTCTCACAGACCAAGCTCTCATTACCAAGCCCCAAAACAGGGGTCCATTATATCTCAGAACCTTACAACCAGATTCCGTCTAAGCATTGTATCAGCATGCTGCAGATAGGCCGGTACGACAGCACACTGACTAAAAGAAGAACAAATACCGAGACGAAAACGTCCTTTCTACATTTCCCACCGACGAGAAGAAAAACTTGTGTTATCACCAGTTACTATAAAGAAATTCCTCCACAGATAAGTCTGTAGCAAATACCATTAAATTTGCAAACAATTTATGTAATTTTTGTTCAATACAAATGTCTGTATTTACTTTTGTATTGTTCCTTCTTTGTCCGACAATTTGTCTACACCTACGGAAAAATAAGGGCTCCTTCGAATCCGTAAATACTCTTATTATTTCCAATGTGAATTTTTAACGTTGAATTTTTTAAATAGGCCATTTTCTTTTTTGTGTTCCACTAGCGAAAAAACAACAACAGCAAAAAAAAAAAAACTTAGTATAAACAAGTTATTCGTCTTATAGAAAGTAACTAATCTGAAAGTTATACTTTAAAAGCCATTTCCATTTTATCAAGTCTACAGAAATGTTTTCTCGCCATTAATAATTCTAATGCGTAAACGGGTAGGTAAAAGCTGTACATCTCCGAGCGTTCTTCATCTCAGACGCAGAGTCCATCTGGTCTTCATACTAATCCATCAGCCAATCAATCAAGTTCACCTTCTGCATATCATTTTGATAAATATTTTACACATTCCATTCCTATCTATCGATCTATGTCTCGCTCTATTGTGATTTGACAGCTGGTATCACTATACAATTAACAATACATTCGACCAGCTACTGTGTGATTGCTCTCGGCAATTTTCACGCTCACAATGTATCCTCGAACACAGTGTGCGTATAAAATCTTTGATGGCCATGAATTATGTCCTGTTAGTAATTCAATACATAACTCTCTTCTATGTTCAAATATGATTAAAAGTATGAAGATAAAGCTTAAATATCTTTGGTTTGGTTTTTGGTTTACGGCATATCAACCTCGATGGGTCATTTAATGCCGACAAAGTGTGAAATAAATTCATTCTTAATGCATAATACAATTTTGTTATAAACTCATGTTTTTCTATTCAACCCATAAATGTAACAGGTACTGTACTACCACTCCGGGTCAGAGTGGACTAGGGAGCAATGGTGATGAAGGGGTGCTCCACATTCCCCAAACCTCCAAAACTGGAACCTCACCATCAGATAGAGTTTAACGTCATTCCCAGCACATATAGACCCTCAGCCACCGCCTTCTAGCACCCATATGATAAAAAAGGGTTTGGGGCTTGCCATGAGGGCAATAGGATTGGGAAAATCAAATAGGTGCTAGGGCTTGGCGTGACCAGCCGATTTGATCAGAGGGGGCCTCTCCGACCGCCCGTCTAGCCCAGGATAGGGTCAAAGTGAGAGTATTGCAAGTCATGAAACTGCTCAGCCACCTGGTTTCTATCCTTAAGCATCACGGGTCGCCACCCACAGCCAACATGTGGCCCATTGGGGAGTCTTACCCCTCTGCAGAGGTGCAGTCGGTGCATTCTAACACCCACCGACAGGCGGTTAGATATCTTCATTTCAAGATCTAAAATTCAAATGAGCAACTTACGTAATAAAACGATGATGTCTAGACTGTTGTCTAGATTTTTAACTATTCAGTGCTGATTTGAAATAAAGATCATGAAGCTAGTTTCAATACATTTTGAATCGTATTTTTTGGCAGAACACAGAATTGTACATGAGTCCATACTCACCAAATGATTGCAGGCGCGCTCTGTGTAACGGTTATCGTCATGGGGAACGCAACCAGCAAACCGACTCTATATCCTTGGCAAAGGTTGAAATCTACCTCTTCACCCCCAGCTATAGGTAGATTGTAAGGAACACTGAGTTCTTTATTCTTGGTTATTTAACTAATCTAGGAGAAGGAAAACTCTTAAGTCAAACCAGATTTTTGGCTTTAAAATTTACCTTGAATACCATCCTGCTCGTGGCAGAGGGATTAGGTAATTATATACTCACCAAAGCGCGTGGTGTAATGTTTAAAGTCATGGGAAAAGGACTCGTCGCCCCGAGTTCAAATCCTGGATGTGGTAGTTGCATTTCAGCGCTAATACCCTTGGGAAAGGTATGAATCCTACTCTCCTCCAGCTATGGATAAATAGTAGGGCAGACTAGGCTCTTTAGCCTTGGTTAGGCAACCGATCTAGGAGAAGCAAAACTGAATTCAAACCCGTTGAACTCTGCTTAAGAAATTGATTTTGTGTCACATCCTGCTCGTGCGAAGGGATTAGTAAATATATATATATTTACTCACCAAACATAGCTAAGGGATTGTATGAGGCAATACCCCCATATACATGGAAGAAGAAGGAAGAAGAAGAAGAAGAGAGAGGAAGAGAGAAGAAGAAGAAGAAAGAAGACTGATTGGGATGACTGAGAGAGAGGGGGAGAGAAAACAATTAAAGGTAGAACGTATAAAAAAAGAAGAAGAGATAAACTATTACGACAGCAACAAAGAGAGAAGAAGAAGAAGGAAGAAGAAGAAGAGAAGAAGAAGAAGAAGAAAGAAGAAGAAGAAGAAAGAAGAGAAGGAAGAAGAAGAAGAAGAAGAAGAAGAAGAAAGAAGAAAAGAAGAAGAAGAAGAAGAAGAAGAAGACCTGATTGGAGATGGGAAAGAGAGAGAGAGAGAGAGGGGGGGAGAGAGAAAAAAACAATTAAAAAAGGTAGAAACGTGTAAAAAAAGAAGAGAGATAAAACTATGACAACGACATCAACAAAGAAGAAGAAGAAGAAGAAGAAGAAGAAGAAGAAGAAGAAGAAGAAGAAATATTACGATCAACAAACTGCGTTTATGCTATTGCTGGTGGTGAAGAACAGATCGACTCTGGGTTTTTCTAAACGCGAAATAAAACGCAAACAGTTTCAACCATCCAAGATTTAAACTCGAATCACCGATTCCATTTTCTATGACAATGACCGTTAAACGAAGCGCGCCACTGGTATGAGTCTTACTGTACCACAAAATGAGCGAAGACCTTGAAGATTTTATCAGAGAATCCACTCTTGGTATGCATGTACTTTATCAGGCCAGAAATCATTATCTTTCATGGTGTGCAATTTATTTTCAGACAATTTTACAACGTTTGTGTTTGGACTTTTGTTGTAGATGGTTTTTACCAGTAAACTACGCAGATGGCATCCAATATTGAGGCTTTTACTAATGTTGCGTCCTCACGACCAGATGTTGTTTCGTTGCTGTTCAGTGGGTGTTAATTACGACGCTAAAAGTCGACGTTCACCGAGGCAACTCTTACGCCTTAGAGAATGCCAAATGGCCGCTATCGAAATAGAATTGCTCAATGGAATATGAATATGAAATTTGCTCTTCAGGATGCTTCGATATGAATGTCAGCCTTCCAGTGTTGGGGTTAAGAATACACTACTCTATCTATAAAGCATGCGACCTGCTAACTTGAACGCTGACATAAAAAATCTCCCTACAAGTTTATTCATTAGCGTAACGGTTATCGTCGTAAGAAATAAAACCAGAGAACGGAGTTCAAATTCTGGACTAGGCTGTTTGCATTTCACTTCGTACTAATGCCCTTGGAAAAAGACATGAATGCACCTGCTTCTCCCAACTATGAGTAAATAGTACGGTTGGCTGTGTTCTTTAGTTTTAGTTGGGCAACTCGTCTAGAAGAAGGAAAACTGAATTTAAAATAGCTTTATTCCAACCAAAAATTGACCTTGTGTCACATTCCGCTCGTTGCAGAGAGGTTAGGTAAATACATATCATTCCATTCTTTAAACTAACTTGGCCTTACCTGCTACTAAGCTCATCGTAGTAAATTTTTCTCTACCTTTTTCTCCCCTATCCCCCCTCTCTCTCTCTCTCTCTCTCTCTCTCTCTCTCCACTCATTATATATATATATATATATATATAATATATATATATATATATATAAATCAGGTGGATCCTGTGGATCAGGGTTAAACCAGTGGATTTTACTGAAGATCCTCATGGTGAAACTTGAATAGGTTATCACTTGTACCTATATTACAATATATATATATATATATATATATATATATATATAGAGAGAGAGAGAGAGAGAGAGAGATTTATATGTGTGTGTATGTGCGTGTGTGCATGTGTGTATGTGTGTGTTTGTGTGTGTGTGGTTGTGAATGGTATCAAGTATTTCTATCATAGATTTCTACCAAATGTGAGAACTAAAACTTATATATAAAGATTTTGCGCATATATATATATATAACTATATGGCCACCTGCCCCCCCCCCATCTCACAAAACCATACAAGTGAGACGGACTAGACATGTAGGTCACTGCTGGGAGAAGCAAGGACGAAATCGTAAGCGACGTACTACTGTGGAAGCCAGCGCATGGGCAGGCTAATGTGGGCTGCCCAGCCAGGACCTACATTGACCAACTATAGCAGTAGATTTACCTTTTCTATCAGAAGATTGTGTAGTAGTTGTTTCTTATAATTATGCCACAGAGAGAAAAAGGTAAATCTCCTACTACCAACCTCTGCTAACACCCAAAACTGACCACCCCTAATTCACCAGTATGAAAAGGTTCACCATTGAAGCAAGAACTCAATCCAACGTCCCGAAGAAGGTCTAACTGACCGAAACGTTACAACGTCGACATTACTACCTAATTAGTAAATATCCATTTTCTACAACATCGTGTTTTGTCTACTTTTCTCCATTACAGTCGGATTAATTTTTTCCTCTATTTCTCCCCCCATATATTATATATATATATATATATATATATATATAAGTGTATATGCATATCTTTGCATATACGGAGTATAGTATAAATAGATACATGAAAACTTGAATATATCGGAAATAAATTTATTTCGACACTTCAAATCTGATTTCATATGAAATTAGATTTGAAGAGGTTAGAGTAGTCGAAATAAATTTATTTCTAACGAATAAATTAATGTGTGTGTGTGTGTGTGTTTGTGTGTGTGTGTGTGTGTGTGTGTGGTGTGTGTGTGTGTGTGTTGTGTTATTATAGTTGCACCGCAAACGGTGTTTGTTTTTTTAATATCAAAAGGGAAATGGAATTGTTCATTCGAGAAATGTGCATTTATATTGATCTCTAAAAAAGATCCTTTAACATTTAAAAGTAGAAAAATAGTTTTTTCAAAAAGGACTCTAGCAAAACAACGAGAACATGAGGGGAAATGAAGCATGAAAAGGAGAAACCCGGGGATGTTTAACAAAAGAAATAAGAAAGGAGTGCTGTTCAAAAGGAAAGTTAGAGACCAAAGGAAAGTCAAAGGAAGGAAATAACATTAAGAAAGGAAAAGAATAAAACGAGAAAAATCTTTAAAAAAACAAAACAACACCAAAAAAAAATAACAAGATAAGGAATCTTAAGAAAGTTAAGAAAGAAAGGATGAAGGTAGAAATGATGAAAGTTAATAAAGAAAGTTACGTAGTTACAAAGAAGAAAGAAAGGAAAGAAGGTTAAGAAAGAAAAGGGCTAAATAAAATTTAAAAAATAGAACGAAAAAAAGAAAGAATAAAAGAAAAGAAACGAAGAATGTAAGCAAGAAAGTTACGCATGGTAGAAAGGAGAAAGTTAAAAAGAAAGAAAAAATAACTTCAAGAATTTAAAAAGGTGAGCAGCCACAAAAAAAAGAAAAAGAAAAAAAGAATCTAGGAAAGAAAGAAGAAAGAAAGAAAGAAAGAAAGAACGTAAGAAGAAAGAAAGAAAAGAAAGAAAGAAAAAATGTTAAGAAAGAAAGAAACGTAAAGGAAGATAGAAAGAAGGAAGAAAATGAAGTATGTAAAAAAAAAAAGAAAAAAAAAGGTGGACACCCACAAAAAGAAAGAAAGAAAGAAAGAAAGAAAGAAAGAAAAAAGAAAGAAAGAAAGAAACGCAGAATGTAAAAAGAAAGATAGAAAGATATAAAGAAAGAAAAATGTTAAGAAAAGAAAGAAACATAAAGGAAGAAAAAAGGAAGGAAGGAAATGAAGTATGTAAAAAAGAAAAGAAAAAAAAACTTCAAGAATTAAAAGGGTAGACACACCACAAGAAAGAAAGAAAGAAAGAATGTAGAAAGGAAGAAAGAAAGAAAGAAATGTAGAAAAGAAAGAAGCGTAAAGGAAGATAGAAAGAAGTAAGAAAATGAAGTATGTAAAAAAACAAGAAAAAAAAAAACTTCAAGAATTAAAAAGGTGGACACCCACAAAGAAAGAAAAAAATAAAGAAAGAAAAAAGAAAGAAAGAAACGCAGAATGTAGAAAAAAAGAAAAAGAAAGACGTTAAGAATGAAAGAAACGTAAAGGAAGAAAAAAAGGAAGGAAGAAAATGAAGAATGTAAACAAGAAAGTTACGCGTGGTAGAAAGAAGAATGGTGGGAAGAAAGGAAAAACGTTAAGAAAGAAGAAAAGAAGGAAAGAAAGAAACGCAAAGAAAGTAATGTAAAAAAAGGAATTAAAGAAAGAAAGAAAGAAGAAAGATTGAAGAAAATGAAGAAATTTATTTAGAGTAGAAAGAAGGAATGTTGAAAAAAAGGAAAAACGTTAAAAAAAAGAAATAAAGAAATGAAGAATATAAAAAAAAATTAGGCAAGGTAGAAAGATGGGGAAAATGTTAGGAAAGAAAGAAGGAGGAGGAAAGAAGGGAAGGAAGGAAAGAAGGAAATGAAGAATATAAAAAAGAAAAAAGTTACGGTGGTTAGAAAGAAGAATAGTGGAAAGAAAGAAAAGGCGTTAAGAAAGAAAAATGGTAATAAACACAAAGAAAGTAAGAAATAATAAAAGAAACAAAGAAGAATACAAATGAAAAATACTTCTTCAAAAATATGAAAAATGAAGAAATAAGAAGAATAAGCGAGAAACAAATATACTATGGATTTATGAATACAAAACAAAAGAGGAAAATGCAAAACGAACGAAAAAAAATAAGAAAAGAATGAGAATAAACACGAAAAAAGAAAGAAAGACAGAAAGAAAGAAAAAAACAAACAAACAAACAGACAGACAGACAGATTCATTCAGAATCCTGGAAGAGAAAAGAAGTAAAATTGTTAAAATGTATTGATTTTTGGTTGAATGAAAGAAATTGCATGGGAAACATTTCCGGTCGATCAAGGAGAAAAACAAGTGCACAAATATATTGAAAAGAAAGGCAAGACAAGTGACAGTAAGTCTTCCCCTTGAAAAGAGGAAATAAACCTATAGCAGTGGGAAATTAAAATTTTATTTAATAATTTATTTGTATTGAATTGTAGAGATGACTTTAAATATTAATTTCTATTCTGACCGTTAAGCCATAATGGTTTTATGGCTCTGGTGTTATAGTTAACAAGCTAGTATCACAAATTAGTCAGTATCTTCAGATAGGTTTCCTATACCTAAGGTCTTGTGCCAGTTCTTAAATGAACTTAGTTTTTTATTCTTTTATTGATTGATTGATGATTGATTTAAACGGCATATCAACACGTCTAGGGTTATTTTATGCCTAAAGGTTTCCCATACCTTAGGTCTTGTTGCCAGTTCTTAAGTGAACTTATTTCTTATATTATTTCTCTGAATGTTTGAGATGAGGCTCCAATTGGACACATGGTCCTAGTGGATAAAGTAGTTAGATTAAGACAGTTCTAAGTGACAGTTATCTCTAGATTGCAGGTTCAATCCTGATCAAGGGCAGCAGTAACATAGAATAATAATTAACACAGCTTAATGCCTCTACCCCTGCTATGGTTAGCGGAATGAGAACAGGATACCCCGTGGACTGAATAAAGGGTTGGATTCAAAGTTCCGTGATGGCTCCCGATTACGACAAGAACGTTCCCGAGTCCGGAAAGAAGGTTCTCGAGTTCGAAAAGAAATACCCGAATAAGGCCGGAGGGCATATCGGCCGAAACGTTGTACAGATAACAATGAAGATGAGGACAATAGTCCGAATAACGCAGATAATAGTTATTTTTTTAATCTTTTTATTTATTGATTGATTAATTGATTTAAACGTTATATCAACCCATCTAGGGTTATTTTATGCCTAGAGTTTAGGGAATCACTGAAATTAAACATCAATGAGCCTGTTCGGTCTTATATGGGTGACAATCTAAGAGCATTTTGTGACCGACTAAGAAGGGTTGAGTAAATTACAACTGAAGTTTTATGTGCAAAACTTAGGGAATAACAACAGCAGATACCGTAAGCAAACTGAAGCCGGAATGCCAGATTAAGAAACGCTTGACAAATAGCAACAGCAGGTAGTGTAAGCAATCCAATGTCTGTGAGTCACATTAAACAAGGCTTAGTAAATAACAACAACGATTGGCTTCCTGTTGATCAGCATAAAGAGAGACAAAAAAAAATCGACTTCTCTGCGTTCAGCTTGAACTAAATCAAGATTTATTATTATTATTATTATTATTATTATTATTATTATATTATTATTATTATTGTTATTGTTCACTCCTTTTGAGTTTTTCACATCAGCGTTAGCTGATGGCCTTTCACTGGAGTCTGAGTGACAACAAGTCTCCTCAGTTCTCCAGGACTCTTTGAGTATTTGGCAGATTGCAGCAGTTGCAGTATTCTGGATGGTCTCGATTCTCCCTCTGATTTCCAGATTTTCCAAACTTTTTTCAAATCTTTTTGGGACCGTTCCAAGTGCACCAACTACAATTATTATTATTATTATTTATTATTATTATTATTATTATTATTATTATTTCACTCCTTGTGAGTTTCTCACACCAGCATTAGCTAATGGTATTTCACTGGAGTCTGAGTGACAACAAGTCTCCTCGGGTCTCCAGGACTCTTTTGAGTATTCTAGCCGATTGCAGCAATGCATGTCCGGTCTCCTGGCAGAGATATGGTGATATTATTATTATTATTATTATTATTATTATCGAGTTTTTCACACCTGCCTTAGCCGGTGGTTCACTGGAGGCTGAGTGACAGCAAATCTCCTCAGATCTCCTGGACTCTTCTGAGTATTCGAGCCAATCTTAACAATGCTCTAGTTTGGGTGGTCTCAATTCTTCCTCTGATTTCCAATTCACCCAAATTCTTTTCTAGACCCTTG
>CM042141.1:83960016-83995016 GCA_023376005.1 Doryteuthis pealeii | reverse complement strand
GCTGGTACCGTTGTTTCACCAGCGGTGGCGAATCATATCCGATTCAAGCGGTGAGGAGAGTGCAGCACGGGCAAATAATAATATCAAGCCGTGAAGATCATGAGATTTACGAAATAAGAACTTTAAACCGAACCCCTGGAAAGTGATTGTAGAAACGCCATGGCCAGTTAAAATAACAGACGCTGACAGAAGAGACTTAAAGGATAATATTTTATCATGAACGTTTTTAATTGGGGTACCCCGTTGTTTCGGAATTCGCGTTCATTCTTGTGAGAACCAGACTTTAAAGACGCCTTGCCATGACGTACAGCTTATCAATGGTCAGAGAGACTATCTTGCGAATCATTACTAGCAGAAATACGCGATTCATGACCGGACTTAAAGGATTTTAAGAACACAAACAATGGGAAATAAAGGGGACAGAGAAGAGCAAGAGCGGCCGTAAGAGGAAAATAATTTAGCAAATTCCTAATTAAAATTTTAAAAACTGCTAAAAATTCGCTTATTAAAATGTTCATTTATCTTATGAATTCCTTTTTTGTTAACATGTAAAATGCTATGTTTAAAAATGTAACCCTAAACTCGTGAGTGTTTTAAAACATAATTTTGTTTTTCTAAAAGAAATTTTGTACATATGCCAAAAATTTCTTAATTGCCTGTTGAGTTAAAGTGATAAAAAGTATTCGTTTGATTCATTTTCTTTTTACCCCTAAAATGTCGCAATAAAAGAAGCTAAGAATTGCCTATATGTCCTCATTTGTAGGTGGAAAATTTCACGTATTAATTCAAATAATTTTTTTCATTTATTCTGTGAATAGGTTATTTATTTTGTATTTACGTATTAATAACTGTGAAGAGTTCCACAAATCGATTGATTTTTAATTATTGAATTATATAATTAAATGAAGCGGTCTTTTTCAAAGCAACTATATTTATGAGGAAAGACGTAATAAATAAACCGTTAATCACGAGGTACAAACAAACGCTCTCGTTCAGGGCCGGAATTTTTTTTAAAAATTTAAAATGCGTATTTTGTGTTAAAAATAGTGTGGACTTACTTTTTTAAAACTTGCTTTTGTAGCTGGAATACTTCTTGAACATTTCTGATATTTTTATACACTTTTACTTCAAACTCTTTAGAGTTTTTCTAATGATAAAAATGCTTCTGATTTTTTAAAATAAAATTTATTTTAGTTTTAACACAAAATACGCATTTTCAAAATTTTTAAAAAAATCCGGCCCTGAACGAGAGCGTTTGTTTGTACCTCGTGACTAACGGTTTATTTATTCCGTCTTTCCTCATAAATATAGTTGCTTTGAAAAAGACCGCTTTATTAAAAGGTCGAAAAAGATCTGTTAGCAAACTAATAACATCTTGTTTTTTCTAAAAACTTTCTATACATACTGTCGGATTCACTTCCATTTACTTTCATAATGAAATGAGTAAAAATCAAAACTAAATTCTGTACTTTTCCTTATTATAAACCTATTAAAGTGTTTGCATGATTTGTAATGTTCAATGATATCTTTTTTCGGAGTCATAAGTCGACACGTACACACCAAAACAGACGTGACTTCTTTATATATATATAGAGATAACGAGTTCAATCCTTTTTTAAGGTTTTCCTAACAACAATGCAATGATCATTACTGTGAAAAAGTAGGTCACTTTGACTGGTGTAGATTTTAATGAGCATGGTATGCAGCCATTTGTTTATTGATAGTGAAAATGCATAGACACTATGTGTGAACAGTGGTGCAAAAATGTGAAAAACAAAAACTTTTGTAGCTGAAAACCTGCTCTATTCAATGGTATGCTTCTTGTATCTATTGTAGTTTTTATGAAAATAAATAAGAGATTTTATTTTAAGAAGTAAAAAACCCTCTTACAAGTATGGTCGACAGGCTTTTGTTAATTGATGTTGAAAATGCCAATGGCCAATGATAGTGCCTATGTAGAAAAATAATGGTTTTGTAACTTAAAATGTGCTCTATTCAATTGTGATCTCTGTATTTATTGTAGAAGGCATTCATTTCTGAGTATCACTTATATATAAATTATCATGGAGGCGCATGGTTAGAGTGTTAGGAAATTAACTCGTCGACCCGAGTTCAATTCCTCGACGAAGCTGTTTGCATTTCACATGGCGCTAATACCCTTGGGAAAGGTATGAATCCAATTCTCCCTCCAGTTAGGGGTAAATAGCAGGGCAGACTGGGCTCTTTAACCATGGCTAGGTAACCAGTCTAGGAGAAGGAAAACTCTGAATTCAAACCTGTTGAACTCCGCTTAAGAAATTGACCTTGTGTCACATCCTGCTTGTGCGGAGGGGTTGGTAAATATATATATATAAATTAATATGCAATATTGAAAAATACATACTAAACAGCTTACGGTAAAGTCACATTGAAAACACTGGTTCTCATTAGATCACCAAAGCAGAAAACTTTCTCTATCCAATGGGGTTATTATGCTTATATATACTAGCAGATATATGCACCCTCCGGGTGCAAGTTTTTAAGTTTAATGTAATAAAATATTATATTAAATTAGAAAGGATAATGAAACTAAATAAGAATACTGATAAAAGATTTGAAACAGAGGGAGTATAATAAAAATAGAACAACTGAAACTTACTCTTCCATCACTCTCGTCTTTCATTGTTATTTTTTCTAATTTAAGTATTTAGTTAAAAGAGGAAGTAAGAATAAAATGACAGTTATTTTTTCTAGTTAATGGATTCATTTAAGATTCATTGAAGAGATTTTGCTTAAGTTAGAAATCAATAATACTAAGCACATATTTAATAAAATCACATTTTTAATATCAATATGCAAATTAGCCTTCCTCTTCACACTGTAAACCGCTATTTTATTGTATATATAATATAATTGCATGTTGTCAGTATGTAGACATGGTTAACAGTATTAATAATGTAAATCAATTTTATTAATAATTGAGGTTTAAATAAAAATACAATCATGGAAAATGTGATGTCAATAACTAAGGGAATAGTGATATGAGTAGTAATATAGTTTCGGTTACAGACAGAAAAGCACACAATCTCCATTATAAAAGATATATATATATATATATATATATATATATATTGTAGTTTCTGTGGAATTATAAAGGAGGTTTTACTTTCAGAGTAAAATTATTTACAAGTGTGGTATGCGGGTCTTGTTTATTGATAGTGAAAGTGCATTGTCAATGACAGTGCCTAGGTGGAAAAATAGTGTTTTGTAGCTGAAAACTTGCTCTATCAAATAGTGTTATTGTGTTTCCTCTATGTGTTGCAGTTTCAGTGAAGAATAAAAATGTGGCATTATTTTCAGAGCTCCTCTATAAAATTGACTTCTTAGAAGAAAAAAAAATTGCTGTTGAAAAATTTTCGTTTTCTTTCTTGTAAATAAACCTGCAAAGTTCTGTTCGCTAATTACAATTAATTTATCTGGGATCTCTCGGTCACACGGTTGATACTCTGACGACTGAACCGAATTCAAAAGAAGTCAGAGAGGGTTAATTGTTGAAAGTCCACCAGCTGGCCGAGGGCCACGACGCAACGATTTTGCCAAGCGGTTATTAAACAAGTCGAATCTCTTGAAACGTTTTGAGCAAGCGTGCTGGCTCATTATTGTCGACAGGTCGAAGCACGAATTCAAAATGGCGTGCTTCGTATCGTTCCATTCACACACTCACGCGACTTAGCTTCCGGTTCAAGAACTGTTAGGGTCCCATCTATGAGTTAAATAGAAAACAAACAAACAAACAAACAACGTTCACTTTCGGACTAATATCCTTTGGAAAGTTATGAACCTATTCATGCCTCCTGGTAAGGGTTAAATAGTACCACTACTTTTCTCATACACTGATGGCTTTGGCATTAACTAACACTAGAAGGTTGGGTAATTTTCACCTTTAGTTGTTAAAATTCCTAGCATAAAATTGTGCGTGTGCATTATCTGAAATGAACTTAATTGTTATTAAGAAGACATTTTATTAATTTTTTTTGTTAAAGCATACAGTTGTATTGTTTTCGAAACGATTCTAAGATTTGTGTATTTCGCATGGACACTTTCAAAATGGCTACTGGCTTGTTTCAAAGTGAAAGTCAGTTGGCTAAATTCCTAGCATACAATTATCTGAAATGAACTTAATTGTTATTAAGAACACTTTTATGATATTTTTGTGTTAAAGCATGCAGTTGTATTGTTTTCGAAAAAGTTTCTAAGATTTGTTTATTTCGCACGGAGTCTTTCAAAATAGCTACCGGCTTAGTTCAAAGTGAAAGTCAATGGAGGTTACTCTAATTGCTTTATTTGCTAGGAATTTTAACAACTAAAGGTGAAAATTACCGAAGGTTCATATAACCATTAAACAAAGAAACCAAACCAAACCTTTCCTACTCACAGCATTTTACATTTTGCCCTTTCTATGACCCCAACTCTTTTTGTTTTCGATCTCTCTTGCCTATAGTTCACAGTTTATTATATTTTTCTCGTTTCTTTGGTTTCTCCTCACTCATTTTTGTATTCTACATCACCTTCTCTCTCACAGCTTCATATATCTTTCTCTTTCTTCGTTCCTGTCTCTCTCTTTTTATTTTCTAATTCCCTTCCCCTCTCACCACTTTTTACCTTTTCCTTTTCTCGCTCCTCTCCCCCCACTTCTTGTTCCTGCTCTCTCTTTCCACCACACAGCTTTCTTGCATCTTTCTCTTTTCTCTTTCTCTCCTCCCTGTTTTCCCCTACTTCTCTTAATCTATTGTAGCTTCTTACCTCTCTTTTCATTTCACGTTTTCTCTTGTTTTTGTTTTTACCCTCGAGGTCTTGGCACAATCATTCCCTACTGACCGACAATATCCGGCCAGAACGGACATTGGACTGATCATGTCGTTCACACTGGTCAGTTGTTGCCAGAACATTTTCATCGATAATCTGGCCGAAGATTGCGTGTCTTGGAGAACGACAACAGTCAGCTGATCAGTGCATATCAGAAAAATGATTTTATTACTTGCCAAAGGTCAATAAGTTGGTTTCGAAAATGTCAAAGTTCAGAAATCGATGTTCCAGGTCAAACCAGCTTTACTCCTTGTGTCCCATCCAGGTCATGACGGTGGGGTGGGGGTAAATATATGGCAAAGAAGGGAAGTTAATTTTTGTTATTAACCTAATTAGGACAAGTCAGATTTTTAAAAAAAGGTAAGAGGATCTTGTCTAAGAAAATCATTACAGAATGCAACTGAGGAAGGCAATAAAGTGGGAGAATCAAAATGTAGGGATTAAAACAACAAAGATGAGGATAATTGTCAGAATAATTTATAAAATTGAGACAATATTCAGTTTATTGATTTTTCAAAGTCAATGATTTGTGTTGCAATTGTTGTTATTAGTCTCTTTGTTTTTTCTTGTGAATTTTTTTAATCGCTAGTTCTAAATAAATCCATCATTTATTTTAACGTCATCTCGCTGTTTAAGGCTTTGGGAATCGTCCTTAATTTCCTTATTCTGTAATTAAGTTGTTTATTATTATTATTATTATTTTAGTGTTTCACTCCTTGTAAGTTTTAACGTGAACTGATGGTCTTTCACGAGAGTCTGGGTGACAACAAGTCTCCTCAGATCTCCAGGTCTCATCGAAATATTCTAGCTGATCTTAACAATGCTATTATCCGGATGGTCTCAATTCTTCCTCTGATTTTCCAATTCCTCTAGTTTGTTTTCTAAACTTTTGGGGACCGTTCCAAGTGCTCCGAATTACAATTGGTATCATTTTCACGCTCATATTCCACTGTTTTTTTTTTGTTTTTTGGGTTTTGTTTAGGTTTTTTTTTTCAATTCTATAGCAAGGTCCAATTATTATTATTATTATTATTATTATTATTATTATTATTATTATTATTAACATTTATATGTTTACACGAGTTGTCTCAGCAGGACCGAGCGACCATAAGTCTCCTAAAATCTCCAGCACTTTTCTCAATATCCTCCCAGTATTCTCATTACCATAGCAACCGATCCGGTCACAACAGAAAAGGCGTGATGACGATTCACTCTTTTTGTCTACAAATGCCACGAAGCGAAGAACTGTTTCGTCTGTCAATGGACACCCTGTTGTTAGGAGGCTGGTACTATGCCAGTCCTGCACTAAGTTTGTTCATCTATCTATCTGTGTTCTTTTCACATCTTTCTTTTTTGCAAATCGTTTGGGGGTTGAAATTCAAGGTTTTATCGGCAAATGTTAGAACTTCCCAGTAGGTGGGTTTATGTCTCGTACCCTCCAAACTTTATATTCAAAGTCAAAGCATACATGATTTGCTTTTGTGGAGATTGTGTAATACTGAACTACAACTGATATTTTGAAAATGGTCCCGTTTATGTTGATATCAATGTCAGATAGGAGTCAATGGTTTATCGAACAAGGAAAACAAAATGGAAGCAAAAGGATCGTTTTCTCATTTTTCATTTGCTTTTTTCTCTTTTCTTTTCCTTTTTTTTTTCTGTTTCGTTATCTCAAAATAATTATTGGTTGTTTCACCTCCTCTCTGGTTTCTTTTTTCTTTTTTTTCTTTCTTTTTTATTTCATGTGATCTCTACTATATTACTGTTTTCATTCATTTTCTTCTTTAATCATATCATTTTAATCCTTTTAATCAATTTTCTTTCGTTTTTCTTTCTTCTCTCTTTCTTTCATTCATTCTCATGTGTTTATGTATTCCCCTCATTTATTCATTCATTCATTCTATCTATCTTTTTCATACACTATTGTTTCTTTCTTTCCTTCCTGACTTTTTTTCCTTTCTTTTTCATGCACGTCTCTTTATTTGTTTCTTTATTTCATTCATTCGTTCTTTCTAATTATTATTTTTTATTTTAAAAATTTTTTTATCTTTATTCAGTTTTCGTTCTTTTCATTTTTTTCTTTTTCGTTCTTTTTTTGTTATATATCTATATATATATATATATATATATATATTATATATATATATATCTTGATTTATTAATTTTTTTCATTGATTTTTTCTAGCTTTCTTTTTCAAGCTTCTTTGCTAACTTCATAAATTAATTATTTATTTCCCATTCATTTCTTTATTTACTTCTTTCTCTCATTCATTCTCGCTTTTTCATAAATATTTTTCTTTCTTTTATTCTGTCTTTTTTCTATATGCCTGTTTCTTTTTTCTCTCATTCATTATTTCATTCATATATTTTTTTACTCATAGATATTTATTTGATATTTGTTTCATTCATTTACTAATTCAATCTTTTTATTTAAAAAAACACTTTTTCTTTTCTTTTTTCTATTTCCCTCTCTTTTCGCTTTTTCTTTCTCACATTTTTCTTTCTTTTTTTTTTCTTTGTCATATATTTATCAATTTATCTCTCATTCATTTATTCGTTCATTCTTCCTGTTTTTCCTCTCGTACATGTCTATTCCTTTTCTTCCTTCTGAAATTCTTCATTTCTTTTTTGCTCTTTCATCAGTCCTTCTTTTTTTTTCATATGTTCTTCCTTCTTTCTATCTTTCTTTTCTATGTCTATTTATTCTTTTATTCATTCATTTTCCTTCTTTCTCATTATGTCTCTCTATTTTTTTTCCCATTTACGCATTCTTTTCGTCTTTCTTTTTCTTTTCAATTTCAATTTCTTTCTTTTTCTGTTCCTCTATCTTTTCGCTTCCTTTCTATTTTTTCTCATTCTTGCATCTTTATTTTTTCTCAGTTATTCATTTCTCCCCTTCTTTCTTTCCCAGATTTATTTCTTTCCTTCGTAATCTTACTTTTTGATTTTATTTTTTCTTTAGTTTCTCGACATATTATTCTTTTTTTTTTCTTCTTGAATTTTCCTTAAGACCTTCATTTCTTTTCTTTCACTGATTGTCTTCTTTCCCCCGTAAAATGCCTTATCTATTTTTCTTTTTATTATTGAAGAATTATTTTTGCATCTCACTAAACACAAAGAAGTGCATTTTCCTGCACTAAATTCCCTCTCCTTGGCAATACCGAAAGGATTTCTTGGATCAGGCAACGATTTTCTTTGTTTTAGATTCTTGTAATGAATCCAATCATTGTTTATAATAAAAAAAATGACTTTGAATCCAGCAAGGAGAAAAACATAAACGTTTCAAGGCTTCTAAATGTATTTTAAGGTTTGGTTGTTTGGTTTGGTTTGGTTTGGTTTTATATTAACGTCTTTTATCTCTGCTGTTTTTATCATATTGTGTCTTTTCCAAAGCTCGGACGCCAGCTTGACACATCACAATATATATGCACATCGAGGATTACCAAACTCTCCCCACTTGGTATACTGGTGACAATGGATCTGAGAGTCTGGTAGAAAGATGTAATATCTTCAGGAGAAACAAGAATGGGTGCATAGACGGATAGAACTGTCATAAATCGACCAGCAGCAACGGGAATTCTCAATCTCATTATACAATCATTAAAACCAAACGGCTGTTCGATTTTATCAACGATTTTCAATTGATTTAATGGTGCGAAAATGTAAACTTTGTTTTCGTTCATAATTTTCATTATTTCCATCAGCTAAGTTTTGAATGATTTTTCTAAAACTTTTACATATGTAAGACAATTTTAAATTCAGTTTATAATTGCTTGTTGAATTAGTAATAAAATGTAACATTGTCATTTCTTTCTTTTTTTTAACGGCATATCAACAATGTGGGCTATTTAATGCTAAATCTTTTTGTATACACATTATTTGTAGGCGAATAGGTGCAGGGTTAGCTCAGTCGGTAGAGCACTCGGCTAGAAACCACAAGGTTCCTAGTTCGATACCGGCCCCCGCCAACTCAGCGTATGAGTAGCACAGGGATCTGTGCGGTAAAGTAAGGAGCTGATGATAGGTGTGGCGCTCCACCTCAGACGCCAAAAACAATCTCCTTGGTCTAGCGCTATTGAAAAGGGGATAGACTCCCTCGCTGACTGGCTGATACCGACTTTAGGCCGCCCCGACGACTTTACTACTACTACTAGTGTGTAGGTAAATAGTTTGGTTTTAAACAAATTATCAGAGTGCGAGACAACAGTTGGTAATCAATTTGGCTTTACACGTGTATTTTTGAAAACCTCATTTTTTTAAATCTATTTAACCTATAGATGGGACCCTAACAGGTACTACCACTCCGGTATGAGTGATGGAGGGGTACTCCACATTCCCCAGAGCCCCAGAATTGGAACTTTACCACTAGATGCAATTTAACGGCATATCCAGGACACTAAGTCCCTTAGTCACCGTCTTCTTGCACATATATGATAAAAAGGGCCGGGTTTCCCATAAGGGCAATAGGATTGGGACTATCATATAGGGGCTAGGGATTGACGAGATTAACTGATTGATCGGTGGGGGGGGGCTCTCCGGCCACCTGTCTAGTAAAAGTAAAAATGAGTTATTGTACATAGGGACGTCTAATTTGACGTGTAAAATCCCCCTATATTTAACATGATATAATTATTCAGACTCTTATCTTTATAGAAAAAAAAGTAAAAATCGTTTTTATCGCTGCATTTTTTTTTCAAATTTCATAAAGTGAAATTGGGGATGGGAGCTCGTAAAAATATTTACCCTAATATATTTACAAAAAAAACTATTTTAAATATGATTTCATCAATAGGTGAATAAGCATCGAAATTTTCGTGAAAATTTCACTTTTAATTGATTTTTCATAGAATCTTTTTTAAAAGGCCGGTAGTCCTAACTTGTTTTAGGCTACGTTAAATTTCAATTGACTTAATGGTGCAAAAATGTAAACAGTGTTTTCGTTCATAATTTTTATTATTTTCGTAATTTGAAAAAATTTCTTTAAAAAAAATCATCAGGATTTTAAAAAAAAAATTTTTTTTTTTTAATGTTTCTTCTTTTGAATGGTCCAAAAATTTTGAAGATGATATTAACCTTTATTCAAGTTTTATTGTGTTAAATAAGGGGGGGGGTAAATTTTATTCTTCAGATTGGACGTCCCTCTTGTAGAAGCAATAAAGAACTGAATAAACATCAAAGGTTTATCTTATATTTCATTAGCATTGTGCGAAGTTAGAGCTGAAAACATTTGCATCAACCTGAAAATAATTCTACAAGAAAATATCACATTTTCAACATCCAACACACACCTCTAATTTATCCAGTTGCATTTCCAGAAAAAAATTCTGTGTACGAATGGAGTGACAATTACTTTTAATAGTAGTCTTCGAGGATACTGCTCGAAATGTAGCTTCCCGCTGTCTTCCGAACCAAAGAAAAAAGTGTAATCGGAAAAGAAAGAAAGATAGACAGAAGAAAAGAAGTGTATTAGTAAAAAAGAAAGCGTATGATAAAAAGAAGTCTATGAAGAAAGAAAGAAAGAAAGAAAGAAGAAAGAAAGAAAGAAAGAAAGAATAGAGGAGTTTATAAATAAAAAAGAAAATGTATGAGAAAGAAAGAAAGAAAGGAAGAAGTGTATAAGTAAAAAAGAAAGCGTATGATAAAAAAGAAGTCTGTGAAGAAAGAAAGAAAGAAAGAAATAATAGAGGAGTCTATAAATAAAAAAAAGAATGTATGAGTAAAAAAGAAAAAAGTATATGAAGAAAGAAAGAAAGAAAGAAAGAAAGAAAAAGAAAAAAGAATAGATGAGTGTATAAGTAAAAAAGAAAAAAGTCTATGAAGAAAGAAAGAAAGAAAGAAGAAAGAAAGAAAGAAAGAAAGAAAGAAAGAAAGAAAGAAAAGAAAAAAGAAAGATGAAGAAAGAAAGAAAGAAAGAAAGAAAGAAAGAAGAAAGAAAAAGTAAAAAAGAAAAAGATGGAGAAATAAAAACGATCTTTATTCGTAGAAATAAAGTCGACATCTAATAATAAATTACCATCTGTATTGTCTTTTGAAGGCAAATCCCGACCCTTCAGAACGGCAATTGCTATACAATTAAAAATTGTATTCTATTTGTTCCAACCTTTCGCGCTTGTCTGTCTTTATCAAAAGAAGAACCGACCGAACTAGCAAATTATCTTCCTTAGATTCTGCCATAACGTGTTTGTTTTTAATTATTCTTAAGACATATTTTCAATATTCTGGTCTGTTTGTAGACATTTATCAAATGGAAGCAAAACAACAATGGTAAAGTGATTTGATTTGAAAATAAAATACGTAAAACTAAAAGACAATTGTGTCTGCTTTGCTTTATTTTATCACTTTAAAAAAAAAAATTTTACTCCCAACATCTGCATTTAGATTTATATTCTAAACGGGTTGCTAGGTTTAGATTCATGCAAAAAAGAAAAAAAAAGAACAAATAAAGAAAATGGAGTCTTAACTGATTTCGAATCAAGTCTGCTTTTGATTTTAGGGACCTCTGAATTTTTTGAATGCATCAATGCACATCTTGATACTTTATTTTCTTTACCTTTTTTTTATTTGAGAGAAATATCATCATCATCATCATCATCATCATCCTGTCGTGCTGGCAGCACGGATATCCATGACAATGTCTCGCCATCCTTCCCTATCATTCATTGCCTCTGGGAGGTCCTCTGCGCAGCATCCAGTATCCGCGCAGAGTTGATCTATGTACGTCTTTGCTAGGCCACCCACTCTGGCGTGCCCATGTGATGGCTTCCACAGAAGAACGTCACTTCTGAGTTCATCTTTGCTTCTCCAGTAGTGCCCAGCGTGTCTTATTCGCCTCACCCGGATTATTTGTGTGATATGGGGCAGGTGGCCATACAGCTGTTTTCTCGTGTGGGGTGTTGTTTCCACGTCTTGTCTAATATTGCACGCAGCATTTTCGTGCAAGTCCCATCTAGCTTATTCTCCAGGCGCTTCGTTAAAATCAAGGCAGTGCAGTTGTACAGTAACACTGATACTACTACGGCTTGGACGAATTTTCGCTTTAATTTGTCAGCGAGATCGGATTTCCATATCACTGACAATTTGTTTAAAGCAGCCCATGCCTTTTCTATGTGTGCATTGACGTCGCTTTCTGTTGATGAGATATTACTACCTAGGTACGTGAATTGTTTCACCGATTTTAGGAGTTTACCATTGAATGTGGAGATGTCTCCTTCATTTCTAAAACACATGAATTCGGTTTTATCGGAGTTCAAAAGTGAAAACAACGGTGATAATTTTCCATTAAAAGTGTTATATACCCTTCTAATATATCGGGTATATAATGAAGAGAAACAGAGAGAGAGAGAGAGACAGACAGACAGACAGAGTAGAGATGATGTGAAGGGTTCTTGTTTTCTCTGTCTACTTGTTCATGCTGCTAATTCGTCGGCCATTTCCTCATTCTGTGGGTTGTTTAATCTACTTCTTCTTTGGGTTGGTCATCTCTTGTTTTAATGAATTAACAAGACTTTGTTGTTTCTATTTTATCTTTTATCGAACAAACCCAGCCCAGGATTCAACCGTGAGGAGCGACATCTCGGTGATACATACTTTCTATTTCGTTGGCCATTTTCCTCAGGGCTGATTCCTCTGTGGGTTATTTCTCCGGATTTATTTCTTCGGGTTGATTTTACTTCTTCTTTGGGTTGGTCATCTCTTGTTTTAATGAATTAACAAGACTTTGCTGTTTATCTTAAAGTCTTTTATTAAACAACTCCAGCTCATAAAAACCGCGCGGGTCGAGAAGCGACTCTTTAGAAGACACCCTCTCTTATCGAGTAACTGGTCGCAGCTGAACTAAACTAAAACTATCCCACGCTTCTAATCGCGCACTTCTGGGGGGTTAAGTCGAAGTCATCACTAATCAATCATAACCCTGACGGTTATAGTAATTTCACATTTAACTCTCCGATGTTGAATCTAACGAACTCTGATTCAAAATTTATCGTAACACAGTTACATGAATCGTACACAATTCATAAGTTACCTATGAATTGTGAACAAAAGCCCTTATCATTTTTATCATCAGTGGTTACACTATAACATACATTTTTATAGAATTAAGAAAGCCCTACAGTAATTCTAATTTCTGACTAATCTAAATTAGTATATATCCCATTATAGTTAGTCTTAATGAAGATAAAGGGGCCAGTTTAGCTCAGTCAGCGGAGCATTACTTATAGGAATAGCAAGGTTCCGGTTCTATACCGGTCCTCGCTAAAGTAGCACAGATATGTACGGTAAAGTATCTGGGAGCTGATGGTATCATTATATTCATATATAATATATATAGTAGTATAGACTGGGCTCTCTAACTCTGGTGAAGGCAACGTCGTGGAGAAGGAAAAACTATGAATTCAAGGCAAGGGCCGGTTAACTGTCGGTAGAGCATTTACCTAGGAATCGCAAAGTTCCGGTTTCGATACCGGTCCTCGCCAAATCAGAGCATAAGTTGCACAGGTCGGTTAATCTGATCTAAATATATGTAAAGGACGACTACTATACTAACTTTAAAAACAGACAAGTTCTCTTCATTTAGAAGTAGAAGCATCATATTTTACTTTAATTCTCTTCGATTTAGCCTTGTGCCACACTTAGTTTAAGCTCTCGACTTTGCATAAATTAGTATACAACGTGTGTCAAAAAAGTATCGAAATTTTTTGTACTTTTTGGCGAACCTTGTATTCTGGAAAAAAATAACGTTCCATTCATTCTTCATTTCTATCTTGGTAAATACAGCTTTAAAATTGGTACTTTTTTGACACACCTTGTATTCTGAAAAAAATTAATGAATGGAACTTTTTTCCGAATACAAGGTGTGTCAAAAAGGTACCAATTTTAAAGCTACCAAGATAGAAATGAAAAATGAATGGAAAGTTATTTTTTTCCAGAATACAAGGTGTGTCAAAAAGTACAAAAAATCTCGTTACTTTTTTGACACACCTTGTATATCACAATATAAGGCAACATAGGGCATCCCAACATGGTGTAATGGTTAGCGAACTTTCTGAGTGGCCTTGTGCCAATATTAGATTAAACTTAACAAATGACCAGTGCTACTGTAAAATTCCAATTTAAATATATTCTAAGAAAAATAGGAGAGCAAGATATGTGTTGTGTTCTAAATGGAGAGCGATGCGTGCTTGCCTAGAAAATCAACGTTCGAAATGTTGGCTCTATCTGGACTGAAATAGAGCTGCCTATTTTCCGTCCAATTAAAATCAGAGCCATCGAAACGGCCTTTTGCTTTGCTTTTTTTTTTTTTTGGCTTTTTTTTTCTCGCCTGTCAGCTTGTGTTCTAGAGGGAATTGATCACGTGACGCTCTCAGCGATGGATTTCAAGTAATGAGTTGTCGTAGTTGAGACGCTGCACGAAAGAACGAACGAAGCTCTCGAGTTAATTAGCGATCAATTTAATTCAGTTTCTCCGCTGTAAATAGGAAGCTCCCTTCCCCGGGAATTAAGGGCGTGACGGACGGTTATTATCGACGGCGTTAAGGCAAACAGTGCCAATCTGACTATCTGAAGACAGATCACATGGGTATCATACATTTTACAACCATGGAAATGTAGTAAATGGAAGCCCCCGCATCCTCAGCTGGGAAATTTCCAGGTCAGGAGAATCAGCATTTAAAACATGATTTCAAATAATAGAATCAAATTTGATCCGTAGCTGGTAGGGGTGGAGGTTCATACCTTTCCCAAGGGTATTAGTCCGAAAGTGAACGTAAAAGCGCGACTGGAGTTCGAACTCTCTTATTACGATATCGCAGTTCAGCACGTTGCCGTGACGGTTTATTTGACTCCCAATAATCACCGTAGCAACATTCAACCATCTTCCCGTTTAATGAGCGCATTAGCAAGAAACTCGAAGTCACTGAGTTGTAGCACTGGGTCCATTCATAACATCACTTGTATAACTAGCTCTGCCATTTTCATTTTTTAAATTTACTAGTACAAAATAAAAAAACACCCTCCGGGCGATGTAAAAATAGATTTTTGAAACATGAGGGTGGGAGTAAAAAATTCAATGTCAGCGAGTTTGTACCCTAAGTAAATAAAATCATCAAATTCATTAAAAGATTAAAAAATAAAACAATTTGAAATGTAAACTTTAAATATGTATTAAAATAAAACAAACTATATATAAATATATAATACCAGTCATGTATTTATTAAAACTTGTTTTGAAAAACAACGAGGACTGTCTAATGTTGCATGTTCAAATTTTGAGTGTATTTATTCTACTTATGACGATTTTGGGTAATGTGACGTAAGCAGTGACGTAATTTTTGTTACAGACAAAAAACGGAAGCGAATCTCCATTATTAATAGATTTTCCATTGAACAAACCTTTCACGGCGAGCTATTCTTTTCAACCTTTTGTTGAGAGGATCAACTCGTTTATAGACATTATTTATCTAAATTATATATATATAAGGTGTGTCAAAAAAGTATCGAGATTTTTGTACTTTTTGACACACATTGTATTCTGAAATAAAAAACGTTCCATTCATTATTTTTTCAGAATACAAGGTGGGTCAAAAAGTACCAAGTTTAAAGCTGTATTTACCAAGATAGAAATGAAGAATGAATGGAACGTTATTATTTTCAGAATATAAGGTGTGTCAAAAAGTACAAAAAATCTCGATACTTTTCTGAGACCCCTTATATATATATATATATATATATATACACACACACGGGGTGTCAGAAAAGTATCGAGATAATCGATAAAAATATTTTAACATAATAATTGATGAAAAAAAACTTTTTGTGTCATCTAATATATATATATATAAGGTGGCCCAAAACGTTTTTAGCGATTTTTATCAATCACATCTTTCATCTTTTATGTTTATTTTTTAAATATTCATTCTTTCTGTCAAGTGACACATCTGTTTTTCAGACAGCAATCCTCATTATCTGCCACATCCTGGTGCCATGAACATGGCTGACAGAAGAATTTAAACTGGAAACAAATGCATCCAGTGTCTCTCAAAAGATTTGTACTGCATTTGGGGATGATGCAGTAAAAGAATGAACTGTTCAAAAATAGTTTTAATTTTTTGTTCCAGTGATGAGACTCTTGAAGTTTTACCACAATCTGGAAGATCAATTTCTTGAAATGATGATGATTTAAAATATTGTCATCGAGTCGAATTCAAGTTTAACATATTAACAGAAATAAAATGAACAAGATAGTAACAGTAGTAACTTCTGCTACTCAGGAAAGGTACAAGGCGAGTATATTCGGGTTAATAATTTATTGGTTGCAATATGAACATATGTATTAAGTATACAAAATGTATTTTCAGGGAAAAGTGTTCAAAGTGTAAGAGTTCGTAAGTTGCCAGAGATTTTCGATCGGCGGGAAATATTATGTTCGTATTAGACAAGGTAACTTATCCCGCGTTGTATTGTCTCAGCAATGTTCTGTAGTTGGTCTTTAAGGCCGCTGCTACAGGTCTCTGCCTGTTGAATTCTGTTCGTTGAATGTGTCTGGTTTTACCCCTGTGGGTGCCTAAACTGATGCGGAAGCTGACCTTAATTCGGCCGCTACTAAAAATGGTCCGACTTCTGTGCCTGCGGGATCAGTTCTGAAGATTTTTAGGGCTCTAGCCCCTGGCATCTGATTCCAGGAACTAATTAAGGGGCAGATAACCCAGATTTCTGATGATATCAAGAACTTGCCTTGCAATTTCATGTGAGCTAAGAAACTGTAAGATTACATTTACATCAGCTGGGAAAGAGATGGAAATTGAGCAATTGTGTACCTCATGAGTTAATATTGGGCAAGAAACTACAGATATTTTCCATATGCTTGTAATGGTTTATAAGCTGTAGATTCTTGTTAGACCAGGGTTATAGAACAATATAGAAAAAAGGATTGTATCCTAAAAATAAACAAATCCAGACTGACTGACGTCAAAAATTCAAAACTCCCGCCAACTAACGGACATGCTCAGAACGAGGGAAGGGAAGATTTATAGTAGTGGAGAGCAGAAAGGCAATGACCAGCCAAGAGACAAGTCATGAATACCAATCCTCCTCAAACCGGATGAACAAAATACAAGTAAGCTTTAACATTAATAACAATGTATCAAAAGGAAAATTCACCAACCAAACCTCACCTTTGTAACTTGTTGTTTATTTGATACAATTTATAATACACATATAAAGGACAATTTTTGTTACGACTCAAACTTCTTTGTTATTACTTGTACTATTTTGGCTATTTCTTTTGTTGAGTTTTTTCATATATAATGTGTGCGCTAGATCCTCGCCCATACTTATAGACTAGGCGAGACAATGTGATCTATTCTTTGGTCAATCACTGGCAGTACTCTGAGGCTGATACAATACTTCACCCACCCTACTGGGCATAATTACTGCAGCGTTCTTTGACGACGGAAATAGGATTCAATCACTGGACCTTTACCAATACGCAGGATAGGACTTATACGATTACGAAAGGATCACCAAAGGATTCCATAACATAGGACTTTCTTTATGCCCTTTTCAACTGGCCAAGGATGGCACTTAAAAACTTTACATTTTTAATGTTACATTTCACATAAAATTACCTCCAACCTACATACAACATACTCTTCTAATGCTAAAAAAGGGCACTTTTTGATCGAATTATGAAATGAGATGAAAAGTAGTTAATGAGCTCGAATTCCAATAGGAAAGATCATTGGTTACCCATAGGTAATCCCTTACTACAATCTTCAAAGACGAAATTATTCACAAAGAAAATGTTACTGTGTTTGGTGGATTGTCGAGGCATAATTCGTTATGAGTTCTTAAATATGAGAGAAAGGATAAATGTTAACACAGGTAAAACTGTTAGAAAAACAACTGGGATTGATTAACAGGAAGAAAGTTTTATTCTTTCAGGACAATACGCCATCTCGTGTGACGAAAATGGCTCAGAACAAGATATTGGAACTGAATTGATAGATTATGCCTCATCATCCATATCCGACAAATATTCTCTCAACAACAGATTACCATTTATTCCTCAATTTAGATAATAATCTAAAAGACAAGATGTTCAAAAGTGAAACTAACTTAAAAGCAGGAGTGTCTAAATTTTTCCAAAGTAAAAATAAAGATTTCGCAAAAAATGCCATTACTAAATTATGGTTTGGTTTGTTTTGTTTTACGGCATATCAACCTCGGTGGGTAATTTAATGCCGACAAAGTTGTGAAATAAATTAATTCTTAATGCATAATACAATTTTGTTTATAAACTCATGTTTTTCTATTCAACCCATAGATGGGACCCTAACAGGTACTACTACTCCGGGTCAGAGTGGACCAGGGAGCAATGGTGATGAAGAGGTGCTCCACATTCTCCAAACCTGGAACCTCACCATCAGATAGAGTTTAAAGTCATTCCCAGGACATGTAGACCCTCAGCCACAGCCTTCTAGCACCCATATAATAAAAAGGGGTTGGGGCTTGCCATAAGGGCAATAGGATAATCATATAGGTGCTAGGGCTTGACGTGGCCAGCCAATTGATCGCCCGTCTCCGACCGCCCGTCAAACCTAAGTAACGTTCTAAGTGGAGTGTTGCAAGTCATGGACTGCTCATCCACCAAGACTCCTTCCTTAAGCATCACGGGTCGCCACCCTCGACCAACAGGTGGCCCCATTTGGGGGAATTACCCCTCTGCAGAGGTGCAGTTGGTGCATTCTAACGCTCCAGCCGACAGGGCGGATCACTAAATTATGAAACCATTTTGAAAAAGTAATATAGTCTGAGGGTGCATACTATATTTATATTTATATGCTCACCTAACCCGATAGAGCTCTTTAGGAGCGACTTTAATAAACTTTCACCGCCAGCATAACGCAATGATCATATAGTTACAGATTTGACCTCTCTGGTGATCGTAAAGTATATACACAGATGTATGTATTTAAAACATTTAAAACACCGCTCCTTAAACGGCAGCTAGCAATGACCTAGAGGGTAACGGATCGGGCAGACGTAAAGTCAGTCGGTGTTCACTCCTGGTCGGAGTTAGTTGCTGTGTCTAGCCACACTGATTAGATGTGAAAGTCAAAAAATGAGTCTAGCCTCATCTGACGACTTTTACAAATACAGTAAATCTCAACAACAACAACAACAACAAAAAAGAGGACATATATTTTTTAAGATTTTTAAAAAAATCCCTGTATTTGTAAAACCCGTCTGATGAGGCTAAACTCATTTTTTGAGTTTCTGGTCGAAATAAAAATATAATGGGATGACGGTTTGTTAAGTTTTTCTTCGTCCAAAGTCAGATATTGTTCTGTATATAATTTAATTTATTGATTATTATACATTGAGCTCTTTTTAAGGATTTATAAAAATCCTTGTATGAATATATATGTTTGCACCTACAAGATCATACAGGATGGTTGTACAGTGAGATTTCGATAATCCCAAATAGAATCATCCCTTACTTACCAGTCATTTGGATTACCTTATATATATATGTATATGTATGTAAATCTTTTCAAGTTTTCTGGCCAACTTTTTAATATTTGGGTGGAATCCATTAATATAATTTGAAAAACTGGAACACATCACCCCTGATGATGGCACTTCAAAGTGCTGAAAGTACTCAGGGCATGAACTTTGGTTGACTAATCCACGAATTTCACCCAAATATTAAAAAGTTGGCCAGAAAATTTGAAAATATCACAAATAAAATTGTTAAACAGGAGATGTGTCTTTTGTTTAATTCAACATGCATAAACGAAAAAATGCTGCCCAAATACACACACACACACACACACACACACACATATATATATATATATATATATATATGTGTGTGTGTGTGTGTGTGTGTGTGTGTGTATAATGTCTTTAACCTTGGTGTGGCAGCCGGTTTAGGAGAGAGAAAACTGAATTCAGAGCTGTTAAACTCAAGCCTTAACATTGACCTTGTTTCACATCCTACTCGTGTGGAAGGGTTGGGTAAATAAAACGGGCCGGTTTAGCTCAGTAGGTAGAGCGTCCGATTAGGAACCAAAAGTTTCCGGGTTCGATACCGGCCTTCATCAATTAAGCGTATGAGTAGCACAGAGATCTGTGCGGTAAAGTGAGGAGCTGATGGTAGGTGTGGATCTCTACATCAGACGCCAAAAACAATCTCTTTGGTCTAGTGCTAGTGAAAAGAGGATAGACCCCCTCACTATCTGGTTGATACCGACTTTAGGTCACCACGACAACTTTATATATATAATATATATATATATATGTGTGTGTGTGTGTGTGTGTGTGTGTGTGTGTGTGTGTGTGTTGGAGTTGTATGGTGTAATGGTTTAAGTCGTAGGAAAAGAACTAGTCGACCCGATTTCAAATCCTGGTTTAAGCTGTTTGCATTTCACATAGCGCTAATGCCCTTGGGAAATGTATGCATCCAACTACTCTCCCTCCAGCTATGGACAAATAGTAGGGCGGATTGGGCTCTTTAACCTTGATAGGTAACCAGTCTAGGAGAAGAAAACTGAATTCAAACCTGTTGAACTCCGCTTAAGGAATTGACCTTGTGTCACATCCTGCTCGTGCGGAGGGGCTAGTAAATATATATATATATATATATATATATGTGTGTGTGTGTGTGTGTGTGTGTGTGTGTGAGTGTGTGTGTGTAAACAGAGATGTGTGCGCACATGTATAAGCGTGTGTATTCGATCGTAACTACTTAATTCGATTGGTTTGGCACACTAACACATTTGTAGAGACACTGGGTCGAGCTGAGCAAATATTGACAAAAACTAGCTTGCTAATCACTGTTTTATGGCAGACGCACGGTAAATATGTTATGCCTGTGTCAGAAGCAACCCCCACCCCAATACTCCACAGAGATTTTGTTGTTAAATGGCACGAGTAAACATTTCCTTTCAGCCTCTGGTCAAGAAGAAAAGCCACGTGTGACCTGTGCGTTGTTAAACTAGAAAGAAAAGGCGGGTAATGTGTACGTAAGTTGCATCCTTGTCAAACTGAACGTCCAATGATCACCGACTGATTAATACATCATCTTTGCTCGTTGAAATCCCGAGAATTCAAACAGCTTAGAAACTACCAATAAAAGTTAGTTGGTTGGGTTGGGTGGTTGGATTTTACGGCATGTCAAACCTTCGGTTATTTCATGCCGAAGACGTTTTGTCTTGTTTATTCCTGTTGGGCTTTCAATTTTTTAAACACATTTTTGATGTATTTAATCCATAGATGGGGCCCTAACAGGTACTACCACAGTGGATCTGTTAGCAATGGCGATGAAGGAGTATTCCCCACTCGCCAGATCTCCAGAAGTGGAACCTCACCATCAGATAGATTTTAACGCAATTCCCAGAACATGAAGATCCTCAGCCACCGCCTTCTAGCACATATATGATAAAAAGGGTTCGGGCTTGCCATTAGGTCAATAGCGTCGGCACAATCATATAGGTGCTAGGCCTGGCGTGACCAGCCGGTTGATCGGAGGGGGCCTCTCCGACCGCCCGTCTAACCTAAGTAAGGGTCTAAGTGGTATGTTGCATGTCATGGATTACTCATCCACCAGATTGCGTCCTTAAGCATCATGGGTCGCCACCCAGGGCTAACTGGTGGCCCCATTAAGAGGGGTCTTACTCATCTGCAGAGGTGCAGTCGGTGTATTCTAAAGTCCCAGCCGACAGGGCTACAAACAGTTTGACAGGGAGAATTGGAAGGAAGAAGTAACATTATGAATATAGATATAATCACTTTAGGGCACCTCACGTGGTGTAATGGTTAGTAAGCAGAATTAGCAGAACATTGTTAGTGAGTTGAATTCTCACTAGGTGCCCAATACTTCTGACCTTGTGCCACAACTATGCCAAGCTTAGTAAATAACTAGATTTAATCACTCTCCAAAATTCAAGCTTCATTAGACGGACAGATCACAACATCATGTAAGTTTTTACCCAACCCGTTCGCCACGGGTAGGATGTGACACAAGTTTGTAAGTATCGATCATCCAGCGAGGATCGAATTTGCTATTCAGTTGTAATGGATTTACAACACTAGCTTGCTAACCATTACGCCAAGATGAGACACCCAAAGTAACGACATCATGTATATAAGATGTGGTTGCAGGGAAAGTGAAAATAAAATGTACTACCCAATACTGGGATTGAACTCATAACCTCCAGGTTATGAGTAATTTAAAAAAAAAAATTTTTATACATCTGTCATCTCTGTTAATTAGAAAGGTTCGGCCTGTGGAGAGACATGAAAAATCAAGACAGTTTTTCTCCAGGGACGACAATTTCTGTTGCCATTCAGCTTTAACCAATTCACCACCAACCACCCAAGCCAACCAGTCCCCCCCCCCGTAAGGTACTGAAAAAGTCAAGTGGATTGCAGTAGAGAAGAAAAGAGAAGTCGAGGAAGTCAAAATGAACAGAAAGTGGAATTGACAAAGGAATATTATAAGAAAAAAACCTTTCTATTATTCGGACAATTGTCCTCGTCTTTATTGTTAACTGTACAACGTTTTCTTGTCGGACTCGGGAACTTTCTCGGACTCGGAAACCTTCTTGTCGTAATCGGGATCCTTCACGGAATTCTGAACCTAACCCTTTATTCAATCCACGGGGCTATCCTATTCTCATTCCGCTAACCATGACTGGGTACAAGTGTTAAGCTGTGTTTATTATTCTATTTTACTGTCGCCCTTGACCAGTACTGAACCTGCAGCCTAGAAATAACTGTCACCTAGAACTGTATTAACTCACCGCCTATATCCACTACGCCATGTGTCCAATTGGAATGCCTCTCATTATTTAGTCATTGTTTTGAAGCCACATTAAATGGTGTGGAAACTGAATTCACAAGAAAGAATAAAAGATAAAGAAAAAAAAAAGAAAAGGTCTTTAATTTAAACTAGCAAATATATTCACCCCCGGGTACAAGCATTTAAGTTTTATTGTAATAAGATATGGAAATCCGATCTCACTGATAAGTTAAAACGACAATTCCCCCAAGATGTGGTTGTATCAGTGCTGCTGCATGGCTGCACCACTTTGACCCTAATGAGACGCATGGAGAAATAACTCGATGGGAGTTGCACAAGAATTCTGCGTGCGATCTTGAACAAGTGGAAACAGCACCCCACAAGGAAGCAGCTGTATGGTCACCTGCCCCCTATCTTACAAACCATCCGAATGAGATGGACAAGACATACAGGGCACTGCTGGGGAAGCAAGGATGAACTCATAAGCGTCGTTCTCCTGTGAAAGCCAATGCATGGACATGCTAATGTGGGCCGCCCAGAAAGGATTTGCATTGACCAGCTCTGCGTGGATACTGGATGCTACACAGAGGAACCCTGTGACAATGAATGATAGAGAAGATTAACGAGAGATTTCATGGATATCAGTGCTGATTGCGTAACATGATGATGATGATATTAAATTAAAAATGCTAATGAAACTGATTAAGAATGCAGATATAAAAATTTGAAACAGAGGGAGGATATAATCGAAAAATAGAACAACTGAAACTCCCGTCTGTCATTGCTAAATTTTCCTGATTAAACTATTTAGTTAAAATAGGAACAAAATCAAACAATTAGAAATTAATAATACCCAGCACATATTTATTAAAATCAAATCTTTAATATCAATATGCAAATTAGCCTTCCCGTTCACACTGTAAACCGCTAATTTTTTGTATATATATAAATACAATTGCATGTTATGAGTATGCAGATATGACCACCAGTGGCTTCGGCCCTGGACCGTATAAGCTAATAGCGTTGGGGGGGGCTGGGTTTATTGCCCAGCGCCTGAGACGCCCCCTTGAGTGGGAATGCCGAGGGATCGACGCAATTTTTGTTCTTTCCCACCATGAGCTTCGGCTTGTGGGTGGGCTCACATTAAAACGAGGCCTTGTGCCCAGTCCATACAAGTGGTGTATGAGACAAATATCTCCTCCCAGGCAATACCTGCCCCTTAATTTAAAGCGACAGGACTGGGTTTATTGCCCAGTGCCTGAGCCCCCCCCCCCTTGAGAGGGAATGCCGACGGGATCAACGCATTTTTTGCACCCGCCACCAATGAATCACGGCTTGTGGGTGGTCCCACATTAATAGGGCCTTGTGCCTAACCCGTACACGTACATAAGATGGTGAAAAGGCCTATACAAAACAGTGACCAACTTTTATTTTGATTCTATCGTTAATCAATGTCTTACTCTGTCTTAATTTAGATTTTTGTTTTGTTGTCCTTTTATGTGAGAAAAAGTAATGGACACCTTCCGACGACAACGTAATGTTTTATTCTTTCTTGTTGGGTAATTCAAACTTGTATTCTTTAGCATGAATTTGGGGAAAGAAAAATGACTTGAATTGTTTGGGCATTATCACTAGAGTTAATTAACTCGTCTCTTACATAGAATGGCTCCTGGATAAGTCCCACTGCCGAAGAGAAAAAAGACACTCGCATTCCAATGGAAATAAAAGAAAAAAATATCCCTATACATTTCGTGGAGTTAAGAAACACAAAAAAAAAAAAAATAAAATGTCGAGAATTTACGTCTTTTTATCTACTAAGATGTCTCATTCCTTTGGCCATAATACGTACTTAATACTCAAAACATTAAGCAGAAAAGCAGTTAATATTGTCTGATGATTTTCTGCAGGCTTTACTGTCTACTCAACCAAAGACAAGCAAAATGGAGTAAAATTGTTTTCAAAGATATCGTTGAATACGGTTTGTATTTACATTATCCCCCCCCCCTCCGAAAAAAATAATGCAATGTAAATCTCTGTCGACTCGATAGGCATAAGTTGTGCAGAACAGGTATAACTTCTAGTCTTTTCAATTCAATTACATGTATTTACATTTGCAGAGTGTTTAAAGATTGTCTCTTTGATAGCTCGTATTCAAAATACGCTAACTTCTTCGTAGCTCTGAAAACAGTAGTTGTAGTCATTTATTCGCCTTAGTTTAGCACAAGGCCTGAAGAGTGAGAATCAAACTCACTACCAATGGTCTGATCACCTAGTTTGGTTGGTTGATTGATTGGTTGGTTGGTTGGTTGGTTTCTTAAGGTTTTCCAAAGCTTGCAACACTCTTCGTGTAATAGATGCTAAACTAGGACAAAGGTAACTGGGCACAGTGCCGTTCCGCAAATGTACCGTTTGAACGCCTTTCTTATAAGCCCTGTGGATTATTGGCTGGGAGGTTCTACCACTACTGCCATACCACCAGCAGTATCCTCCGAAGCCGTGAAACAACATGATGAAATAGGAGACAGTTACTTTCGGAGCAACCCTTTTACGAACGCGACATCGAAGCTCTTGTTCATCGCTGACGAAATAGCTGTGATTATGGGAAAATAGTGTTTTGTAGATGAAAACTCTATCCAACGGTGATACTGAGTTCCCGTTTTTGTTTATAGTTTCCGTAGAAATAAACAGCGGGCTTTGCTTTTAAAGCATCTCTCGTATGAACAGTTTCATGTTTTTATTATTTTTTTAATATTATTAAGTATCGTTTTATACTCGCCTCTTTGGAGTCTGGAGAAACGCCATTTTCTCTATCTGTTTTTTTTTTTTTCTTTTTTTTTTTCTTTTTTTGGTGGTGGGTGGTAGAAAAGCTTAGCAACCCGGTTCGAACGATTTATGAAACTTAATGTTAACGTAGAAGAAGAAGAAAGAGAAAAGAAAGAGATAAAATAAAGAAAAACAGATACTATTGAATTGATGTTGTTCGTCATTCACTTGAAAATCGAATCACTTTATCACTGTTAATGTTCATGTGTTGGATAAATGACTGCCAACGTAGCGGAATGTTGAAGATATGTCTTAAGAATAATTAAAAGCAAACACGTCATGCGAGAATCTAAAAGGAAATGGATTAGGAGCATTACTTTCCGAGTGGATCACACACACACACACACACACACACACACACATATATATATATATATATATATATATATATATAAATATATATATATATATACAGTATTGTTTTCTGATAAATCACTCTGAGGTTACATAGAAACTCTCTCTCTCTCTCTCTCTCTCTCTCTCTCTCTCTCTCTCTCTCTCTCTCTCTCTCTCTCTCTCTCGCCCCAGTTTCTCCATTGTACCCACCACACCCCGTTTTTTAATCAAATATATACCACCTTGGGCTTTTAATACATTTCCCGGGTGTTATTTTTGAAAAAGATACCGGTCGAAAGGGCCCTTAAATTTTTCTTTGTTTTTTTTTTTATTGTTTGTTTGTTTGTTTTAAATCAACCAGTTTTTATAAAGATAAGTATGATTTCCCTAATAAAAGTTATTGTAGATATTTATTGTATTAAAAATTCATTCAAATATTTTTTTCACTTAAAAAACGAATTGAATTAATTAAATCGATTATTCAAGGTTAAATTTTAGTTTTAGTCGAAAAAAAAGTAACATAATAAATGAAAAAAAGAAAAGAAAAGAAAAATAATATTACATACGTTATTAATTTTTAATACATTTTAAACATGAAATGTTTCCCAAAAATTACGAAAGTAGAAGCTTTGCGTGAATTAACTTACTTACGAAGACCTTCCAGAAGTGATAATTTTTTTTCTCATAAATTCCAAGTGCTTATGCGCGCGTGGTGGTGGTGTGGGAGGCTCTTGTAAATGGTATATTATATAATTTCTGGTTGAATTAACCCTCCCTTATCCATTTTGAAATTTTAAAAAATCCCATCAAATTCGAGACAACGTACTATATCAGTGGTTCCCAATTTGTTTCAGACTAACGCCCCTTTGGCTTTCCAATAAATCCCTAAAACCTCGCCCCATCATACACAAATGCAAACACATGCTATTGTTTTATATACTTCAAATTGAAACCAAAATTAAACACAAAGATGCATTTCACAAATAAAACCTGATTATTCTGTATAAACTACATACATGTTACTTTACCTTAGTATCTATGGCATATATATTTATCAACCCCTCTACGCACGAGTAGGATGTGACACAAGGTCAATTTCTTAAGCGGAGTTCAACAGGTTTGAATTCAGAGTTTTCCTTCCCTTAGACTGGTTACCTAGCCAAGGTTAAAGAGCCCAGTCTACCCTACTATTTACCCGTAGCTGGAGGGAGAGTAGTTGGATTCATACCTTTCCCAAGGGTATTAGCGCTATGGGAAAAGCAAATAGCCTTGTCCAGGATTTGAACTCAGGTCGATGAGTACATTTCCTACTACTCTAACCATTACACCACGTCCCTCCATATATGGCATATATTTTGTCATTTATATTTTGTAAGAAAAACAAGTCATTTATTAATTGCCCCTAATGCCATCCTGCCGTCCCCACCACTCCTTTGTGCCCCCGCCCCTTTTGCCTCACCGCTCCCGAGATCTTTCCAGTGCACCAGGGTGCGGTACCGCCCACTGTTCTACATAGTTCAAGTTCAAACGCCTGTTTTTAAAACTGTCCTCGAAACTGTTTTTAAAAGTCCTGATGCTGGATCTCTTCAATCAATTTACAATCTCTCGGTGAGATTTACGCCATTATAAATACAAGCGACCAATTTTATTGAGATGTCTCCGCACTGTTTTCTGATGTGATCGTGTCATTCTAACACCCAACCAACCCCATCCTCCCACACATCGTGGGTGTGTATCAAAGTGTTTGGCGTTATCATCTCGTCATACAAATCAAATTAACATCACTGGATTAACGATTCGTTTCTGGCGAAAGTTGAGAATACAACAAAGGATTATAAAAGGAAGCCGTATCTTGATCTGACATTCACATGATATAACGGTAAATCAACAAAGTCTGGTTTCATTAATATTGGTTTGGTTTGTTTTACGGCATATCAACCTCAGTGGGTCATGAGGAGCCCACAATCGAATATATAATTATATATATTTATATATTGTTACGTTTTACGGAAATTAGTGTGTATGGTATGCAATTAGACTAATTAGTTAGTGGAAAATTGTAATTAGTTAATATATAATGAAAATCAGGTTATTTTATATATATATATATATATATATATATATATATATATATATATATAAAACATAAAATGTTAGATTAAATATAGTGTTAATAATATTAATGAGTTTATAAATAAATTTTCATGCTACAAAAATTCGTAGTGTCGCCGGATTTAAACATTTTCTTCACTTGTGTTTGTCATCCGAATATTCAATTACATTTTAAATAATAATATATAATCATTATAGAAAAAATATTTAACCATAAATAATCAATTTCATTAATGTTTTTTTAAAGTGAAAAACATTTTTTTTTAGCAGTTTTTAAACAATAAAACACATTTTTGAAATAAATTCGTTCTTAATTGATACTCAATTTTTTTATAAACACAATTTTCTATTAAACCCATAGATGGGAACCTAACTGGTACTACCACTCCGGGTCAGAGTAGACCTGGGAGCAATGGTGATGAAGGGGTGCTCCACATTCCCAACCTCCAGGACTGGAACTTCAGCATCAGATAGAGTTTAACGTCATTCTCCATATATATGATAAAAAGGGTGGGGTTTGCCATAACGGCAATAAGGTTGGGACAATCATATAGATGCTAGGGTTTGACATGACCGGCTGATTGATCGGAGGGGACAAAGTCTGGTGGTATTTTAAGATACGGCTAGACCGCTCTGGGTTATTGATACAATGGTTTGGCACCGTAGTCACGCCTAACACTAAAGTCATTATCTGATGAAAGTTTTGTTGGCCACACATCTGTTTTTTTCCAGGAGCATATATATATATATATATATATATATATATATATATATATATATATTAGGTGTGTCATAAAAGTGTCGAGATTGAAGCTGTATTTACTAAGATAGAAATGAACAATGAATGAAACGTTAATTTTTTTCCAGAATACATGGTATGTCATAAAAGTGCCGGGTTTGAAGCTGTATTTACCGAGATAGAAATGAACAATGAATGGAACGTTATTTTTTTCAGAATACAAGGCGTGACAAAAAGTACAAAAAATCTCGATACTTTTTTGTCACAGCTTATTATATATATATATATATATATATATATATATAATATATATATATATATATATATATATATATATATATATATGGGAGTAAATATGGAAATTAAATCTGACAATATAAAGAAAATTTGAAAAAAACAAGTGTTCCGAAAATGGGATGAATTTAATAATCGATGTTTAAAACATTTCGGTTACATTGAACCTTCATCAGGATGTCTCTTGACGCCACTCGAAGAAATGCAAAAGACGAGAAAAAGTATTAATGGACTGATTATTTTTAAGAGAACATAGGGAAACAAAGTGGGAATGATAACTATACTAGGCTTCATCTAATTATTTATTTAGTTATCATTCCCACTTTGTTCCCTTAATAACCGACATGTATTATTTATTATATCTCCGTTTCTAGTTAAATAGTGTTAAATAATTACTAAATACCAGGCTTCATTTAATTATTTATTTAGTTATCATTCCCACTTTGTTTCCTATGTTCTCTTAAAAATAATCAGTCCATTAATACTTTTTCTCGTCTTTTGCATTTTTTCGAGTGGCGTCACGCGTCGTGACACCTTCGCGTGAGTAGATCGCGACTTGCCTTTCAAAAATAAAACGCTGATCAAATACAGTTACATAACTAAAAAGATTTTCATCTCCTGTCACATATAAAAACATCCATCATTTTCTTCACCCCAAGAGACATCCTGATGAAGGTTCAATGTAACCGAAATGTTTTAAACATCGATTATTAAATTCATCCCATTTTCGGAACACTTGTTTTTTCAAATTTTCTTTATATATATATATATATATATATATATATATATATATATATATATATATATTGGTTGTCAACTTGTGCTCGAGTACGACCATTTTCTGTTGTTGTTTTTTTTTTTTTTTTTGGGGGGTTCATAGTTGAGTGCCAGTAGCATTTGACATTGTATCCTTGTGTTTTCCCAGATGACTCACCAGGCCATGAACTACATGTTGGAACTCCTCCATTTTGAATGTTGCTGGACTGAAAATTACCGTTTCTAATGGCCCGCTTGAATTTTTGGTGTTTAATTCGGTTGGACTCAAATTCTTTCACAGACTGGTAGATGGTTCCATGGTCTAGCGGTAGTGAAAAGGGGATAGACCCCCTCGCTGTCAGGCTGATACCGACACTGGGCCACCCCGACGAATTTACTTTTACTTTTACTTTACACACACACACACACACACACACACACATATATATATATATATATATATATATATACAAAAGAGTTTTATAATTTGCTTGAAGCATTGTGTTTATATTGGTTTGGATGTTGGTTTGAAAAGCTATCACAATATAAGTGTAAAGAAAGATGGGGTAAATATGATGTTGTTCGTGTACCTTTGATTTATTTTCTTAATATTTCGGGATAACATCCCTTCGTCAGAAGATTTGTGAAAGCTAAGTTCTGGAGATGTTACGTCGTTGCTAGGATTTATCTAGTATTATAGAAATTGTTTATATTTGTTTCTAGTTTCTCGTTGAAGAAAGTTGAAAAACCCACAAGTTATTTTGCGAATAAAACAATTTCAGTCGAGCTCAATATTTATTTTATCTGGAAGCTTCTGTTACAAATATATATATATATATATATATATATATATATATAGATAGATAGATAGATAGATAGATAGATAGATAATGATGAGATTTGATAATTTGCTTTAGAAGCATTGTTGAGTAAAGTATATTGTTATTTATATTTTTTTGCTTGAAGGCAATTACAATGTGATATCGTATAAAAATCGATAATTATTGAAAATAATCATGACACGTAGAATCATAAACTCTACCCCTGGGCCACCGATATGTAGCACACGATACATGCGAAATTAACTAGTCAAGGATAAACACACCACTACTATACAAAGTACAGTGGACGTTGAGAAGATCGCAAATTAGGCCTATGCTCCAGCGTAAGAAATTATGAGATTTGATAATTTGCTTTAGAAGCAAAATTATCAAATCTCATCATTTCATCAGGGAAATCGTAAGTATACACCGCTGATGAGACTTAATAAAGTTGAAACAGCTGTACGATGCCACAAGGTCAATTGCTTAAGCGGAGTTTAACAGGTTTGAATTCAGTTTTCCTTATATAGCCATGGTTAAAGAGTCCAGTCTTCCCTGCTATTTACCCATAACTGGAGGGATAATTGGATTCATGCCTTCCCAAAGGTATTAGCGCCATGTGAAATGTAAACAGCTTCGACCAGGATTTGAACTCGGGTTGACGAGTCCATTTCCTACGACTCTAACCCTTACAACATGCGCCTCTATAATTTAGTAATATATAGATTGTTTTGCGTGGTATTGGTTTTTATAGTGCTGTACAGTATTTTTATTGTATCGTTCTGTAGTAGCCGATCACAAAAGATAATTGTTTTTTTGGGGTATTTTTCGTTTGTGTTTTTCTTTGGTTTTTCCCACTTTTTATATAGCAAGACCAAATCTATCCATGACTAATTCATCAATCGTTTTAAAGTGAATTATCCTCTCCAAATCAGTCACTAATGCAATCACTTCGGCGGTTCAGTTTAGTAATGTACTTATGCTGTAACTTAATTATCTACTAGTTCTTCGAAAATTAACAAATAATGAATTTTTCTTCGCCATTACAGCAAATGCTACTCGAAATCATTTCGTACGGGTGATTCTATCTATTTATCCGTAAGATTATCCGACACTTTCCTGGTTAAAAATAAATGATGCTTCCAGACTAATTTCCGTTTGTCTGATCCACATTTTAACGGAATGCAATTAAACATTATACAAATTAACTAAAACTATAGAAAAAAGACAATTGCAAATTTCATATATAATATATATATATGTGTGTTTTTTTTTTGTTGTTTTTTTTTGTGTATGTGTGTGTGTGTGTGTGTGTGTGTGTGGTGTGTGTGTGATGTTGTTATGAAGCCCTTGTATTCTGGAGAAAAATTGCATTCCATTCATTGTTTTCCAGAATACAAGGTGTGTCAAAAAAGTACCTAGTTTAAAGCTGTATTTGCCAAGATAAAAATGAAGAATTAATGGAACGTTATTTTTTTTCAGAATACAAGATGTGTCAAAAAGTACAAAAAAATCTCGATACTTTTTGGGTATATATGATATAATATTAATATAATACATAATATATATTTAATATATATATGTATATATATAATACATAATATAACAATGTATATATGATGTATATATAATATATATATATATATATATGATTATATATATATATATATATATATATATATATAATTATATATGCTCCACTCTGTCGGCTGGGGCGTTAGAATGTACCGACTGCACCTCTGCAGAGGGGTAAGACTCCCCCAATAGGGCCACCTGTTGGCCATGGGTGGCGATCCGTGATACTTAAGGATAGAGCCCAGGTGGATGAAGCAGTTCTGACATGCAATACTCCACTTTGGCCCTATCTTGGGCTAGACGGGCGGTCGGAGAGGCCCCTCCGATCAATCGGCTGGTCACGTCAAGCCCTAGCACCTATATGATTTTCCCAACCCTATTGCCCTTATAGCAAGCCAACCCCTTTTTATCATATGGGTGTTAGAAGGCGGTGGCTGCGGGGTCTACATGTCCTGGGAATGACGTTAAATCTATCTGATGGTGAGGTTCCAGTTTTGGAGGTTTGGGGAATGTGGAGCACCCCCTTCATCACCATTGCTCCCTGGTCCACTCTGACTCGGAGTGGTAGTACCTGTTAGGGTCCCATCTATGGATTAAATAGAAAAATGTGTTAATAAAACAAAATTGTATTATCCATTAAGAATTGATTTATTTCAAAACTTTATCGGCATTAAATGACCCACTGAGGTTGATATGCCGTAAAACAAAACAAATCAAAACCATATATATATATATATGCTGGGACACACCTCATCTAATCATACATTTTTTTAGGTTAAGTGTTTCACCATTATAATCATCATCAATTTCGCTGTTTGCGAGTTTTTCACACAAATTTTAACTGGTCTTCTTTTTTTTTCACTGAAACGTTTCGGCCTTCTTCATGTATTTCTTGACGAACTCGATTATCACATTAAAACTGTATTGACTCAACCTTTATATCCGCTGCGCCATGTGTCTTCGAGTCTGATTTTCTCAAATTTTGAATATCAGATTTGAAGAAGCAAAAGTGGCTGAAATAAATTTATTTCTGATGTATTGAGGTTTCCACACACACACACACACACACACACACACAAAGTGAGAGAGAGAAAGAGAGAGAGAGAAAGAAAGATATAATAGAGAGAGAGAGGGAGAGAGAGAGGGGTAGAGAGAGAGAAAGAGAGGACAAATGGACACAGTCATCATGTTTACCTCATTTGACGTCTTCTACTGATTTCTTCCGTGATTACCGGATATTTTGAATATCAGATTTGAAGAGGTGAAGGTTGCCGACATAAATTTATTTCTGATATATTGAGATTTCCACACAGACACACGCACACACACACATATATATATATATATTATATATATATATATATATATAAAGTGAGAGAGAGAGAGAGAGAGAGAGAGAGAGAGAGAGAGAGAGAGAGAGAGAGAGAGAGAGAACAGGCAAATGGACAGACAGGTTTACCTCATTTGACATCTTCTGTAGATTTTTTCCGGGATTACCGCCATAAATTGCGACCTTGAATCGTATGCTATATCGGGTAGGCTTACGGATTATGTAAAACGAAAGACCATATGTCACATTTCGTGATAATAAATGCTCCCTAAAGAATCGTATGTACATTAACACGTCACAAACAATTTATCAGTCGAAAGAAAGCATCTATACAGAAATTTGAGAGCGCTAGTCAGCGATATCAACAGAAAAGAGCGTTCAAAGAGCTTGAAATTTCAAAGTGAAAATGGCACCCATATCGCTTATCTTCTTTTTTTTAAATACAGAATTAGAACTGATCTGAAATTTCTTATTTGTATTTTTTTTAAATGAGACAAATTTACAAACAAAAAGAATAGGAATGCGTTTTGGGATTTGAGGATCACGGCTTTTATCATTATTTACAGGATTGCCAAAAACTGTTTCGATATATTAGAAGACACTAAGATAACGGATTTATTAAATTACAAAAATTTCATAAAGAAAGAATTGGGAATGAAGGAAAGTACAGCAAAAAATGGGACGAAAGAAAATAATGTAAAAAATTAGAAGAGTGAAAGAAAGGAATGAGGAAAAAATAAACGATAAGGAGAAAGAAAGAAAGAAAGAAGAAAGAAAGAAAGAAATGAAAAGAAGACATTTAAGAAAGAACCAAAGAAAGAAAACGAAAGAAAAAAAAGTAAGAATGGAAAAAAAGAAGACTTAAAAAAAAGAAAGAACACAGAAATACAGTGATAATAAGGTAACCTTGAAAGAACGAAAGAAAGAAAGAAACGATGTGAGGAAAGAAAGAAAGAAAGAAATGAAAAGAAGAAGATCTCTTAATGACAGAAAGAAAGAAAGAAAGAAAGAAAGAAGAAAGAAAAAAATGAAAAGAAGATCTCTTAATGACAGATAGATAGAAAGAAAGAAAAAAGAAAGAAGAAATGAAAAGAAAAGATCTTAATGACAGAAAGAAAGAAAGAAAGAAAGAAAGAAAGAAAGAAATACAGTGAAAATAAGGCAACTTTGAAAGAAAGAAAAAAATAAAGAAAAAAGAAGGAAAGAAAAAAATAATCTGAACAGAAAGAAAGACACGTGTGGTGAATGAAAGAGAATTAGGACCATATTACCTTTAGGCACCCCTTTTTGATCTCGATTAAGAAAGAACATGTTTTCATTTACACCGTCAATACCCGGTTGTTTTAACAGACGATTTTTAGATTTTTTTATTATAAAACTAACCCCTAACCCTAACCCCTAACCTAACCCCTAACAAACAACCGGATATTGACGGTGTGAATGTTTTCATGTCCTTTCTTAATCGAGATCAAAAAATGGTGCCTAAAGGTAATATGGTCCGAAAATTAGAAAATATATTGCTTGAAACATTAAAAACTTTCATGTTCATTTTCAAGTTTATCGTTT